>CM070100.1:22681486-22758986 GCA_036178185.1 Liparis tanakae | reverse complement strand
TGAGAAAGAAAGACCGAACCGACCCCCCGCCACTCGGCCTGGAGGAGAAGGCCTGGGCCTCTAATTGAAGGGCTTTTTCTTTTCCTCTGCAGCAGACCAGCCGCCTGCTCCGTGAAGGTGGCCATTACCCTGTGGTATGTGTTCCTCTTTTATAGCAGCCCAAAGTGAGGGTCTTCCTGCTATTCATAGTCAAGTCACGGCAACGCTTAGATGTCACAAGAGTATTTGCGGACCTCAAACTTCCACCAAGTTGCTTTGTAGACACAGCGGGGGGGGGACCCTATTTTTCGCCAGTGCCGATGTGAAATGTCAGCAGAGCGATCCCATCCCGGCACGAGTATTTCAGGGTTGCTCGGTGTCTGTTTTAAAGGACGTCGTATTCAGGTCATCTGTGTTGTGACAGCTGCTCCCCAAACGGTGAAGCATCTTCAAAATGCTCTCAGAATACCACATCCAGTCACAGCACACGAGACGTCAAGGCCTCCAGGAATACGCAGACAAGTCACGAGCCATTACTTTAATCGCCAGATACCGACCCCGGATCTGTCCCCCCCCCCCCCCCCGCTCGAGCTCTCATCACTTGGCCGCTCTCTACATCACATGTCATTTAGCAGACGCTTTTATCCAAAGCGACTTACAATAAGTGCATTTCAACCTAGAGTACAAACTAAGAACAACAAGAATACAGAAAGTAACATTTACTCAACATAGTCAAACTACAAAAGTACCACAATAAGATATTTAAGAGCCACTGAAGTGATAATCTGTGTTTAATCCAGATATAGTCTAAAGGTGCATTTTCAGTTTCCGGTGAAGATGTAGAGACTTCCTGCTGTCCTGGTGTCAGTGGGGAGCTGGTTCCACCAATCAGGAGCCAGGACAGCAGACAGTCTGATGTAGTGATGAGATGGAGGTGACGGAGGTGACGGAGTCACAGGTCGGTTGGCTGTTGCCGAGCGGAGCGAACGTGCCGGGGTGTACGGTGTGACCACATCCAGGATGTAGACGGGCCCGATCCGTTCAGAGCACGGTACCAAGAACCAATGTTCTGAAGAGGTTGCTGCTCCACCAGTAGCCATGGAGAGAGCGGAGGAGCGGAGTGGTGTAGGTGGAGGAGCGGAGTGGTGTGGGTGGAGGAGTGGAATGGAGTGGGTGGAGGAGTGGGCAGAGGAGCGGAGCGGAGTGGGTGGAGGAGCGGAGTGGTGTGGGTGGAGGAGTGGAGTGGTGTGGGTGGAGGAGCGGAGTGGTGTGGGTGGAGGAGCGGAGTGGTGTGGGTGGAGGAGTGGAGTGGTGTGGGTGGAGGAGCAGAGTGGTGTGGGTGGAGGAGCAGAGTGGTGTGGGTGGAGGAGTGGAGTGGTGTGGGTGGAGGAGCAGAGTGGTGTGGGTGGAGGAGCAGAGTGGTGTGGGTGAACCTCGGGAGGCTGAAGACCAGTCGAGCTGCTGCATTCTGGATGAGCTGCAGAGGCCGGATGGCCTCAGCAGGTAGAGCAGCCAGGAGGGAGTTGCAGTAGTCGAGGCGCGAAATGACCAGAGCCTGGACCAGAACCTGGACCAGAACCTGGACCAGAGTCTGGACCAGAGCCTGGACCAGAACCTGGACCAGAACCTGGACCAGAGTCTGGACCAGAGCCTGGACCAGAGCCTGGACCAGAGCCTGGACCAGAACCTGCGCCGCCTTTTGGGTCAGAAGAGGCCGTATTCTCCAGATGTTGTGCAGCATGTACCTACAGGAACGCTGTCGCAGCGATGTTGGCCGTCAGGGAGAGTTGACTGTCTAGCGTCACCCCGAGGCTCCTGGCAGTCAGGGTAGGGGCCAACACGGAGCTGGTGGAGGTGGTGGTCAGGTCGTGAGTGGGGTTCAGTCAGGGTAGGGGCCAACACGGAGCTGTTGGAGGTGGTGGTCAGGTCGTGAGTGGGGGAACCTTTCCCTGGTAGGAACAGTAGCTCGGTCTTGTCAGGGTTGATCTTCAGGTGGTGTGCAGACGTCCACTGAGAGATGTCGCTCAGACAGGCAGAGATTCTGCCACCTGTGTTTCAGACGGTGGGAACGAGAAGATCAAGTGGGTATCATCGACATGGCGACGGTAGGAGAAGCCGAGAGAATTAGTGTACAGAGAGAAGAGGAGGTGACCCAGGACGGAGCCTTGAGGAACCCCACAGTGAGAGGAAGAGGAGGTGACCCAGGACGGAGCCTTGAGGAACCCCACAGTGAGAGGAAGAGGAGGGGACCCAGGACGGAGCCTTGAGGAACCCCACAGTGAGAGGAAGAGGAGGGGACCCAGGACAGAGCCTTGAGGAACCCCACAGTGAGAGGAAGAGGAGGGGACCCAGGACGGAGCCTTGAGGAACCCCACAGTGAGAGGAAGAGGAGGGGACCCAGGACGGAGCCTTGAGGAACCCCACAGTGAGAGGAAGAGGAGGGGACCCAGGACGGAGCCTTGAGGAACCCCACAGTGAGAGGAAGAGGAGGGGACCCAGGACGGAGCCTTGAGGAACCCCACAGTGAGAGGAAGAGGATCAGACACAGATCCTCTCCAAGTTACCCGGTCAGTCGCTCGGTGATGTGGAAGAGAAGCGAGAGAGGGCAGCGCCTGAGACACCAGGGCCTGAAGAGAAGAGAGAAGGATAAGGACAGAGGAGAGAGGCTGCTCTAGCAGAGTGAAGGATAAGGATAGAGGAGAGAGGCTGCTCTAGCAGAGTGAAGGATAAGGACAGAGGAGAGAGGCTGCTCTAGCAGAGTGAAGGATAAGGACAGAGGAGAGAGGCTGCTCTAGCAGAGTGAAGGATAAGGACAGAGGAGAGAGAGAGGATGCTCTAGCAGAGTGAAGGATAAGGACAGAGGAGAGAGGATGCTCTAGCAGAGTGAAGGATAAGGACAGAGGAGAGAGGATGCTCTAGCAGAGTGAAGGATAAGGACAGAGGAGAGAGGCTGCTCTAGCAGAGTGAAGGATAAGGACAGAGGAGAGAGGATGCTCTAGCAGAGTGAAGGATAAGGACAGAGGAGAGAGGATGCTCTAGCAGAGTGAAGCTGCTCCACAAGGAGGGCCGTCTCTGTTGGCCGGCCTTGAATCCAGACTGGTGGGGGTCCAGAAGGTCGTTGCCGTGGAGACAGGAGGACACTTGGTTAAAGATGGCTCGCTCCAGAGTTTTGGAGAGAGGGAAGAAGAGAGCGGTCTGTAGTGGCTGACTTCAGACGGGTGGAGGTGGTTTCTTCAGGAGAGGGTTGACTCTCCTCCTCCAGAGAGTTGGGGAAACAGCCAGTTGAGAGGGAGCTGTTAATAAGATGGTGAGAAAGGTCAGAAGGTCAGGAGCCACAGCCTGGAGGATGTGAGACGGGGTCAAGGGTCAGCTGGTCGATCAGCAGAGGTCACCAAGCTAAGAACTTGACTGGGAGACAGGGGGGTAAACGAGGAAAGAGAGGGGGATGAAGGAGTTGGTGTAGGTGAAGTGATAGAGGATGGATCAGTAAAGGAGGAGCGTATGTCGTCCATCTTGTTTGTAAAGTAGTCGACAAAGTGGCAAAAGGGAGGAAGGAGGAGGGGGACTCGGGGGATCAAGGAGGTTGGAGAAGATAGAGAAGAGCTTTTTGGGGTTAGAGAAGGAAGACTGCATGTTGTCAGGTAGAAAGAGCTTCTGGCTGCAGAGACAGGAGAGAAGGAGGAGAGGAGAGATTGATAGCAGAGCAGGTCTTCCGCTTGATTCCATTTGCTCCTTTTCCTCTCCGTCGCTCACAAGTTGGCTCAAGAGCACCGAGTCAGACGACCAGGGAGGAGAGGACTGGAGGACCGTCGTGTCTTAAAGGACAAAGAGAATCAAGAGATGAAGACAGGGACGAGAGGAGAGTGTCTGCAGCAGAGTTAGGCTGCATGAGGGAGAAGGAGTCAGAGGAGGGGAGAGAGGAGGACAGAGGAGGCCAGAGAGGAGGCGAGAGAGGAGGGACAGAGAGGAGGTAGAGAGGAGGGACAGAGGAGGGCAGAGAGGAAGGACAGAGGGAGAGGACAGAGAGAGGGAGGGACAGAGAGAGGAGGGGACAGAGGGAGGCCAGAGAGGAGAGGGACAGAGGAGGACAGAGGAGGAGGGACAGAGGAGGCCAGAGAGGAGGGACAGAGGAGGGGACAGAGGAGGGCCAGAGAGGAGGGACAGAGGGGAGAGGAGGGACAGAGGGAGGCCAGAGAGGGAGAGGGACAGAGGAGGGGCCAGAGGAGGAGGGACAGAGGGAGGGCCAGAGAGGAGGGACAGAGGAGGCCAGAGGAGGGACAGAGGAGGCCAGGGAGGAGGGACAGAGGAGGCAGAGAGGGAGGAGAGAGAGGGGAGGGACAGAGAGGGACAGAGGAGGGACAGAGGAGGCAGAGGAGAGGAGGGACAGAGGAGGCCAGAGAGGAGAGGAGCAGAGAGGGGACAGAGAGGAGGCCAGAGAGGGAGGGGACAGGAGGCAGGGGGAGAGGACAGGGGAGAGGGAGGGGGACAGAGGGAGGGCCAGAGAGGGAGGGACAGAGGAGAGCCAGGAGAGGAGGGACAGAGGGAGGGACAGAGAGGGGGAGGGACAGAGAGGAGGGCCAGAGAGGGGGAGAGGGAGGGACAGAGGGAGGCCAGAGAGGAGGGACAGAGGGACAGAGGAGGGACAGAGGAGGCCAGAGGAGGGAGAGGGAGGCAGAGGAGGGAGAGGGACAGAGAGGAGGGACAGAGGGAGGCCAGAGAGGAGGGGACAGAGGAGGCCAGAGAGAGGCCAGAGAGGAGGGAGGGGACAGAGAGGAGGCCAGGAGAGGAGGGAGGCAGAGGGACAGAGAGGAGGGGACAGAGGAGGCCAGAGAGGGAGGGCAGAGGGGAGAGAGGAGGGACAGAGAGGGAGGAGAGGGAGGAGGGACAGAGGGGCAGGGAGGGAGAGGGGAGGGGGAGGCCAGAGGAGGCCAGAGAGGAGAGGGACAGAGGAGGCCAGAGGGAAGGACAGAGGAGGAGAGAGGAGGCCAGAGGAGGCCAGAGAGGAGGAGAGAGGAGGCCAGAGAGGAGGGACAGAGGAGGCCAGAGGGGAGGACAGAGGAGGAGAGAGGAGGCCAGAGAGGAGGCCAGGGGAGGAGGGGAGGCCAGAGAGGCCAGAGAGGGAGGGAGAGGACAGAGGAGAGAGGAGGCCAGAAGGAGGAGGGAGGGAGGCCAGAGAGGAGGGACAGAGGAGGGAGAGGGCCAGAGGAGGAGGGGGAGAGGGAGAGGAGGACAGAGGAGGCCAGAGGAGGAGAGACGGGGACAGAGGAGGAGAGAGGACAGAGAGGCCAGAGAGGAGGACAGAGGAGGCCAGAGAGAGAGAGGGACAGAGGGAGGCCAGAGGAGGAGGGACAGAGGAGGAGAGAGGAGGAGAGAGGAGGCCAGAGGGGAGGGACAGAGGAGGAGAGAGGAGGCCAGAGGAGGCCAGAGAGGAGGAGAGAGGAGGCCAGAGAGGAGGAGAGAGGAGGAGAGAGGAGGCCAGAGAGGAGACCAGAGAGGAGGAGAGAGGAGGCCAGAGGGAGGAGAGGAGGAGGAGAGAGGGAGGGCCAGGAGAGGAGGCCAGAGAGGGGGGGAGAGAGGAGGCCAGAGAGGGAGGGACAGAGGAGGAGAGAGGAGGACAGAGAGGAGGACAGAGGAGGAGAGAGGAGGAGAGAGGAGGCCAGAGAGGAGGAGAGAGGAGGAGAGAGGAGGCCAGAGGGGAGGGACAGAGGAGGAGAGAGGAGGCCAGAGGAGGCCAGAGAGGAGGAGAGAGGAGGACGGAGAGGAGGACAGAGGAGGGAGAGGACAGAGGAGGAGAGGAGAGGCAGAGGAGGAGGAGGAGAGAGAAGGAGAGAGGAGGAGAGAGGAGGCCAGAGAGGAGGAGAGAGGAGAGGTTCCGGTACATGTGTAATACTCCGCCACGAAGACTCAACAGAAGACTCCTATGTCTTTGTCCTCCGAGTCTTTCCAACAGAAGACTCCTATGTCTTTCTCCGTTGAGTCTTCGTCCGATGAGTCACACGACGCCTCAGCTGACGCTTCAACACCCGTCTGGTTATGAACAGTTGAGCTAATTACTTCCAGCTGCGTTAACTCCTCCCCTTTGGTATTGAAATGAGGCTCTATTGAAACCAGGAGATTGGCGCTCGTCCAATCAGTGAAGCTTCAGATCACTTGAGATCACAGGGACTGGACACACCTCTCAACCAAACAACACAGACTAACAATCCAGCAGCTCAGAACAGAGACAACTCAGTTATAGAAGATACTTAGCAGGATCCAAGAAGTCAGTGGTCTCGCCTCCAGGTAGAAAATGCACACTCTCTAAGAACCCAAACCCCGGCTCCGTTGGCAAACAGGCTCCAGATCCCTCCAGGTACACGAGAGATGACCTACAGCTTCCCATCACGACAGGCCAGCACGTTTTAGCCGATACACAGACGTGATGTGAGGATCTCGTTCCTGCTCATACGAACTGGGCCCCCAGCAGCATGACGCGGGGGACCGGCGGGCTCCTCAGTGGTGGTCCTGGTGGGATGCCCAGCAGATGTCCCCCGAAGAGACGAGCAGGGCTGTTATCGGCCTTCTGCGACAGGATGTCCTATGAGTACCGTCCAGAGTATTGATTCTACCCATCACCTGTAATAACGAGCCGGAGAGACGGCAGGTGTTCTGCTCCCATCAGACCAATAACCAACAGGCCACCTTCGGTAGGTGGAGCGATGGTAAAGGTACCCACAGGAAGGGTTAGGGTTAGGGTTAGGGTTGGGGTTAGGGTTAGGGTTGGGGTTAGGGTTGGGGTTAGGGTTGGGGTTAGGGTTGGGGTTAGGGTTGGGGTTAGGGTTGGGGTTAGGGTTAGGGTTAGGGTTAGGGTTAGGGTTAGGGTTGGGGTTAGGGTTAGGGTTAGGGTTGGGGTTAGGGTTGGGGTTAGGGTTGGGGTTAGGGTTAGGGTTAGGGTTAGGGTTAGGGTTGGGGTTAGGGTTGGGGTTAGGGTTAGGGTTAGGGTTAGGGTTGGGGTTAGGGTTGGGGTTAGGGTTAGGGGTTAGGGGTTAGGGTTGGGGTTAGGGTTAGGTTAGGTTAGGTTAGGGTTAGGGTTGGGGTTAGGGTTGGGGTTAGGGTTAGGGTTGGGGTTAGGGTTGGGGTTAGGGTTAGGGTTAGGGTTGGGGTTAGGGTTAGGGTTAGGGTTAGGGTTGGGGTTAGGGTTAGGTGCATTGGCTTCACGTCCTTTGTGAAAGCCCAACGTCCCACTGCAGCCACCAAGGTCACAAAGGTCACCGAGGAGCAGCAGCGAGGAGGAGACTGGGAACACGAGGAATACAAGACGAGGAGAGAGGAGAAAGTTAGGGGTTTCACTGCACCCCTCCTCCTCCTCTCCCTTTCACACATGTCTCTCTCTCTCTCTCTATCAGCCACCTCGCGTTAACACTCCAAAGCCCTCGACCCTCGAGCAGCGAGCGGCGTCTCCGCTCTTCTCTCACATCCCTCGGTGTGTCACGGTTATATTTAGCCGGTCGTGCGACAGCTCTGTTTGTTGCGGCGCCGTTCCCCTGAAGCCAGAAGACGTCAAAGCGTCTCCTCGGCGATCTGGGGAAACACCGCCCACTTAGCGCCTCTGATAAGGCCGATGCTCTGCAGCTCGGCGCCTCGGCGGCTGCAGGAATGTGGATGTTTTTTCGGTGAAACATGTGTTGGTGTGTGCAGGGGGGGACCGCCCAGGCCCTTTTTGTGCTCTGTCAGACGGTCACTGCTGACAGAGCTCTCACAAGTAAATATGTCTATAAATGGGCAAGTGCTCTCCTCACTCCAACCCCCCTCCCCCCCCCCCCACACACACACACTATCTCTCTCTCACACACACACACACAGTACACTCCCTTCCTCCTCACAGTGTTTCCTGGGCTGCCGTGTCAGTCGTAACGTCCTCTCGGTGCTGCTGTGAGGCTTGTAGAAGGCAGTGAGGCATCGTCACGTCCAACGAGCCCTTCATCATGTTCAGCCCATCCTGATTGAATTGTGCAACCTGGCTGGTTTCTCAGCATGTATTAAACTCTTGGCTCGTCCGGTCTTGTGTTCGGTCCACTTGCTCTACAGAACCTCTGAACCTCTGAACCTCTGAACCTCTGAACCTCTGAACCTCTGAACCTCTGAACCTCTGAACCTCTGCCCTCCATCTCTTTCTGTCTCTGAGCGTTGCTGCTCCTCTCCGATCGGCAGCCCAGCTGTTCCCCATTAGCACATCCAGGATGGAGGCTCGTGTGTGTGAACGTGAATAGAGCCGCATCCTTCTAACTTTCTAAGCTCATGCAGAGTGTGTTGAAGGGACTGGTTCAGTGCAGATACAATGTTCCTCTGTAAGACGGGGACGCTCCAGAACGATTCAAACAGAATGCTGACATGTTCTCTCCGTCTCTGATTTCAGGAAAGTGGCCATTTGACCTTTCTACGCCGGGCCGGGCGTTACCTAACCGGAGTCCTGTCTGAGCGGCGTGTTACTGAGAATGTAACTGGAGCTCCTCCCCGGAGGGAACCGCAACGTCCACAACTCCAAGAGCACTTCCCACTTGTCCTCCGCCGCGTCCCTCCAGATCTCCTCTGCGGTTGCAACCATGCCGGCGAAAGCGCCCATATACCTGAAACCCAACAGCAGCAAGAAAGGAAAGAAATGTCGCCTCAGAGACATGCTGTCCCCGGACATGATCAGCCCGCCGCTCGGCGACTTCCGGCACGCCATCCACATCGGCAAGGGCGGAGAGAGAGACGCCTTCGGCGACATGTCCTTCCTCCAGGGGAAGTACGAGCTGCTGCCCGGGAAGGGAGACGCCCCCCCGCACTACGGCGTCCAGGCTGAGTTCCTGAGAGCCAACAGCACCGGCGATGCCTCCTTCGCGGAGACGCCCTCTCCGGTGCTCAAGAACGCCATCTCCCTCCCGACCATCGGCGGCTGCCAGGCCCTCACTCTGCCCCTGATCTCCTCCACCGGGTTGGCGACGCCCCCGGAGCCGCCGGAGGAGTTGGCGGTTCTGCAGATGGAAGCCCTGCTGCGCTCCATGGACGTCTTCGGCAGCGAGTCCTCGTCCCCCGCGCCGGACCTCCGGTCCAAGCCCGACGTCCTCCTGGACCTGCTGGAGAGCGCCCACAGGTCCACCTCCCAGGCGGTGGCCGAGGCCAACGAGAGGAACAGGAAGGAGGCGCGGCTCCACAAGCCGTCGTCCTGCTACATCGAGGCTCGCGGCAGCCGGACCTTCCAAGCCAACGGGAGCCTGAACAGCAACGTGAGCAGGGACAGCCTGGACAGAGCGGACCTCCAGAACAAGAGCTGGCCCGGCGGCCCCGACGGACTCTTCAGCAGAGACGCTTCCCTCGGCCTCCAGCAGAAGCTCTCCGAGTGCAGCGGCGAGTGGGCGGACCGGGACAGCGGCGTGGAGGAGGGCCGCGGCGGTGATTTGGAGTGTGAGTTCTCCCAGGACTCCCTCGCCCACATCACTGGCTCCTTCCTCTCCCTGGAACTGGACCTGGGCCCGTCCATCCTGGACGACGTGCTCAACATCATGGACAAACCCCCCGCCAGGAGCAGGCCTCGGGCCGCGCCGCGCCCGGAGGAGGGCAGCTACTAAACTTGTAGCCGCGAGAAAGACTCGGCCCAGACGGTGTCTGGATACGCCATGGAGGAGACCCCCGAGACGAGCTGCTCGTTTCTACTGTCGCCACACGGAGTGACTCTCCACCGGAGTGACTCTCCTCCGGAGTGACTCTCCACCGGAGTGACTCTCCTCCGGAGTTAGGGTTAGGGTTAGGAGTGACAGTCCGGAGGAGAGTCACTCCGGTGGAGAGACACTCCGTGTCTCTGCTCCGCTGGACGTGGACCTGCAGTCAGCCGAGTGCCTTTGCCTGTCAAACGCTGCATGAGACATTTGTGTTGTTCTTGACTCCCACCTCACGTATGTGTACGCACAATCACTTAAAGGACACGTCTGGAACACACATTGCTTTGTGTGAATTTAAGTGTGTTTTCATTCATTAGTCCATCCGTCACATCAGTCATTTGCCACCAGTCATAAAACAGAACACGATGCATTTTTGTGTGTTTAAAAAAAAAAAGTTACACAAATAAATGTCATTTTGTCCAACACATTCTTTTGGCAGGTGAACTGAATGTTGAACCCCAAGAGATTCTAGGAAAGGCTGGAGAGAGAAGGAGAGAAGGCTTCAGACTTCAGGCTTCAGGCTTCAGACTTCAGGCTTCAGGCTTCAGGCTTCAGACTTCAGGCTTCAGGCTTCAGGCTTCAGGCTTCAGGCTTCAGGCTTCAGGCTTCAGGCTTCAGACTTCAGGCTTCAGGCTTCAGACTTCAGACTTCAGGCTTCAGGCTTCAGACTTCAGACTTCAGGCTTCAGGCTTCAGACTTCAGACTTCAGGCTTCAGGCTTCAGGCTTCAGGCTTCAGGCTTCAGGCTTCAGGCTTCAGACTTCAGGCTTCAGGCTTCAGGCTTCAGGCTTCAGACTTCAGGCTTCAGGCTTCAGGCTTCAGACTTCAGGCTTCAGGCTTCAGGCTTCAGGCTTCAGGCTTCAGACTTCAGGCTTCAGGCTTCAGGCTTCAGGCTTCAGACTTCAGACTTCAGGCTTCAGGCTTCAGACTTCAGGCTTCAGGCTTCAGACTTCAGGCTTCAGGCTTCAGGCGGCCAGCGGACACAACGGGTTTGTTCCCCTGACATTCCTCACATGCGGCGCCCTCGGGGCCCTCGGGGGCATCAGGGGGCCTTTTCTGCCCAACCAGGCGCCTGCTCCTCTGGTCTGCAGAGGAGGAGGTCTTTGACATTCCCTGCATTCCAGCCACAGAGCACAAGTGTCCAAGACCAGACACAAATCAGCTGTTTCAAGTGTGTGTGTGTGTGTGTGGGGGGGGGGGTCTCCAGCCTCTGAGCCTCGCTATCTACGACCAGAATGCATCTGGAGATGAGGTCGTAAAGCACGAGCGTGCAGCAGGTAAACGTGGTTCAGTGGTCCAGGTGACCAGCAGTTGTTAGCGCGCTAACGTTCCTGTGTGGGTGGTCCTGGACCCGAGGGGGGGGGGGGGGGGGGGGGCTCTATGGAGGCTTTACGGAGGCTCTATGGAGGCTTTATGGAGGCTCTATGGAGGCTCTATGGAGGCTTTATGGATGCTCTATGGAGGCTCTATGGAGGCTTTATGGAGGCTTTATGGAGGCTTTATGGAGGCTCTATGGAGGCTTTATGGAGGCTCTATGGATGCTTTATGGAGGCTCTATGGAGGCTTTATGGAGGCTCTATGGAGGCTTTATGGAGGCTCTATGGAGGCTTTATGGATGCTCTATGGAGGCTTTATGGAGGCTCTATGGAGGCTTTATGGAGGCTCTATGGAGGCTTTACGGAGGCTCTATGGAGGCTCTATGGAGGCTTTACGGAGGCTCTATGGAGGCTTTACGGAGGCTCTATGGAGGCTTTACGGAGGCTTTACGGAGGCTCTATGGAGGCTTTATGGAGGCTTTATGGAGGCTTTATGGAGGCTCTATGGAGGCTTTACGGAGGCTCTATGGAGGCTTTATGGAGGCTTTACGGAGGCTCTATGGAGGCTTTATGGAGGCTTTATGGAGGCTTTATGGAGGCTCTATGGAGGCTTTATGGAGGCTTTATGGAGGCTTTATGGAGGCTTTCCCCAAACGCTCACACACCACTGAGTCCCGCTCTCCTAACACATCTAGAGATTATGTTATATCCTTATTATTGTCTGGATTGATTCCACTCCTCACCGCGGGGGCTTCCTGACCCAGAAGGTCCATGAGCTATAGGGCCGAGGGTTAGGGTTAGGATTAGGGTTAGGGTTAGGGTTAGGATTAGGGTTAGGGTTAGGGTTAGGGTTAGGGTTAGGGTTAGGGTTAGGCTTAGGGTTAGGGTTAGGGTTAGGGTTAGGGTTAGGGTTAGGCTTAGGGTTAGGGTTAGGGTTAGGCTCTGCAGCCACTGTGAGGCCGGAGGCTGCAGGAGAGCATGGAAAGTCCCAACATGAGTGCTGAGTTGAGCCCAAGCATCTATCCCAGTATGAGTAATGACAACCTTTTCCCTCAAGGTAATTCCCATGCTTATACCTGCACGAGGTACATCATTGACTTGATGACAGACGTGGGCCGTAAGCAACGGCTTTGACTTACAATAGAGATCACGACCAACTGCCACGTATTGCGTAACGTTTTAGACGTATTCCTGTAGAGGAAATGCCAGAGTTTCATGAAGTCCAACACAAATACCCGACACATGCAACACCCTGGGCTCTGAGTTCAGTGCACTACTTGAAATACAGAGTGCAGATTACATCTGTATGTTAATTGCGTAATCGGTGTCTTTTGTCTCGTTTCTGACATCTCTGGAGGCCGGAAAAAAAGATATTAGAGACATAAAAAACACACGTCTGTCTGAGTCTGACCTGAGAAGACCGGCCGCTCCTTGTTGCCGTAACGCCACCAGCAGCCGGTCACACATCGCTCGCGGTGACGCCCACGGACTCACAGCTCAACACGGCTCTGCTTGTCTCACTCCGCCCTCGGCTGAGCGGTCACCGTTTTTCAGTTTTCTTGCATCTTTCTAAAGATAAATTCCCCCCAAAACAAATGTTCCTTTGTCTTCTTGGTGAAGTGGAAATGTGTTCTGAAGGCGGGGCGTGGCCAGGGAGGACACATATGGGCGGGGCCAGAAGGTTAGGGTTAGGGCTCCACCGGCGCTCCACCGGCGCTCCGCGCTTCATTTCCCTGCCGGCATCCCGGTGGGCCGCCTCACGGGAATCAGCACAAGGTCTTATGAGAAGAATAAAAAAACAGCCATTAACTGTAATTTAAGCAAATTGTGATTATTATTATTATTAACTATACAATTGCCCAATTAGTGCTGAAGGTCAAAAAAAGAAAGCTTACAATGAGTCGTCCTTCACGTTCTTCATGTCCACACGGCGCCCACGGCCTGCAGCGGCTCCTCCAGCTTCACGGGACATACGATGCTCTGGATCGGCTCAAAGTCTCGCTTGCCATTTTAAACCGGCTTAACAATCACCACACACGCAAACCATTCCTGATTAATTCATATTCATTCATATTCATTCACACTATTCATATTCATTCATATTTATTCATATTTATTCCTGAGCATTCACGCGTGGGCCGAGCTGACGGATGTACCGCTCTTCTCCTTCTAAGGAATGAAACCAAAGTGATCATGTGAGTCTTTCTAAGATCTGCAGGTCTATATTCAGAATATATAGACCCCCCCCCCCCCAGGGCAGCACCTGTGGGTGCTCTGCTCTGCAACCTATATTCACCCAGAGGAGGTATTTATATATTTACTCTTCGCTGTATTTCCCTCTGAGAAAGGCTGTGAGAGGGGGAGGGGCTTAGGGGGCGGGGCTTAGGAGGTATCTCCCCTTATAGATGTGGGTAACATCCCTCGCCATATTTCCTAGCAGGTCGATGACGTCTGTGTCCCCGTGAAGAGGAGGCCGGACTCCCTTCTGGGCTCAGACGATGGCCACGGCATTGATGCCACGCCTAGGAACAGAGACGCTTTACGACGTTTAAATACAAAATAAACATGTCGTTTTCAGGGTTACTATCTTTTATGTACGTCCTTGAGTATATTTTATTTGTACATACACTTTGTTGATGAGGCCCATATTTACTTGTACCATGAAACGTTATATATAGTTTTAAATACTTAAATAATTTAAAAAATATATATATATTTTAAATATTTTAAATGTTTTTTTTTAAAATATGTAAAAATATATATTACATTTAAATACAAAATAAACATGTTATCTTCAGTGTTTACTATCTTTTATTGCCACCCTTGAATATAATGTATGTGTATGCATGCTCTGTTGATGAGGCCTGTATTTATGACCCTTGATTTATCATTTCCGTCCGCGGCTCAGTTGGTACCGGGCCGTGGGAACTTATATCAGTCGGAAAAATGTTTTATTTTGATAAAAGGACCGGATACACCCGTGTGTACATCTGAGCCGCGTTCAGGAGTCCTAAACTCCTCGGCTCGCGCACGCGACGGAGCTGCTGCACACGGATGAGCAAACTCTCACTACACTCAAAGAAATGTCTCATTGGATGAACTCAATTAAAGTGTTGGCAGGTTTTCCATCCAATAATTATACGCAACTCCAACTCAAATTTAGTTCAATATTCAAATTCAGTGCAATACAATGTAATTGAGTTAGTCCAACTAATTTTTATCAAACACATCTAAAATAAAATAACAATATTCATTCAATCAAATTAATTTGTGTTCGGCCAACTCAAAATATAAATTGGAAATTAAATATTCTATTCATTAACGTTTATCCTCATTGGGGTCTTTGGAGCCAACTCCAGCTGACATTGGGGGGGGGGTCACCTGGACAGGCCTCCAGTCCATCCAGGGCTCACATAGAGACACACAACCATTCACTCTCACACCTATGGCCAAAATGGAGATGAATTAACCTGACTGCTAGTCTTTGGACTGAGAGGAAGCTGGGGAACCCAGGGGGAACCCAGAGGGAACCCACACCGAGAACAAACGCCACACAACAGGACCGACCTGACCGGGAATCAAACCCACAACCCTCTTACTGTGAGGCGACAGTGCTACCCACTAAACCAGCCTTGTAAGCATGCTCACCTTGTGAAAACAAACAATTTTCAGCCGGCCCATGCGCAAATTAAACACATACATTTTGAGTTGAAAGAATTCCTTTATTTTGTGTTACACCAATTAAATATAAATATCTTCATTTTGTAATTGATTTATTTCAATGTATCAAACAATATCTAATTGAGTCACCTCTAAGAAGACTTGAAGTAAATCTAGTAAATGAAAGTATTCCTACATTTTGTGTTACATCCATGAAATATAAATATCTTCGTTTTGTAATTGATTTATTTCAATGTTTTAAATAATATTTAATTGAGTTACTACCTCTAAGAAGGGCTTGAATCGTTTTTTTGAGTGGAGGGAGTGAGGGAGAGAGAGACAGAGCGATGGAGGGGGAGAGGGGGAGAAGGAGAGAGAGAGGAGGAGAGAGAGAGGGGAGAGAGAGTTTCACTGGGCTGTCAATCACCCACGAGGAGGAGGAGGAGGAGGAGGAGGAGGAGGAGGAGGAGGAGGAGGAGGAGGAGGAGGAGGAGCTGCTGCTCAACAGACGTGATGAAGACGAGCTGAGGATCATTCACCCAATTAAACCACAACATTTAAAATCATTAAAAGCTTCACAGATTTATTTCGTGACCTTTTCGTTTGTTTTCTGTTACTCTGTGGAACGTTGAGGCTAACGAGAGAACCGTGGCAGCGCCCCCTGCTGTCAGAACACAGTCATTACAGCCATAACAGTTATAACAGTCAGTCATTAGAGGATCATCAGAGGATCATCAGAGGATCATTAGAGGATCATTAGAGGATCATTAGAGGATCATTAGAGGATCATTAGAAGATCTTTAGTTGATCTTTAGTTGATCTTTAGAAGATCTTTAGAAGATCTTTAGCGGATCCCACCTCCTCCGGGGTCGTCCCACTTGCACCCCTCAAAGCGTGGTCGGGTCAAAAGGTCGACGCCGGTGAAGCTGAGCGCGGCCGAACTGTCTGGAAGAGAAGACTGAACCGCATCACATGACGATGATGTCATCAGAACTTCTAGGCTCTTTTACACAAGTATTGTTTTCCACTAGATTATGTGCGTGTGCATGGGGGGGGGGAGGGGGGGGGGCATGACTCAACTGTTTGCCGGTCTGGCCTGATCCCAAGTCCTTTGCATGCAACATGCTAATTCCCTCGGGCCGGCTAACGAGCCGATTGCGTGCCGACCGGTCATTAGCATCAGAAACGGTCACCGAGCATCACAAGAGCATCACACGCCGCCGCCGCCGCCGCTCGGTATGATCTTTGATCTTTGTGGTGCCTTATTAATTCTTTGTAAATATGCAGGAAGTATTTCAACGTGAGGTTGATGTAACATGCATACAAACATTAACACAGAGACTTTGATTGATGTATTGATTGATTGATGTATTGATTGATTGATGTATTGATTGATTGATGTATTGGTTGATGTATTGATTGATGTATTGATTGATGATGGTGCCACTGAATACAATTTTATTGACATTAAATATACACTTTAGATTACAAAGAGTTTTGCAAAGTAAAAAAAAGTAAATGCTCTTTATATATATATACAATTCTAATAAGTATAATCATTTTAAATTATATATATATAATAAAAAAGGGGTAAAGTAAATATATTGGAGTATTTATATAATTCAAGAAAAAATATAAGGAGAATTAATTTGTATAATATTTAAATGTATACATATATAAATACATATATATGTAATTTAAAATAAAAACATATATACATATTTTTATATATATATATACAAAAAAAATTAAAATGGGAAAAGTAAATGCTCTTTATACCTAATGAATATATAGTTTATATCATTTAAAATGGTATATGTGTGTATATATATATATATATATATATAATTTATAATTTATAATATATATAATTTAAACTTATATATAAAAAGAGCATTTACTTTCCTCATTTGTTTTACTTTGCAAAACCCTTTGTAACCCCACCACTCTGAGGGGGTACAGGAGGACCAGACCCCACCACTCTGAGGGGGGTACAGGAGGACCGGACCCCACCACTCTGAGGGGTTACAGGAGGACCAGATGGACCATCTCATTATGACCAGTGTTATTAAAAGGGCCTCTTGCTGGCATTGATATGGAACACAACTCGGGGGAATATTCCAGCTTATCCTCGCATGCTAACTGATCCATGTAAGTCCTAAAATGATCCGCTCCAAAGGAGCTTTTCTAAACGACATAAGTCTTCTGAGCAGAGTTTAAAAAGCTCAGAAGCGGAGCGCTCACGAGACAGCCAGCGCTCACGAGAACCTCAGCTTCAGGTTTAAAGCAATTTGACTGAGCAAGCCATGTGGAAAGTTGTTGTTTGGTCTTAAGTGATCACAGCTCAACAAGACACAACTTCACGAGCACCGCAGCCAGCTAAGACGGAATATTGACATGTGTGTATGTGTGTATGTATGTGTGCGTGTGAGTGTGACGTGTGATGTATGTGTGTGATGTGTGTGTGTATGTGTGTATGTATGTGTGCGTGTGAGTGTGACGTGTGATGTATGTGTGTGATGTGTGTGTGTGATGTGATGTGTGTGTGTGATGTGTGTGTGTGTGTGTGTGTGTGTGTGTGTGTGTGTGATGTGATGTGTGTGTGTGTGTGTGTGTGTGATGTGTGTGTGTGTGTGTGTGATGTGTATGTGTGTGTGTGTGTGTGTGATGTGTGAGTGTGTGTGTGTGTGTGATGTGTGTGTGTGTGTGATGTGTATGTGTGTGTGTGTGTGTGATGTGTGTGTGTGTGTGTGTGATGTGTATGTGTGTGTGTGTGTGGTGTGATGTGTGTGTGTGTGTGTGATGTGTGTGTGTGTGATGTGTGTGTGTGTGTGATGTGTGTGTGTGTGCGTGTGTGATGTTTGTGTGTGTGTGTGATGTGTGTGTGATGTGTGTGTGTGTGTGTGACGTGTGTGTGTACCTCAGGGTGTTAAATGCATCACAGTGATTCAAAACCTTCCTGCTGATTATTTAACCTCATGCGCCACCTAGTGGCCAACTCGACGTAGTGCAACACCAACTGTGACCGGAGGACACGTGACTCCCTGGACGCCGCTCCCGTAGAGACGCTCTGGACATCTGGGCAGGGGGAGGGAGGGCGGCCGTGTGCAGAGGACCAATCAGACGTCTGGAGGGAGGAAAGCGCTCACCTCTTCAACTGGATGATGTCATCAGACACTCTTTATGAACAGTTTCATGCTCTTCACCAGAAAAACTCGCGTAGTGACTCCTCCCCCTTGTGCTGACTGAGCATGGAGCTCCATCCCAGAGGGAGAAGTCTCTGATGTTGTTGACGTTGGTCCTAGTTCCCGTTCAGTGCTTCAACACAGAAGTGACCCAGCTGCTCTTCCTCTAAAGAACGCATGAACCATAACGCATAAAGCATAAAGCATGAAGCATAAAGCATGAAGCATAAAGCATAAAGCATGAAGCATAACGCATAAAGCATAAAGCATGAAGCATAAAGCATGAAACATAAAGCATAAAGCATGAAGCATAAAGCATAAAGTATGAAGCATAAAGCATGAAACATAAAGCATAAAGCATAAAGCATAAAACATAAAGCATAAAGCATAAAGTATGAAGCATAAAGCATAAAGCATAAATTATAAAGCATAAAGCATAAAGCATGAAGCATGAAGCATAAAATATGAAGCATAAAGCATAAAGCATAAAGCATAAATTATGAAGCATAAAGCATAAAGCATAAATTATAAAGCATGAAACAAAGCATAAAGTATGAAGCATAAAGCATAAAGCATGAAGCATAAAGCATAAAACATAAAGCATAAAACATAAAGCATAAAACATAAAGCATAAAGCATGAAACATGAAGCATAAAGCATGAAGCATAAAACATAAAGCATAAAACATAAAGCATAAAACATAAAGCATAAAACATAAAGCATAAAGCATGAAACATGAAGCATAAAACATAAAGCATAAAACATAAAGCATAAAGCATGAAGCATAAAGCATAAAGCATGAAACATGAAGCATAAAGCATGAAGCATAAAGCATAAAGCATAAATTATAAAGCATGAAACAAAGCATAAAGTATGAAGCATAAAGCATGAAACATAAAGCATAAAGCATAAAGCATAAATTATGAAGCATAAAGCATAAATTATAAAGCATGAAACAAAGCATAAAGTATGAAGCATAAAGCATAAAGCATAAAGCATAAAGCATGAAGCATAAAGCATAAAACATAAAGCATAAAACATAAAGCATAAAACATAAAGCATAAAACATGAAGCATAAAGCATGAAGCATAAAGCATAAAACATAAAGCATAAAGTATGAAGCATAAAGCATAAAGCATAAATTATAAAGCATGAAACAAAGCATAAAGTATGAAGCATAAAGCATGAAACATAAAGCATAAAGCATAAAGTATGAAGCATAAAGCATAAAACATAAAGCATAAATTATGAAGCATAAAGCATAAATTATAAAGCATGAAACAAAGCATAAAGTATGAAGCATAAAGCATGAAACATAAAGCATAAAACATAAAGCATAAAGTATGAAGCATAAAGCATAAAGCATGAAGCATAAAGCATAAATTATAAAGCATAAAGCATAAAGCTCCAAGTTAGCCCGATGCTAACTCCAATAAGAGCATTCAACCAACTCTCCCAGACTTCTCCAATGTGTTGAACCCAGAGGTGGACATGTTCATCTTTTATTCATCTTTTATCTCACACATTTGATTTTCTGATTACTTTAACCAATTTATATTGAAAGGCCAGTGTACATTATGTTTGTTAAACTCATTTATTTATAATTAAATGCATGTATTTAACACGTGTATATGTTCTCGTAAAGCAGAGCACATCTCGTGAAGTGGACGGTTTACCCAGAAGAAGATAATATCACATGAAAAACAGCATTGTTCATTTTACACACAAATTCTCTTTTATTTGCAATTCATGCATTATTCATGTCTACGCGTCTACGTACACTTGAGGTCGTGTAAATAACCCTCTCAGTCCAGCTCCTCCATCATGAAGGACTCAATCCTACGACAATCACCTCGCATAGTGAGGACAATCATTATTTCTCTGTAAGATCAGAGCCGGTCTCAGGGGGTCCCAGGGGGTCTCAGGGGGTCCGGAGGGCCACAAGCCCCGCCCACATTCTCTCAGCGGGGAGGATGAGCTTGTTGATGTCTGGAGGGTTTTTGATGAGCAGGTAGGAGGCGCCCAACGCGGCTGCTGTCGCCGTGAACAGCAGCCCGCGGTTTATCACCTGAGAGAAAACAGCATAGAACATACATGACATCCTAATCCTAATCCTAATCCCGTCTGCAGATCATTGGGGGAAAGGACGGGTCTCTGCATCCTCGTGAGATGCTTCCCAGGACTCGTTTTCATTTGATGCTAATTGTAGGGACATTGAGGGGTTCTATTTATGCACATCCAATTAGTGAATCTTCATTAAATGCTAATATATTCAGTTAAACATGTACAAGTGTGTTAAAGTTATATATTAATACAATACATACAAAATGTTGAAAAGAAAGTTTACAAGAATAAACAAATAGTAATTTGGGTTTAATGAATCTTTATTTCATTCATTTCTGCTGAACGTGTGGAGGTTCACGACCTGGCCCCCCGATGACCGTTCAACCCCAGGGGAACACGAACAACGGCCAGTCGGCTAGTTGTCGAGTCCATACGTAACGTTATGTTACGATATGTTGCGATATGTTACGATATGTAAAGTTGTGTAATGTTATGTTACGATATGTTACGATATGTAAAGTTGTGTTACGATATGTTCCGATATGTTACTCTATGTAAAGTTGTGTTACGATATGTTACTCTATGTAAAGTTGTGTTACGATATGTTATGATATGTAAAGTTGTGTTACGATATGTTACGATATGTTACGATATGTTACTCTATGTAAAGTTGTGTTACGATATGTTACGATAAGTTACGATATGTTATGATATGTAAAGTTGTGTTACGATATGTTACGATATGTAAAGTTGTGTTACGATATGTTACGATAAGTTACGATATGTTACGATATGTAAAGTTGTGTTACGATATGTTACGATATGTTACGATATGTTACTCTATGTAAAGTTGTGTTACGATATGTTACGATAAGTTACGATATGTTACGATATGTAAAGTTGTGTTAGGATGTTACGATATGTTATGATATGTAAAGTTGTGTTACAATATGTTACGATATGTTACGATATGTTACGATATGTTACGATATGTTACTCTATCGTGTTACGATATGTTGCGATAAGTTACGATATGTTACAATATGTTACAATATTTTACGTTATGCTAAGACTGCATATTCAGAAAGAAGGAGAGAGAACTCATCTGTTTGAAATGTCCCCTCAACGGATGAGATGAAGAGCATGTTCCTCAATGAGATGAAGAGCATGGTCCTCAATGAGATGAAGAGCATGTTCCTCAATGAGATGAAGAGCATGGTCCTCAATGAGATGAAGAGCATGTTCCTCAATGAGATGAAGAGCATGGTCCTCAATGAGATGAAGAGCATGTTCCTCAATTAGATGAAGAGCATGGTCCTCAATGAGATAAAGAGCATGTTCCTCAATGAGATGAAGAGCATGTTCCTCAATGAGATGAAGAGCATGGTCCTCAATGAGATGAAGAGCATGTTCCTCAATGAGCTGAAGAGCATGGTCCTCAACGAGATGAAGAGCATGGTCCTTAATGAAATGAAGAGCATGTTCCTCAATGAGATGAAGAGCATGGTCCTCAATGAGATGAAGAGCATGTTCCTCAATGAGCTGAAGAGCATGGTCCTCAACGAGATGAAGAGCATGGTCCTCAACGAGATGAAGAGCATGTTCCCCAGGGGGTCTTACTCTGTCCTGCCAGTGCCAGTGGTCCACAGCCTCGTGGTACCTGGTCCTGGTGAAGGTGACCTGGGGACGGAGATGGCAGCAGGTGAAGCAGACCGTGAGGTGACATCATCAGTGAGACTCATCCTGGTGTGGACTCATCCTCTCACCACTGTAGACTCATCCTCTCACCATAGTGTAGACTCATCCTCTCACCATAGTGTAGACTCATCCTCTCACCATGGTGTAGACTCATTCTCTCACCACTGTAGACTCATCCTCTCACCATGGTGTAGACTCATCCTCTCACCATGGTGTAGACTCATCCTCTCACCACTGTAGACTCATCCTCTCACCACTGTAGACTCATCCTCTCACCATGGTGTAGACTCATCCTCTCACCATGGTGTAGACTCATCCTCTCACCATGGTGTAGACTCATCCTCTCACCATGGTGGAGACTCAACCTCTCACCATGGTGTAGACTCATCCTCTCACCACTGTAGACTCATCCTCTCACCATGGTGGAGACTCAACCTCTCACCACTGTAGACTCATCCTCTCACCATGGTGTAGACTCATCCTCTCACCATGGTGGAGACTCATCCTCTCACCATGGTGTAGACTCATCCTCTCACCACTGTAGACTCATCCTCTCACCATGGTGTAGACTCATCCTCTCACCACTGTAGACTCATCCTCTCACCATGGTGTAGACTCATCCTCTCACCACTGTAGACTCATCCTCTCACCATGGTGTAGACTCATCCTCTCACCACTGTAGACTCATCCTCTCACCATGGTGGAGACTCAACCTCTCACCATGGTGTAGACTCATCCTCTCACCACTGTAGACTCATCCTCTCACCATGGTGTAGACTCATCCTCTCACCATGGTGTAGACTCATCCTCTCACCATGGTGGAGACTCAACCTCTCACCATGGTGTAGACTCATCCTCTCACCACTGTAGACTCATCCTCTCACCACTGTAGACTCATCCTCTCACCACTGTAGACTCATCCTCTCACCATGGTGTAGACTCATCCTCTCACCACGGTGTAGACTCATCCTCTCACCACGGTGTAGACTCATCCTCTCACCATGGTGTAGACTCATCCTCTCACCATGGTGTAGACTCATCCTCTCACCATGGTGGAGACTCAACCTCTCACCATGGTGTAGACTCATCCTCTCACCACTGTAGACTCATCCTCTCACCATGGTGTAGACTCATCCTCTCACCACTGTAGACTCATCCTCTCACCATGGTGTAGACTCATCCTCTCACCACGGTGTAGACTCATCCTCTCACCACGGTGTAGACTCATCCTCTCACCACGGTGTAGACTCATCCTCTCACCATGGTGTAGAGCGGCACGATGGTCTTCGGCAGCAGGAAGTGGAGCAGGTCATCCACACGTTTCCGGAAGAGGAACCAGTTGGAGTTGACGTGGGCTCTCATCTAAAGGAAGGAGGACAGAGGACATATACACATATACACATATATATATATATATATATATATATATATATATATATATATATATATATATATATATATTATTATTACAGAACCAGAGATTACACAAGGACACAAGGACGTTAGGGCGACACCGTACCTCGATGTAGTTGTACATGGCCAGGTCCGCGATGGCGTGGTCGTCTGGGACGCGCACCCTGCTGTACTCCGGCAGGACGGCGCCTGGACGGAGACACGAGGGACAAGCTGTGCGTCTGGAGCCGAGAGCATCAGGAGTGGGACGGACGAGGACTCGGTACTCACTGAAGTCCTCGTCCAGCTGGTCCATTATCTCCCCCAACACCAGGCAGTCCTCGAAGCCCTGAGGGCCAGACAGGGCGAGAGAGGGCGAGTGAGGGCGAGAGAGCCTCGGCTGCCAGCCCTCCTCTTCTCTCCGAGGTACTCACGGCGTTCATGCCCTGGCCGTAGAAAGGCACCACGGCGTGGGCCGCGTCCCCCATCAGGACGCATTTGTCCCCCATGTGGTACGGGGAGCACTTGATGGACACCATGGGCTGGCCGGGCAGCCGGAAGAAATCCCTCTGGAGAGCGTCGCTGAGGGGGGAACCGTTAGCAACAGGCTAATGGAGGACCCGGAGCGTCTCAGGGAGACGGGAAGGACCTGACCCCCAGACCCCCAGACCCCAGACCCAGAGACCCCAAGACCCCGAGGCCCTGAGACCCCGAAACCCCCAGACCCCAGACCCCCAGACCAGAGGCCCCGATGTGTCATCACAGTAAAGACATGAAGTAAAGACATGTCCACAGAGCCATGTGTCATCACAGTAAAGACATAAAGTAAAGACGTGTCCATGCTCACGCTCCGATCAGCGGGATGGCGTCGGGGAAGAACTGCTGGAAGAAGTCGATGACCTCGTCGCCCGTGGTGATCTTCTCAAAGTCCTCGAAGGGCATGAAGAGGGTGCAGGTGAAGGTCTTGTCCTGAAAGTAGAAACCAGACTCTACTGAGCCGAGGCGTGGGGTCAGGTCACGTGACCCTGCTGACCCCACGCTCGTGTTCTGCCTCTACGGGAGCCCAGACAGGACAAACCACGTTGTGTTGGCCTGTACCACCCGACTGACGCATTCCCCACCATGTGTTCCCCATAAGGGAAGGAGACCTGGCACCCGTAGGTGCTGTGTCCCAAGTGGATTATTATGGAAAGGATTGTTTATAAAACTATCTTTTAGAGTTATAAGTGTGATTGAGATGTATGTTTATGGAATATGTATGTGTGTATATATATATATATATATATATATATATATATATATATATATATATAGTACATGTATTTATTATTTAGTACATGTACAGGACTGTCTCAGAAAATTAGAATATTGTGATAAAGTTCTTTATTTTCTGTAATGCAATTAAAAAAACTAAAAAGTCATGCATTCTGGATTCATTACAAATCAACTGAAATATTGCAAGCCTTTTATTCTTTTAATATGGCTGATTATGGCTTACAGCTTAAGAAAACTCAAATGTCCTATCTCTAAATATCAGAATATTTCCTCAGACCAAGTAAAAAAAAGATGGCATGGAGGCAATCCGCCTGTGGCATTGCTGAGGTGTTATGGATGCCCAGGAGGCTTCACTAGGGCCTTTAGCTCATCTGCATTGTTGGTCTGGTGTCTCTCAGCTTCCTCTTCACAACACCCCACACATTCTCTCTGGGGTTCAGGCCAATGGAGGCCAGTAATGCCATGGTCAGGACACCAGTTACTGCTGGTTCTGGCACTGGGCAGGTGCCAGATCATGCTGGGAAATGAAATGCTCATCTCCATGGAGCTTTTCAGCAGACTCTAAAGTCTCTTGGTCCACAGCTGCATTGACTCTGGACTGGATGAAACCCAGTGGACCAACACCAGCAGCTGGCATGGCTCCCAAACCATCACTGACTGGGAGCTTCCCACTGGATTTGATCCACTGGGATGTTGCTCCTCTCCAGCCTTTCTCCAGACTCTGGGCCTTGACTTCCAGATGAAACTCAACACTTGCTTTGGTCTGGAAAGAGGACTTTGGACCCTCTGACCTGTCCGCTGCTTCTTTTCCGCTCGCAGGTGTTTCCAGTTAATGAGACATTCAAGTGATGAGTTGAATACCCTAGAGAATACTTTATCATGATATTCTAATGTTTAGAGTTTGACTTTTCTTAAGCTGTAAGCCATAATCAGACATATTAAAAGAATAAAAGGCTTGCAATATTTCAGTTGATTTGTAATGAATCCAGAATGCATGACATTTTTTTTTTTTTTAAATTGCATTACAGAAAATAAAGAACTTTATCACAATATTCTAATTTTCTGAGACAGTCCTGTATATATACACACACATCAAATACAGCTTTATTTTATATTAGTTTGATTAGATTCTAATAATTTAGGATAGGAATATATAAGCATGTTTTACTTCTACCTATACAGTCTCTGTTCTGTTTATTATATATAATCATATCGTATTGCAATGCTTGAATAAAGTACACAACAACAACAACAACAACAACAACAACAACATGGTGCTGCCCCTGCAGCTGAAGCCTCACCAGGTTGGGCAGGGCGATCATCATGAAGGTGTTGCGGGGCCAGATGTGCAGGTGGTTGGGCTTCATGGCGAACTGGGGACAGAAGCAACGAGAGGTGGGCTGCAGCGGCGCCCGAGGCCAGCGGCGTGTCGCGGCGCCGCCCCCACTGACCTCGCCGCCGGCGCCGGGCGGGATGGTGAGCTCCATGTAGCCGTGGGGGATGTAGGTCTGGCTGAAGTCGAAGCGGCTGCAGCGCATGAACCTCTTCCTCAGGGCGGAGAAGGCCCCGTCGCAGCCCACCACCAGGTCCGCCTGCACCCGGCGGGCCGAGCCGTCCGACCTGAGGGCGCCAAAACACGAGTCCCCATGGCAACGGCTCTCCGTAGCGGGAGGCGGCCATAGGAGCCGTCAGCGGGACGCGCCACGAGCACGTTGGACCCTCGCGTAAAACTGCATTAAAGTGTTTATATATATATATATATACATATTATTAAAGTGTTTATTATATACATACGTATCATTAAAGTGTTTATTATATATATATATATATATATATATATATATATACATATTATTATTGTGTTTATCAAAGTGTTTATTATATATCTATACGTAGTATTAAAGTGTTTATTATATATATATGTATTATTAAAGTGTTTATTATATATATATATACATATTATTAAAGTGTTTATTATATATATATTTATACGTATTATTAAAGTGTTTATTATATATATACATATTATTAAAGTGTTTATTATATAGATATGTGTCATTAAAGTGTTTATTATATATATATATATGTATTATTAAAGTGTTTATTATATATATATATATATATATATATATATACATATTATTAAAGTGTTTATTATATATATATTTATATGTATTATTAAAGTGTTTATTATTTATATACATATTATTAAAGTGTTTATTATATACATATGTATCATTAAAGTGTTTATCAAAGTGTTTATTATATATATATATATATATATATATATCATTAAAGTGTTTATTATATATATATATACATATTATTAAAGTGTTTATTATATATATATACATATTATTAAAGTGTTTATTATATACATACGTATCATTAAAGTGTTTATCAAAGTGTATATATATATATATATATATACGTATTATTAAAGTGTTTATCAAAGTGTTTATTAAAGTGTTTATTATATATCTATACGTAGTATTAAAGTGTTTATCAAAGTGTTTATCAAAGTGTTTATTTTATATATATATATATATATATATATATATATATATATATATATATATATTATTAAAGTGTTTATCAAAGTTGTTATCAAAGTTTTTTATTAAACTGTTTATTAAACTGTTTATTCAAGTTGTTTATTAAAGTGTTTATCTACTGCACGGGACTCCTGGGCCTCACCGCCAGGCACCAGCACCCACCATGAAGGAGGAGTTTAGGTTAGGATGAGGTTAGGTTAAGTTTAGGTTGGTATTCAAGCTAATCCAATGCTCCAGGTGAACTGACATTTCCAGAGATCTTGAACGTCCCGTATTGAAACCATTATGGTTAAAAACATAAACACAGTAAAGAATAAACCAGCAGCTGTTTTTAGTGTTATAATAAAATCACAACACCTATTAGATAGAGGGAGGTTTATGTTAGCTTAAGGTTTGGATAAAGTTAGGTTTACGTTAAGCAAATATCTGTTGGGGGCGTCTCCATGAGAGGAATGTGCGCGCGCGTGCGTGTGTGTGTGTCACACCGAGGGTTAGTGACCAGGTGTGTGACATGTGTAACTATTTACCTGACAAAGGTCATTTCCCCCGTTTCAGGACTCCAGTCCTGCAGCTTGTGGTCAAAGTTCAGCTTGGTGTTCGGGAACGACTCCGCCTCTGAGGAGCAGAGAGCCACAGGAGTCACAGGGGCCCCACAGAGGCCCATGGGGACACACAGGGCCACACAGGGTCTTCACAGGGCCCCACAGGGGGCGGCAGGTCAGAGGGGCCCGGCGGCAGGTCAGAGGGGCCCGTGGTCATGGAAGTACGTGTGGAACGCTCACAGAGACCTTCACCACCCAGGGACACCCAGAGGGGAACGACCTCACACACACACACACACACACACACACACACACACACACACACACACACACACACACACACACACACACACACACAGTAACTGGAGAAGGCCGTGACCCTGATGACGCCTGGTGAACTAGACCTGGTCCACAGCCTCTAGAACCGTACCGGGCCTAGGCCTAGACCTAGACCCAACCCACCTGTGGGCGCATCCTGTACCCTGGATTTAGTTTGATGTTCAATTTGTGTTATTTAAGTCATAGAAAGGGATTTAAACTCTTTTTATTCACTAAAATGCATGTTTCTCTTTTGGTCAAGTGTGTGTGTGTGTGTGTGTGTGTGTGTGTGTGTGTGTGTGTGTGTGTGTGTGTACCTGAGAGCAGCTCTTTGTTCAGGTTGGCCCGGTCCACTGACAGGATGAACTGGGGGAGGAAGACGTTGAGTCATTAGTCCATCTTCGGCCTCCAGGTCGCCAAAGGTCATCTTCAGACTCGTCCTCGTTACAGTACACACACCTGCATGCTGTTTTAATGTCCCACACGCAGAACAATAAAGGTTCTTCACCAGTTCTTTGAAAGGCTTTGTGGTTTCACGAAGAACCGTCACCACTGGAGAACCATGTGGGAAACGAGGCCGTAGAGAACCATGTTTTGAAGGTTCTTTAAGGCACCATTATAGGTTCTTTGAAGAACTCTTTAAGGACATGGTTCTCCCGTGGCGTCACTCTAAAGAAGCCCGTTGGCGTCCAGCTGGCAGCTCATCGCTGTGTGTTGTAACCATGGGAACAGAAGACGTTCCCTGGGGGCGGCAGCGGTCCCTGACCATCACGCTGCTGTGTGGCGGGAAAAGGTGTTGGAGGTGTAGAAGGTGTAGGAGGTGTAGGAGGTGCAGAAGTTGTAGGAGGTGCAGAAGGTGTAGAAGGTGTAAGAGGTGCAGAAGGTGTAGGAGGTGCAGAAGGTGTAAGAGGTGCAGAAGGTGTAGGAGGTGCAGAAGGTGTAGAAGGTGCAGAAGGTGTAAGAGGTGCAGAAGGTGTAGGAGGTGTAGAAGGTGTAGGAGGTGCAGAAGGTGTAGGAGGTCCAGAAGGTGTAGGAGGTGTAGAAGGTGCAGTAGGTGTAGGAGGTGCAGAAGGTGTAGGAGGTGTAGGAGGTGTAGGAGGTGCAGAAGGTGTAGGAGGTGCAGAAGGTGCAGAAGGTGCAGAAGGTGCAGGAGGTGCAGAAGGTGTAGGAGGTGCAGAAGGTGTAGGAGGTGCAGAAGGTGTAGGAGGTGTAGGAGGTGCAGAAGTTGTAGGAGGTGCAGAAGTTGTAGGAGGTGCAGAAGGTGTAGGAGGTGCAGAAGGTGTAGGAGGTGCAGAAGGTGCAGAAGGTGTAGGAGGTGCAGAAGGTGTAGGAGGTGCAGAAGGTGTAGGAGGTGCAGAAGGTGTAGACGGTGTAGGAGGTGCAGAAGGTGTAGGAGGTGCAGAAGGTGTAGGAGGTGCAGAAGGTGCAGAAGGTGTAGGAGGTGCAGAAGGTGTAGGAGGTGCAGAAGGTGTAGGAGGTGCAGAAGGTGCAGAAGGTGTAGGAGGTGCAGAAGGTGTAGGAGGTGTTCGTGTTCCCGTCAGAGCGACTGCTCACCTGGCCTCTCTTGCCGTAAGGAATCTGGGACTGCGTTCCGCTCAAGGAGTGGATCATCCTGGAGCGCATGGGGATCCCCTTGGAGACGACCTGAGGGAGGTGGTGACAGGAGGAGAGCATCATGAGCAACACCTCCTGCTGGAGGAGGAGCGCTCCGCAGCGCTCGGCTGGTGGGCATCTCTAAAGGAGTCCAACATTCACACCAACCCGGAGGACCACGTGGACAACGTGCAGCAGCCACAAGACGCCCGGCGGCAGAGGGCCAATGAAGCACCACCTACCTGCTCTTCAAGCCCGACCTGCTTCAGCGCCTGCCGGCCCCGGTGGGACAGAGCCAGGTTGATGCTCCTGCCCTTCACCACTTCGGCTCGCCGGATATCTAGAATCAGCCGCTGCGTGTTAATTGGACCTTTTGTGAAACTTTGGTTACCCGTTGTGTGTTTTTTAACCTGTGCACCGTCGAGTGTTACTGTCCATGCCATGCGAGGGTCTGTCCTCAGAGACACGACGTAACACTGAGCATTTCTTAGGAACAGAGGGCTTTGGATGTACCTTCTCGGGTTTCATAGACCTCCACATTGAAGCCTCTTTTTGCGAAGAAGCAGGCGTTCAGCGCCCCGACCTGAGGGGGAGGGAGTTGGGACCTTTGAGCAGCTGGATACCCATCAGTATCTCTCAGTAAACAACACCAACTCTAACGGCTGCAGAGCCGGGAACACACAGCTCTTGTAAACTTATTTAACGCTGCAATATGCAATCAAAAAGAAAGTCTGAGCAAAACAGAGGAAAAGATAATAGTACAATGAATGATCATAGATCACGTTCATGGTCTCTTTTTACCAGCCCCCCGCCCACCACCGCCACTGTTCTCTTGGCCGTCCTGCCGGTGGAGTCCTCCATGGTGCTCCTGCTGCTCGGGTCTGCAGCCTGCAGGTCAGAGCTGGGTAATGAGTCATGAGGGAGGAGCCTGCAGGTCAGAGCTGGGTAATGAGTCATGAGGGAGGAGCCTGCAGGTCAGAGCTGGGTAATGAGTCATGAGGGAGGAGCCGATCTGGCGGAACAACAGGGCACACTCCGCACCTCTTTGTCTTTAAATTGGTCATGGTGTATTCTTTTTAAACAATTGCGGGTGTATAATTTCATAAAGTCTCAATAAGAAACGGCAAAAAAATACATTAAAAATATATTGAAATGAACAGGCCGGGGTGCTGAGCGCCGCTCAGGAAGCCCCTACGCTGCACACGAGCTGCAGGGGGCATTATGGACTGTGCATTCCCACACCGGGGGTCTGGAAAGCTGGTCAAATGGTCCCCTGTGTGTCGTCATAGTGAGCTCGTGAAACATATCAGACAGGTAATGGGTGTGGTTAGTGGCTCGTGGATGTCGTTAAACAAGTGAAGGGCGCCACCTGGTGGCTGTGTGATGACAGCAGTTACAGCGGCTGTAACTATACAGTACACCCATCAAGGGAAATTAGGCTGCATGCAGCTTGCATACAATTAAATGAAATCCAACTATTCTGCACTTATTTTATTTGTCAAATATAGTCGTCTCATTTATTTATTTTTCATTATACATTAATAAATGTGCTGCGATGGTCAAATCCCCGCTTCACTGCAGCCCACTGCTCCTTGATAACGAAGGATGGGTCAAATGCAGAGAAGAATTTCCCCATTGTGGGATCAATAAAGGATACATTATTATTATTATTATTATTATTATTATTATTATTATTATTATTTAAATGGTCTTGGCTTAGATGTCCAAACATGATCCATTTAATTTGATTGCATGTAAAAATGACTCATTCCCAGAGTATAAAGAAAACAACATGTGTGTTGATATGTCCTTTTTAGTGTGCAATGTATTGTTATTTGTTCAGTATTCCCTTATCTTCATGACTTCCAGCATGTTTGTGGGTTTGCAGGTCATACATTTAGTATATCAGTGACAGCAATAGAATAACAAGTGTATCTGTAATTATTATAGCTCACAACAATGTACAGCCTCACCAGCTCACGTTTTCTATCGGGAGATAATCAACAAAGAACCATCCCGTACTTCACTTCTTTTGCAGGTATATAGCTGCTTTATTTAACTATTTACGAGCAACATGCCAGTATAATTATGCCTTTACATTACGTGCGTTGGACAAAAAAAACATGAGCAAAACATAAACGTGCACAATAACATTAAGGACATAAAGATAAAGAATATAACAAAATCGAAGTTAAATTAATTAAATGACGATTATGTTGACATAAAGATATGTCAACGGTTCTTTAATGTTTGTATTGGTGTAATGTGCAGAGGTTTGTTTATGTTACATCTGTGAATGTACTGACTTCCCTGTTGATATGTGTGTCACGTGTTCACTGCAGTCGATGACGGAGGTGTGTCTACGTCAGAGGGCTGCACGAGCCTCGCGGCTCCAGTTGATGCGTAGGCCGGGCTCCGACGTCACGTAGGCCGGGCTCCGACGTCACACGCTGAGCACGTCCCCACGCAGGGCTCATAATCAATCTCAGAACCAATCACGCGACATTATTTTAAGAATACGGTAGATATTTTGCCGCATGCCAGTCAATTTCAATCTCGATTGTCTTATGAATAGCTATTGTCACCATAACATTAATCAGTTGCTGATATAATCGAAGAATTGATAGCGTGCTATCTTGAATTACGTTTGGATCTGCGTTCGACTGCTTTGGTCTATTTAAATATGGCGCCCTAAAAGCCCCGGTTTGTTTTTCTGGGTGCAAAGTGTGTTGAAGCTTCAGCGAGGGCCCGATTCACCAGAGCTCCACCAGCAGCTCCACCAGCAGCTCCACCAGAGCTCCACCAGAGCTCCACCCGGTTCACCAGCAGCTCCACCAGCAGCTCCACCCGGTTCACCAGAGCTCCATCAGCAGCTCCACCCGGTTCACCAGAGCTCCATCAGCAGCTCCACCCGTCTCCGTGTTAACAGAGGTCTCAGGTGAGTGTTGTCAAGTGAAAGCTCTTCACTCTTTGTTAAATGATAATGGAGTTGGTTCACACCGAGTACAGGCTAGCTGCGGAGGCTAGCTGCGGAGGCTAGCTGCGGAGGCTAGCTGCGGAGGCTAGCTGCGGAGGCTAGCTGCGGAGGCTAGCTGCGGAGGCTAGCTGCGGAAGCTAGCTGCCGAGCTAAAGCCGGTTTGCGGACCTGTTGAAGTTACTAGCCGTTAGCCGTTAGCCGTTAGTCGTTAGCTGTGAGGCTACTTGGGGAGGCGCTGCTGGTGGATACACGGGTCTGTTTACGGAGCTGAAGTGTGAAGTAGCGACACTTGTGATACATGTTATACGGCGGGGAATGGACCCTAACCTCGTGATTACACTCACACGACGGCGCGTGCTCCTCCTCCTCGTGCTAATCTAGAAAGCTAAAGTTAAAGCTAGTTTACCTTCTGTTAAAGGGGATTATTCTACTGCCTCTAGTCTATTTGAAGACGTGTGGACTCTATTTCAAATGGATTTGTAACACAGACATTTGTTCATCCTCTAAATAGTACAAATAATAGTATATCGTTATTTTAGAGGCGTGATAAGAGCTGACATCCACGTTTCTCTGCTGGAAGCCAATATTACAAATCCCGGTGAAACGTGAACGTTTCGCGTGAATAAGCGTTTGTTGTTGTTGTTGTCTTTGGAGCAGCTGTTTAATGGCGCCCTGTCCTCGCGCACGCCGCATTGTGGTTTAATTCAGTGTCTGACTTCTCATTGAAGTCTCTGGACCTTAACCCTAACCCTGGAGCTGCTCCTCCTTCAGGGAAGTTGCTCTAAAGACTAAACACGGTCGACGTTGGAGCCTGTTGTGTGCAATCATTACAGAGCACAGTTAAACAAATAAGAATACAAACGAGTAATGCATCCAGGATTAGGGACCATCATTGTTGGTCTTACAAATCAAGAGTTCCAGCAGACAGAGATGTCCCCGGTTCAGTTCCTCTGAGTTTACTCCTCATCAGGCGAGTCCCACCCAGCATCGGTTCCTTTTAGTTTAATGGACTACCCCGTCCCACCCAGCATCGGTGATGCACGGGGTCAATGGGGAGGATTAGCAGTTCATACAAAGAGTTCATCAAAGTTTAACATGGCTTTAGTTTTTTAGATTCATTGTTTGTTTTTGTTTTTTTGTTTTTTAATTGTCTATATAATTTTAAAACATGTATCAGGCTTGTCCTACACAGAATGATGATATTTGGCTCCAAACACTCTTAACCAAAGAAGAGCTATTGGAATAAAGGAGCCTCGCGTCTGGTAGCATCAGAATATGAAGGTAAGACGAGTCCGTTGCTCACTGCTCACCGTGTGCCTCTCCTCCTCAGAATGAACGACCCGGCCGTCAACAGGGTGGTTGGTGACATCATCCGCTCTCCTGAGGACAAGCGGGTTTACCGGGGCTTGGAGTTCACCAACGGCCTGAAGGCGATGCTCATCTGTGACCCGACGACGGACAAATCCTCCGCTGCTTTGGATGTCCAAATAGGTTAAAAAACCTCTTTATCAGTTTTCTAGCCAGGAGGTCACCTCTCGTCCTCTGGCATTGCACCTGACAGGGCTCTTCCAAAGCAGTAGTGCAAATAAATGCACAATGTCTGACCCCGAACCCGCCTACGCCCAGATATCCTGTTGCAGAGAATCCGAACATCTACTGCACTGAGACCGGAGAGCCCGTTGCAACGAGTCCGCCTCCCGTACCCTCCTGGCACTCTATGCATAGAAATTATGTATTTAATAATCAAATGTCATTGATAGTCGTTGGTTCTCGGGTGATTTCCTCTCTCCCCCCCGTCTGCCAGACAATGAAAAGGGAAGCCGTGGTCTGATGTTCTGTCGTACGTTCCCAGGTTCGTTATCGGACCCGGGGAACATCTCTGGCCTGGCGCACTTCTGTGAGCACATGCTGTTCCTGGGGACCAAGAAGTACCCCAAGGAGAACGAATACAGCCAGTTCCTCAGTGAGCATGCAGGCAGCTCCAATGCCTTCACCAGTGGGGAGCACACCAACTACTACTTCGACGTGTCCCACGAGCACCTGGAAGGAGCGCTCGACAGGTAGGTTCATCGGCCCAGATGCTTCGTCCAAAGAGTACTTTGTGCGGTTTACTATGATTCCCTCGGCTCGTCTTTTCAGTCGACTTTGACGCTCTAGTACGACTCGGTCTCTGCAAATGTCAGGATGGTTAAACCTGATGTGAACTTCACAGCCAGTGAGATGAATTCAGTTTCGAGTCGTGAAGTCCCAGACCTCCGTGCACGAGGGTGGCGTCAGAATTCAACCTGTTGGATAAGCTCACCTCTAGAATATTGACGGGGCAGGATTCTGTGTGTGCGCTCCGTGTTCCCCTGTGGGGAGGAGAGGACGGAGCCGTGTGTTGAAGTAGTAATGATGCCTTTGAAAATAGAAGTTTAAATCCCTACAGAAACCTCTACTGAGGGATCTGCTGTGCGTCCATTTGGTTAAATGTGTATTATTGATCCAAACCACAAGCTGCTATTTGGCAGATGACATGATTTTGTATAATATTCCATTTGCTGTATAAATATTTGGTAAAACCTCACCAGTCAGAAGTTGTGTGCTCTTATCTGTCCTCATTTGCGTGGCAGTTGCTTCACTTTGCACTTGTGCAAATGAGTGTCACACGTTCTTCTAATCTTCTCGTGTTGAACTGTTTTGGCGCCCTAGGAAACGTCATCACGCGTCTTGCAGTGAAGTCCTGCTCCACCATCGGTTAATGTCCCTCCCCGTCTCGGTACCCGCGCAGGTTCGCCCAGTTCTTCCTCTGCCCTCTGTTCGACGAGAGCTGTAAGGACCGGGAGGTGAACGCCGTGGACTCCGAGCACGAGAAGAACCTGATGAATGACGCCTGGAGGCTGTTCCAGCTGGAGAAGGCCACCGGCAACCCGGACCACCCCTTCAGCAAGTTCGGAACAGGTACCGACAACCGAGTGATGGTTACGACGTGTTAATAACCCACTTCATGACGAGGGCACTGGCCACACGATGCCCTGCACTTTGTTTCTTCTGTCAGGGAACAAGTTGACCCTCGAGACGCGGCCGTGTAAAGAAGGGATCGATATCCGCCAGGAGCTCCTGAAGTTCCACTCCACATATTACTCCTCCAACCTCATGGGCCTGTGTGTGCTGGGAAGAGGTGCGTGTGTGTGCGTGTGTGTGCGTGTGTGCGTGTGTGCGTGTGTGTGCGTGTGTGCGTGCGTGTGCGTGTGCGTGCGCGTGCGCGTGCGCGTGCGTGTGCGTGTGCGTGTGTGTGTGTGTGTTCTCTAAAGACAAACATGGCGTCAGTAGTTCTCTAGAGATAGAGCTGCGTCATGTGACCAGAGCCCTCTGCTTCCTCTTGCTGGAACTCTCTTCCTGGCCAGCCGTCTTCTTCCTAGGAAAGCTGCCTGCAGCAAAGCGTTTCTTTAGAGATGCAGGTGTTTACCCGTTGTGTCATCTGAACCGAGGAGTCCATAGTTGGTAACGTGTGTCTTCCTGGTGTCACGGCCGCTCCTCCTGCTGCACTTGAAGCGCCACTCGTCAGCTGGCTGATTCCTTTTCAATAGATCCAAGTGACGCTACGTGTTTTTCCTCTCTGCAGAATCGTTAGACGACTTGACCGCCATGGTGGTCAAGCTGTTTGGGGAAGTGGAGAACAAGAGCGTCCCCATCCCAGAGTTCCCGGAGCACCCCTTCCAGGAGGAGCACCTCAGGGTGAGCCGGCCAGCAGCCTCCCGTTGGGACACCCGGGAGGGGATGTCGCCTCTACGGGTGTCCCCACTTCATTGGGGTAGCTCTGGCTGTGTGAAACACATGTCCAATGTCGTGAGGGAGCATGTGTTCAGACACGGTGTCATTTTACAGTTGACTTCTCCAATGTGAGTAATAATGTGTGTTTTGTTTGCAGCAATTCTACAAAGTGGTTCCTATTAAAGACATCAGGAACCTGTATGTGACGTTCCCCATCCCGGACCTGCAGCAGTACTACAAGTCTAACCCAGGCCACTACCTGGGCCACCTGATCGGCCACGAAGGACCCGGGAGTCTGTTATCTGAGCTGAAATCCAAAGGTGAGGCGCCGTGCACGTCGGCCCGGCAACAAGCGCTTCTGTGTGTGTGTGTGTGTTTGGTGGTCTGAGCCCTGTCCCGGTGCTAGTGAGCGTTGCCCCCATGTGCCTCACGGAGAGCGGGGCCAGAGGGTTGGACCCCTGAGCAGACGGACACACGGGGGTATCCGGTTCTTTTTCAAAATAATATATTTTTCCGACTGATTACAACTTTTTGTATTGACTTTGTTCCTGCGGCCCGGTGGTTGGGGACCCCTGCACTAAATAACAAGTACAAGAATCTGAAGATGCATCATTTAGTAATTGATTGTTCAACCAGATGGAGGTTTAAAGTGTTCACGATGTGCCCGTGTGTTCTACGTTCTACTGACTGAATGAGCCGTGTTCCTCAGGCTGGGTGAACACACTTGTTGGCGGGCAGAAGGAAGGAGCCCGGGGCTTCATGTTCTTCATCATCAACGTGGACCTGACGGAGGAAGGCCTCTGTGAGTTCAGAGGGAGTCCCTGTGGTAAAGGAGGTGTACGTACCGTGTTCAGCCCTCTACAGTGTGTGTGTGTGTGTGTGTCTGCAGTGCACGTGGAGGACATCATCTTCCACATGTTCCAGTACATCCAGAAGCTGCGCACCGAGGGCCCTCAGGAGTGGGTGTTTGAGGAGTGCAAGGTGAGTCAGGAAGAGTCCCTGGACCGCAGGCGCCAAGACAGGAGGACTGGGGGGCTAGAGGAGGACTGGGGGGCTAGAGGAGGACTGGAGGGCTAGAGGAGGACTGGGGGGCTAGAGGAGGACTGGGGGGCTAGAGGAGGACTGGGGGGCTAGAGGAGGACTGGGGGGCTAGAGGAGGACTGGGGGACTAGAGGAGGACTGGGGGGCTAGAGGAGGACTAGGGGGGGCTAGAGGAGGACTGGGGGGAGGACTGGGGGGCTAGAGGAGGACTGGGGGGCTAGAGGAGGGAGGACTGGGGGGCTAGAGGAGGACTGGGGGGCTAGAGGAGGACTGGGGGGCTAGAGGAGGACTGGGGGGCTGGGAGGAGGACTGGGGCTAGAGGAGGACTGGGGGGCTAGAGGAGGACTGGGGGCTAGAGGAGGACTGGGGGGCTAGAGGAGGACTGGGCTAGAGGAGGACTGGAGGAGGGAGGAGGACTGGGGCTAGGAGGGGCTGGGGGGCAGAGGAGGACTGGGGGGCTAGAGGAGGGGGCTAGAGGAGGACTGGGGGCTAGAGGGAGGACTGGGGGGCTAGAGGAGGACTGGGGCTAGAGGGAGGAGGACTGGGGGGCTAGAGGAGGACTGGAGGGCTAGAGGAGGACTGGGGGGCTAGAGGAGGACTGGGGGCTAGAGGAGGACTGGGGGGCTAGAGGAGGACTGGGGGGGCTAGAGGAGGACTGGGGGCTAGAGAGGAGGACTGGGGGCTAGAGGAGGACTGGGGGGCTAGAGGAGGACTGGGGGGCTAGAGGAGGACTGGAGGACTAGAGGAGGACTGGGGGGCTAGAGGAGGACAGGAGGACTAGAGGAGGACTGGGGGGCTAGAGGGGGCTAGAGGAGGACTGGGGGCTAGAGGAGGACTGGGGACTGGGGAGGGACTGGGGGGCTAGAGGAGGACTGGAGGACTAGAGGAGGACAGGAGGACTAGAGGGGGCTAGAGGAGGACTAGAGGAGGACTGGAGGACTAGAGGAGGACTGGAGGACTAGAGGAGGACTGGGGGGCTAGAGGAGGACAGGAGGACTAGAGGAGGACTGAGGACTGGGGACTGGGAGGACTGGGGACTAGGAGGAGGACTGGGGGCTAGAGGAGGACTGGGGACTGGGAGGGAGGACGGGGGGGCTAGAGGAGGACTGGAGGACTGGGGGCTGGAGGAGGAGGACTGGGACTAGAGGAGGACTGGAGGAGAGGGAGGACTGGGGGGCTAGAGGAGGACTGGAGGACTAGAGGAGGACTGGGGGGCTAGAGGAGGACTGGAGGACTAGAGGGGGACTAGGAGGACTGGAGGACTGGAGGGGAGGACTAGAGGAGGACTGAGGAGGACTGGGGGGCTAGAGGGAGGGACTGGGGGGCTGCTGGGGGGCTAGAGGAGGGAGGACTGGGGGGGCTAGAGGAAGACTGGAGGACTAGAGGAGAGGACTGGAGGAGGACTGGAGGAGGACTGGAGGACTGGAGGAGGACTGGAGGGCTAGAGGAGGACTGGAGGACTAGAGGAGGACTGGAGGGCTAGAGGAGGACTAGAGGAGGACTGGAGGACTAGAGGAGGACTAGAGGAGGACTGGAGGACTAGAGGAGGACTGGAGGACTAGAGGGGGCTAGAGGGAGGGACTGGGGGGACTAGAGGAGGACTGGGGGGACTAGAGGAGGAGGACTGGGGGGCTAGAGGGAGGACTGGAGGGACTGGAGGAGGACTGGGGGCTAGAGGAGGACTGGAGGACTGGGGGGCTAGAGGGGGCTGGAGGAGGACTGGAGGACTGGGGGGCTAGAGGGGGCTAGAGGAGGACTGGAGGACTGGAGGACTGGAGGGGCTAGAGGGACTGGACTGGAGGACTGGGGGCTAGAGGAGGACTGGAGGACTGGGGTGGGAGGACTAGAGGAGGACTGGGGGGCTAGAGGAGGACTGGAGGACTAGAGGAGGACTGGAGGACTAGAGGAGGACTGGGGGGACGAAAGGACATGGGGACTAGAGGGCTAGAGGAGGACTGGAGGACTAGGGGGCTAGAGGAGGACTAGGGGGCTAGAGGAGGACTAGGGGGACGAGAGGACATGGGGACTAGAGGGCTAGAGGAGGACTGGAGGACTAGGGGGACTCGTCTCGGGGACCTGGCTCCAGATTCCTGTTCATCATGAACAACTGTTTTGATTTCACCTGTTACAATGTCTCTCTCTCTCTGCCTCTGTCTCTCTCTGTCTCTCTCTCTGTCTGTCTCTGTGTCTCTGTCTCTCTCTAGGATTTAAACAAGGTGGCCTTCAGGTTCAAGGACAAGGAGCGACCTCGTGGCTACACGTCCAAAGTGTCCGGCCTCGTGCACGTAGGTCTCCTCTCCGTCAAAGGCCGTTTCCATGGAGACGTTGGTCTGCCCCCTGTGTGTCAGTACTGCCCTCTGTGTTCCAGTACTACCCCCTGGAGGAGGTCCTGGCTGCAGAGTACCTGCTGGAGGAGTTCCGTCCGGACCTGATTGAGATGGTTCTGGAGAAGCTGAGGCCCGAACACGTCAGGTAGGCGGAGCTCTGCAGGGCCGGAGTCACGGGAGGAGACGAATAGAGCCCTGAGCTCAGAGAGGGGTCCTCACGCCCTCACGCCCTCACGCCCTCACGCCCTCACGTCCTCACGTCCTCACGTCCTCACGTCCTCACGTCCTCACGTCCTCACGCCCTCACGTCCTCACGTCCTCCCTCACGCCCTCACGCCCTCACGTCCTCACGTCCTCACGTCCTCACGCCCTCACGCCCTCACGTCCTCACGCCCTCACGCCCTCACGCCCTCACGTCCTCACGCCCTCACGTCCTCACGCCACGCCCACGCCTCACGCCTCACGCCACGTCCTCACGCCCTCACGCTCACGCCTCACGCCTCACGCCCTCACGCCTCACGCCCTCACGCCCTCACGTCCTCACGTCCTCACGCCCTCACGCCCTCACGTCCTCACGTCCTCACGTCCTCACGCCCTCACGTCCTCACGCCCTCACGTCCTCACGTCCTCACGCCCTCACGCCCTCACGTCCTCACGTCTTCACGCCCTCACGTCCTAAAGTCTTCTCCCCCCTCAGAGTTGCGGTGGTGTCAAAGTCGTTTGAAGGTCAAACGGACAAGACAGAAGAGTGGTACGGCACGCAGTACAAGCAGGAGGCCATCAGCCACGAGGCCCTGCAGGTGAGCCGCCTCTAGTCCTCTAGTCCTCTAGTCCTCTGGTCCCCTAGACTCTGGTCCTCTAGTCCTCCAGGCGTCTAGGCCTCTGGTCCTCTGGTCCTCTAGACTCTGGTCCTCCAGGCATCTAGTCCTCTAGTCCTCTGGGCCTCTAGGCCTCTAGTCCTCTAGTCCTCTAGTCCTCTAGTCCTCCAGGCCTCTAGGCTCTAGTCCTCTAGTCCTCTGGTCCTCTGGTCCTCTAGGCTCTGGTTCTTTAGTCTTCTAGGCTCTGATCCTCTGGTCCTCTATTCCTCTGGTTCTCTAGTCCTCTAGTCCTCCAGGCGTCTAGGCCTCTAGTCCTCTAGTCCTCTAGTCCTCTGGTCCTCTAGGCTCTGGTCCTCTAGTCCTCTGGTCCTCTAGTCCTCTGGTCCTCTAGGCTCTAGTCCTCTAGGCTCTAGTGCTCTAGTGCTCTAGGCTCTGGTCCTCTAGGCTTCTAGTCCTCCAGGCCTCTAGTCCTCTGGTCCTCTAGGCTCTAGTCCTCTAGTCCTCTAGGCTCTGGTCCTCTAGGCTCTGGTCCTCTGGTCCTCTAGACTCTAGTCCTCCAGGCCTCTGGTCCTCTAGGCTCTGGTCCTCTAGGCTTCTAGTCCTCCAGGCCTCTAGTCCTCTGGTCCTCTAGGCTCTGGTCCTCTAGTCCTCTAGGCTCTGGTCCTCTAGACTCTAGTCCTCTAGTCCTCTAGGCTCTAGTCCTCTAGTGCTCTAGGCCTCTGGTCCTCTAGTCCTCTAGGCTCTGGTCCCCTAGGCTTCTAGTCCTCCAGGCCTCTAGTCCTCTGGTCCTCTAGGCTCTAGTCCTCTAGGCTCTGGTCCTCTAGACTCTAGTCCTCTAGTCCTCCAGGCCTCTGGAGTCGACGAGGAGAACGAGCTCACGTTGACCGGCCGCCGCCCTTAGCGCGGCTAAATAACCGAGCTAACGGAGGTTTTTGGGGTGGCGGTGCGTTGAGTGAGGGTGAGCGCTGGTGGATTCTAACGGCTCCTGTGCTTCAGAAATGGGCGAGTGCCGACCTCAACAACAAGTTCAAGCTGCCCATGAAGAACGAGTTCATCCCGACCAACTTCGAGATCTACCCGCTGGAGAAGGACGCTCCGCCCGTCCCGGCGCTCATCAAGGTGACCCTCTGACCTTTGATCTCCGCGCCCAGCAGGGACTACGAGAATAATGACGGCTCCTCTTCCTCAGGACACCGCCATGAGCAAAGTGTGGTTCAAGCAGGACGACAAGTTCTTCCTGCCCAAGGCCTGCCTGAACTTTGAGTTCTTCAGGTAACCTCCTCATCCTCTAGTCATGACGTCACGTAGTGCACACGAAACCCCACGCCTCTGACTGGTGGTCCAACTGCTGCTCCACGAGGACGCCTGTAGAGCAGCACAGGAGCTCGTGGTTGTCATGGTAACGTCTCCGTGGCCCCTCCTGGGGGCGGTGGGTGGATCCCGTCACTTCCTCCTGACATGTCTCTCTTCCTGTTTCCTGCAGCCCCTTTGCCTATGTGGACCCTCTGCACTGCAACATGGCGTACCTGTACCTGGAGCTCCTCAAGGACTCCCTCAACGAGTACGCCTACGCAGCCGAGCTGGCCGGCTTGAACTACGACCTCCAGAACACCGTCTACGGGATGTATGTAAGTATCAGACCCTCTCCACGCTGCAGCCAGACCCCCGGCTGCGGGCGCCTCCTGGTGGCATCTTTAGGGACCTGCTCAGCCACTCACGCCTCAGCTAGCGGAGGAGAAGCCGCTTGACGTAGCGCCTCCTCTCGCTGCAGCTGTCCGTCAAAGGTTACAGTGACAAGCAGCACATCCTGCTGCAGAAGATCGTGGAGAAGATGTCCAACTTCCAGATCGACGAGAAGCGCTTCGACATCATCAAGGAGGCGGTAAGCGGCCTGTGGGCGCGGTGCCGAGCGGCGAGCCCCGAGGGTGCTGAGTGTCTCGTGTCCCCGCAGTACATGAGGTCCCTGAACAACTTCCGGGCCGAGCAGCCGCACCAGCACGCCATGTACTACCTGCGCCTGCTCATGACGGAGGTGGCGTGGACTAAAGACGAGCTCCGGGAGGCGCTGGATGGTGAGGCACACACACACACACACACACACACACACAGGTCCTTTATTGACCCTTGATGGAAGTTCTGAAATTGCTTTTCTGTTTTCCAGATGTGACTCTCTCACGACTCAAGGCCTTCATACCACAGCTGTTGTCACGGTTACACATCGAAGCCCTTCTCCATGGCAACATCACCAAGGAGGTTTGTTGCTGTACTTTAAATATATATATATATATATATATATATATATATATATATATATATATATATATATATATATATATATATATATATATATATATATATATATTATATACCATGGTGGTGTAGTGGCTAGCACTGTCGCCTCACAGCAAGAGGGTCGTGGGTTCAATTCCCGGTCCAGGTGGTCCTTCTGTGTGGAGGCAGCATGTTCTCCCCGTGGCAGTGTGGGTTCTCTCTGGGTTCTCTGGCTTCCTCCCACAGTCCAAAGACATGCTGCAAGTTAATTGATCTCTAAATTGCCCATAGGTGTGAATGTGAGAGTGAATTGTTGCATGTCCCTATATGTGCCCTTGATGGACTGGCAGGGTGTCCCCTGCCTTCGCCCTGTGTCTCCAGCAACCCTAATGAGGATTATTGGTATTGATGGATGGATATACATACATACATACATATGCATATGCATTCTCAGTGGCTGTTGTAGTCAGAGCCTCACCCTCCCTGTTGCACAGGAGGTGTGCTGAAGAGCTTCTACTCACACTATCACTATACACTCATGCATATATATATATATATATATATAATGTTATCCCCTTGTTTTCTTATGTAACTATAGTGTGTATGTAGGTCTATCCAAGAGTTTAGTAAATGCACTAATATAATCGTGAGCTCAAACTCCCCCAGTCGGCTCTCGGCATGTTGCAGATGCTGGAGGACGCGCTCATCGAGCACGTGCACACCAAGCCCCTCCTCCCCAGCCAGCTGATTCGCTACCGGGAGGTGCAGGTTCCAGACGGTGGGTCCCGGCCTCGTCTTGTGAGACTGGCTGTTCGGGTGAGTGACCGCTGTGCGTTGCAGGCGGCTGGTACGTGTACCAGCAGAAGAACGAGGTGCACAACAACAGCGGCATCGAGATCTACTACCAGACCGACATGCAGAGCACCCACGACAACATGCTGCTGGAGCTCTTCTGCCAGATCATCTCGGAGCCCTGCTTCAACACGCTGAGGACCAAGGAGCAGCTGGGTGAGCGCCGCCCTCCACGCCGCGCCCACGGCTCCAGCGTCTGAGACGCCGTCTGAGCGTGGCGTGCGTCTGGCGGCGGCGCTGAGCTCTCGCTTCCCCCAGGCTACATCGTGTTCAGCGGGCCGCGGCGGGCCAACGGGGTGCAGGGCCTCCGCTTCATCATCCAGTCGGAGAAGCCGCCCCACTACCTGGAGGGCCGCGTGGAGGCCTTCCTCGTCTCCATGGAGACGGCCGTGCAGGAGATGAGCGACGAGGCCTTCCTCAAGCACGTCCAGGCGCTCGCCATCCGCCGCCTGGACAAGCCCAAGAAGCTGTCGGCCGAGTGCGCCAAGTACTGGGGGGAGATCATCTCCCAGCAGTACCACTTTGACCGAGGTGAGCCGCCTCCAGGGCCTCTTAGAGCCTCATAGAGCCTCTAGAGCCTCTAGAGCCTCTAGAGCCTCATAGAGCCTCTTAGAGGCTCTATGAGGCTCTAGAGCCTCTTAGAGCCTGAGGCCTCAAGAGGGCAGCTCACGCCCAACGCCAAGGACACACACACACACACACCTCCACAACACACACACAGGAGTTACACCTCCACAACACGCACACACACCACCACATTCTTGCTTTCCCATCCCTCTGTGCGTGGCTATGGAGGCTGATTGGTCGGTGTGATCGGGAGTGGAGGCGGTCCCGTCATGACGCTTTCTGCATCAGCTCCTGATTACTGGTGCTTATGCAGGAGGAGGAGCTTGTCTCTAGGAATGTAGAGCGCCCTTTGAGCCCGTTTGTTTCCCCAGATAACACTGAAGTGTCGTACCTGAAGACGTTGACCAAGGAGAACATCATGACCTTCTACAGAGTGAGTAGAGACGCCCGAATGTCCCGCCGTCTCTTCCCACAACGACACCTGAGAGCCGCTGCTTTTGAATCGTGTCTGTTTAGGTGAACGGTTTTAGGGAGAGTTGATCCTGTAAATCCAACATTTCCAACAGATCTCGACCCCCAGAAAGTTTTTCTTGCAGATGTTTAACGTGATTTCTCACGGTTGTCGTTTCAAAGTCTTTTTGTTTCGTCCCTGCAGGAGCGGCTGACTGTGGAGGCCCCGAAGAGACACAAGGTGTCCGTGCACGTCCTGTCCCGAGAGATGGACTCCTGTGAGTATCGTGGTCACCAGGTCAGTCGCTTCCTTTAGACGCCTTGACTTGACTTCACTGCGGTCACCAGGTCCAATAGTGGCGGAGTTCCCCGCCCAGAATGACGTCAACCTGGCGCCCGCTCCCTCCCTGCCCCAGGTAACGCCCCACTGGTGCTTCTGTGTTCATGAAAACAAATTCTTGGGATCATTTTTCATCTAAATTAGTATGTGTTGTTGTAGTTCTCATTATGGCCACAAGAGGGCGAAATGCACCGTGTTTGTGTGTCCCTCCCTTCATGCAGTGTAAACAGAAGGCACATATTCTGTGTGTGGGCAAGTTATGTTAAATAAAACAACTGTTTTCTAAGATGGAAACAAATATGTAAAATTCCTTCAGAGGCTCCGCCCTCAAAGGGACATTGTGATGACGTCAGCGTGTTTCTTTCCTCGCAGCCCACACTGGTTCAGGACATGACGGAGTTCAAGAGGAGCCTTCCTCTCTTCCCATTGGTCAAGCCCCACTTCAACTTCATGGCTGCCAAACTGTGAGGGAGGCCAGCGGGTCCACGCGCAGCCGCCAGGGGGCGCTGTTTCCCCGCCTACACCCTACCCAATGCAGCTGCCAGGGGTGTGTGTGTGTGTGTGTGTGTGTGTGTGTGTGTGTGTGTGTGTGTGTGTGTGTGTGTGTGTGTGTGTGTGTGTGTGTGTGTGTGTGTGTGTGTGTGTGTGTGTGTGTGTGTGTGTGTGTGTGTGTGTGTGTGTGTGTGTGTGTGTGTGTGTGTGTGTGTGTGTGTGTGTGTGTGTGTGTGTGTGTGTGTGTGTGTGTGTGTGTGTGTGTGTGTGTGTGTGTGTGTGTGTGTGTGTGTGTGTGTGTGTGTGTGTGTTCTCTGAAACACATCGTAACAATAGAAACAACGTTAGCTGACAGAAGTCGAGGGCCAGGTGTCCTGCAGCAGCGTCACAGTAGGTTTGACTTTAATTATTCAGACATGCTGCTCTGAAGAGGAGGGTCCTCTCCTATTGGCCGGTGTGTCGGCCATGTGACCCGTGAGGTCACGGCTCTGACGGAGCTTTTAGATTTAAAGAGCGGCTCTGCGCCGTGCTCCTGGTTTTAGTTGTTGCTGGTGAACTGGTAAAATGTTGGGACCTTTTCAAGGAGCTCTTTGAGAAACGTCTCGACACTAAGAGCTGCGCCCGGGAAAATAGTTTCTATTTTCATTTTATTGCATTTTTACAGTCGTATGTAATCCGTACCGCTCAGGGGCGCCACGATGCTGGTTGGCATCAATTTTACGAGTGACTCAAATAAAAAATGCAAACTCTGTCATTAGGCCACTTTGTTCAAGTTATCTTTGTAAAACTGCAGAAGACTTTAGTTAGTAGCCTCAGTCTTCATCCTCCTTGCTGCTCTGACGGCAGAACCCGGTTTGATTCTTTTAAAGCGTGTTTTATGTTTTAAAGAGTGAAGGAAGAGAAATAATAATTCCAGGATTTATTTTTTCAGAATATATGCACTTCTCTCACGAAGCAATAAACTTACTGATGGATGAGTAGCTCCCACCTCCTCCACTGCAGGTGAAGCTGCCCAACACTCTGATGTCCAGCTGTTTTTAAAGGAGTTGTATTTATTACCCTGGTGGTCCCCCCCAAGGGATGCTGCTGTTCTAGCACATGGTTATTTGATGGGCTGGGGTAGTTGTTCAGGACTACTTATTATGCTGCATGTTTTCCATCATTTTGCTGTTTTCAACCAGATCAATTCTTTGAAGTAACACAATAAAGGCACCATTAACTTCTCAAACAACCAGCAGCAGGAGAATTGAACTCGCAACCTCAGAGCTGCACAGCAGCTGGGGGGCGGAGCCTGTTTCCATGCAGCGTCACACGTCAGCGGCGGGGCGGGCGCTGGTCACCCTGTGAAGCTCCTGATTGGTTCATATGTAGAAACGAGCGTCTTGAGGTTCCGCGTGTCCCGGTGCCAGAGGCCATTGTTCTGTCTCCTGTGTTTCTCACTAATAAACTACTCAATGGAACTGTGTGTGATGTTAATGCAACAAGGAGAAGAACCCTTAGTACCAGTCGCGTTCATTTGGGTCAACATGTAAATAAACCCCTCTAGAGTTTGTCAGCTTCATGTTAATTGGCAACCTAAACTCGTTCATCAATAGAAAACAGACACAGACGTCTGGTTGGAGGCCATATTGTTAAAAGAAAGGCCTTTTAAATTAGAAAACATGTTGGAGAAGATGCACTAATGATAAATACTAAGGAAAATAAACTTCAACCGACCCGCGGTTTAACCGGCTGGGTGTCTGGTGGAACTCTTCTCTCTATCACTTGAATAAGTGGTCGCCAACCTCCAAAGAGTCCACTGCGCAGGCGCAGCAGCGTGCCCGCTGATGCCCGTGAGACCACGTGGTGTCGCGGTGCTCACAGCGCCGCCTTCATAACGCGCTGTGGGGGCCACAGCCTCTGTTACGGCCATACCACCCTGAACACGCCCCATCTCGTCTGAATTCGGAAGCTAAGCAGGGTCGGGCCTGGTCTGTACTTGGATGGGAGACCGCCTGGGAATACCAGGCGCTGTAAGAGCTTTATTATTTACTGTGAGAACATATGAAACACTTTACAATCACTACGGTTACAATAATATTACTTTCTCCTATGATGTTCTAATGCATTCTTCAGAATATCCCTTATATCTTATATATTATGTATTAATTACATACACACTAGGACATCCATGTGAAGTTAGGTGAGTTCTCTTTAGAAAGTGTTGGTAATATAGTTGTATTATGCATCTCACTATCTGGAGTTACGCGTCCCGACATGTGGAATGTAAATGTTCAGAGAAAGAAGAAGAAAAGGGCAACGTGATGTTTACTGTGGCAACGGCGCCCCCTGGCGGCCGAGACGAGCATGACAGGAAGAGGACACAATGGAGACCTGCGGAACCCCCACCGTCTGGTTCCTCTGGCGGATAACCAGCGGAACACCGTGTACTACACACTGGAACACCGTGTACTACACACAGGAACACCGTGTACTACACACCGGAATACTGTGTACTTCAAAGAGAAATACTGTGCTTCCCAAGCGTATGGACTTGACAACAACACAACAACACAAATAACAGAGTTCTGGGTAATGTAATCCACAATCTAATAGTGTGTTCATGAACAAATGATCAAAACTAACGACAAAGAAAATACTTCACATCTCATAAGACAAATCATTAGCAACAGAAACATTGTTGAGCTCACAACAACAACAACTTTGGTGAGTTAGAGCAGATATATTCACAAACAACAATGCACACGGTCCCCACAGCCACAACAAGATATGAAACACCTTTAAACTCAATTAAACATTGATATGTTTAAATCTCATAATTTCTGAACTTCTGCAGCATGCTGGACGGGGAGTCAGCGGTCCAACGGAAACGCCGATGTCCGTAGTCACCTGACAACAAGAAAAGTCAGTTTAATAAACAACAATAAACAATCAATATGATGGAGGAACGTGTTGGACTGTGTCACGCATATTGCATTTCATAATAAAGCTTTTATTGCATTAAGAGAAGAACAATTAGTGAAAAACATCCTCCTGCTGGTCACTTACAACTTAGTATATGCATGCAGACAACATCATCGTGTGTTTAGTTGTTTACACAAGTCACGCGGTGCATTGTTCTTTTAGAGTCATAGTCTGCATGGAGATACTACGGTTCTGTTGGTATCCAAAACCAGTTCTCAGAGAGGAGACGTACACTTCCCATTCCCGAGAGGATATTTAGTAGTGACTAACTTGCAGAAGGCTCAGCATCATAGGAAGAGATCCTCGGAGCTCCTGGCCCAGCAGGGAGCTCCTCTGCTTGGGGAGAGACTCCTTCATGTGAAGCCTCCAGCGCGGCCTCCTTCTTACTCCTCACGGCCCAGTGCATCGACTGCAGGTACAGCACCAGGCTTTATGGTTATGAGATATATATATATATATATATATATATATATATATATATATATATATATATATATATATATGTGTGTGTATATAGTCAAGACATTACATACCGTTTTAACAGAGTTATTCAAGGACTGCCAGTCATGAAAAGAAATAGTAACTCCACTTCTTGTCCACAGGTCATAGTTTTTTCTTTTGGTTTCGTTGCATAAAACCTCTTTGGCTTTCTGCAGGTTTTGGAAATTGGCCACTGGCAGAAAGAAAGAAGATATCAAGGTCCAGAACGATCATTATGCGAATTATGCGAACCCTAACCCTAATATTCGAATGAGGTGATAAAAGCACTCTTATTTGCATTAAGTTGCAGCTTTAAATTAACATAATTTTCTTTGAAGTCGAGACATCAGAACGAGGCATTAGCTGGAATAAGTGCAGCCAAGTGTTCATGGGGAGAACCGGTTCTCTCGTTTCTGCCTCGGAGCCATGGCTACCTGCTCCCGGGTCGTCTGGGTGTCGGTCTGGGTGGCATGCCAAAGCTCGGATCTTGTATTCATTCAGAATCTGTTCAGTCTGGAAGGAAAAAGGTCACAGAAAGTAAAAAAAACGAGCGTTCGCCAAACTAAATCTTTGGAATTCAGGAATCAGTTACTCATTTAGCGTTCAGGGGACACAAACATCTGGACGGTCACACAACACATCCAGCGAGGACACAATCCAGTTAGAGCCCCTGATCCCTTGTGAAAATGCGTATTTATATTAAAAAAATCAGATCGATCTCTACTGATCGCTCCTTTACAGACAGTTCGTAGTGTGACGTAATCACGCTCCTCAGCGCTGCAGGCAACGCGAGACGTTATGAACGAGATGTTGTCGTCCTGATGTTTCCATCGGGTTGAAGGATGAATTATTTAAGACACATGCTGTGTCACGCGCGCTATGACGCACGCCTGCTCCCTCCGGCGCCCGGAGGAGGAGACTCGTCTTCAGCTTACAGGTGGAACCTGTTGGTCCATCAACCTCTGACTTCCCAGCCAAGACGGGTCCTAAAACCCACTGGCAAGAACTTACCGACGACGATTCATCACATCCCAATAAGCCGTAGAAATCCTCCAAGTCCTCCGGGTTGCAGTTCAACACAGTCTCCATAAAGGCGGTGCTCAATGTGCTCAACGTGCTCAACGTGTGTGGCTCTGGTGGTCGCGGAGCTTCCGGCTCACAGATGCTGTGTTCACGGTCTTCTGCTCACTGAGGCTCCCTCACTCACAGATGCTGTGTTCACGGTCTTCTGCTCACTGAGGCTCCCTCACTCACAGATGTTGTGTTCACGGTCTTCTGCTCACTGAGGCTCCCTCACTCACAGATGTTGTGTTCACGGTCTTCTGCTCACTGAGGCTCCCTCACTCGATGATGTGCGCCGCTGATCTCTTTCTCTGATGAAGTCCCAGCGGGCGGTGAGGGCGGCCCGGGGCTGCAGAGCCGAGGCAGACCTCTGGAGGAAACGCAGCGGTCCTCACCTCATGACGCATGTTGCGTTCACGTGTCTCCGCTACAGCCCCCCGCGAAGTTCAATCCATTCAAGGAATTAAAGCAAAGCCGCCTTAATACTGAGAAAACACAACAATTAACTCTATATAATGATGTATTTGATGGGTGTGTTTAACCATAAAGCAAGTGGCCACATGATATGGATGAGAGAGTTTGTTATAAAGTACACACACGGCCGTGTGTACGAGCGTACTGTTACGTACGTATTCGCCCGGTTACGCGCTCCCGGTTACGCGCTCCGACGCCTCTGAGCGACATGCCTCTGACGGGGTCTGAAGGCAGCGAGATGTTGTTATGGTTTTACGTCAGCGACGTAAAAGGGGGAGGAGCCAGCCGCCGCTACTGGTGGAGGATAAGTCACGTGCGCTATGCAAATGAGACAGCTGTCCAAGAGGAAGGCTCTGCGGGCTGAAGATGGCGGACGCAGAGACGAGTCTCGGAGCGGCCTGTTCGGGCGCTTCCGACATGGAGGAACCTGCCGCGAAAAGGTCGAAAATTAGCCCGGGAACGAGCTGCGGACCCACGGCCGCTCGAGAAGAAGAACCCTGCGGCGCCGCCGGGGCCACGGACCGCCGGGAGGCCGCCATTACAGGTACGCGAACCGCGTAGAAGGAAGCGCAGCCGGCGGTAGAGGCCCGGCGGCGCGGGGCGCAGACAACAATGGACCGGGCCTGCCGCCGGGCCGCGCGCCCCGGGCCGCGGGCCGCGCGCACCGGCCGCGGAGCTGGACGGCGGCCCGGCGGGAACCGCGGAGGAGAGCGCCGGTACGTGCGCGAGACGCTGAGCCTCGCGCCGAGCGTCTCCGCGGCCTCGCGAGCGAACCGCCAACTGTTGTCGTCATGGACGTGAACCGCGTCTTTAGCGTGACGTCACTTCGCGAGACTTCAACTTTTCCGAGGTTGGCGCTAAAATACAAATTAAAAGAAACGCGTCTCGAAGGTGTTGAACGATGCCGGTTCCCCCCGGTAGGTAGCCGGTTCCCCCCGGTAGGTAGCCGGTTCTCCCCGGTAGCCGGTTCCCCCCGGTAGGTAGCCGGTTCTCCCCGGTAGGTAGCCGGTTCTCCCCGGTAGGTAGCCGGTTCTCCCCGGTAGGTAGCCGGTTCTCCCCGGTAGGTAGCCGGTTCCCCCCGGTAGGTAGCCGGTTCTCCCCGGTAGGTAGCCGTTCCCCCGGTAGGTAGCCGGTTCTCCCCGGTAGGTAGCCGGTTCTCCCCCGGTAGGTAGCCGTTTCCCCCCGGTAGGTAGCCGGTTCCCCCCGGTAGGTAGCCGGTTCTCCCCGGTAGCCGGTTCTCCCCGGTAGCCGGTACTCCCCGGTAGGTAGCCGGTTCTTAATATACGGAACGTGACAGACTCAGTGCTGCTGAGGAAGAGGAGGAAGAGGAGGCTCCCCCAGGGAGAAGAGCCTCTGCTGGGCTCTCTGCCCGGTGTGATGTGTTCAGGGACCAAGTGAAGTCTTTAGTAATGTGGAGTCCCAGGAGGCTGTGCACCTCCTCCAGGAGGCTGTGCACCTCCTCCAGGAGGCTGTGTCGTCTCCATGCCTGTGGTTGCTTCTCATCTCCAGTTTTAATGAATTTGTTTTACGAACTTCTCCATCCTCAGATTTCCTCGGTGGTGACGGTCTGGCCGTGTCGCCGGGCCGCCTCCGCGGGGACCAGGACCGCCTCCACGGGGACCAGGACCGGCTCCACGGGGACCAGGACCGCCTCCACCGGGACCAGGACCGCCTCCGCGGGGACCGGGACCAAGACCAGGATCGGCTCCACGGGGACCAGGACCGGCTCCACGGGGACCAGGACCGCCTCCACCAGGACCAAGACCAGGACCGCCTCTACGGGGACCAGGACCGCCTCCATGGGGACCAGGACCAAGACCAAGACCAGGACCGGCTCGACGGGGACCGGCTCGACGGGGACCAGGACCACCTCAAGGAGGACCAGGACCAGGACCGCCTCCACGAGGACGACGACGGATCGTCGCACGCGAGCTCCAGCGACTGGGCGCCTCAGCCTCAGATAGGTAACGCCACCGGCTCTGACTCCAACGTCCTGAGTCATGAAGACGGGGACGGTCTGTAGTGTCCTCTGTAGACAGACGGTCTGTAGTGTCCTCTGTAGACAGACGGTCTGTAGTGTCCTCTGTAGTTGTGGTCCTGTTTCTGAGTTGTGATTCTGGTCCTGGTCCTGAGTGGTTGTGGTCCTGGTCCTGAGTGGTTGTGGTCCTGGTCCAGGCTCCTACAGCTTCATCCAGCAGCACGTCCGTGAGGCGGACCCCCGGACCATCCTGCGGGAGCTGCTGCCGGAGACGGAGCTGCCGGCCGACCTGGACGACATGACGCTGTGGCAGATCATCATCAACATCTCGGAGCCGCCGAAGAGGAGGAAGAGGAAGGACGTGAACACGCTGGAGGACGTGGTCCGGCTGCTGGGCCAGAGCCGCCGCATCCTGGTGCTGACCGGGGCCGGGGTACGCGCGGCGCCGGGGGCTGTGGGGCAGCGGGCCAGGTCCCACGTGTACCGCTGTGAACGCACCCTAACCCTGTTGTTGTTGTTGTTGTTGTGGTGGTGTTCGTGTAGGTGTCGGTTTCTTGTGGAATACCAGATTTTCGCTCCAGAGATGGAATCTATGCCCGGCTGGCGGTGGACTTCCCGGACCTTCCAGACCCTCAGGCCATGTTCGACATTGAGTACTTCAGGCGGGACCCCAGACCCTTCTTCAAGTTCGCTAAGGTCTGTTGATGTCACACGTCCAGAGCCCAGGATGTGATGTCACACGTCCAGAGCCCAGGATGTGATGTCACACGTCCAGAGCCCAGGATGTGATGTCACACGTCCAGAGCCCAGGATGTGATGTCACACGTCCAGAGCCCAGGATGTGATGTCACGCCCTCAGGCTTCCTGCCGGTCCCTGGGGTGTGCTTCGCGTCTCTGAGGAGACGCGGCGCCCGTTCTTCGCCGATGAGCCGTCCCGCTTGTGGGCGATGGCGGCTGCGATGATGTCGTGTTTCTCACGCGGTTCCTCTTGTTGCAGGAGATCTACCCCGGCCAGTTCCAGCCCTCCCCGTGTCACACCTTCATCTCCATGCTGGACAAGCAGGGGAAGCTGCTGCGCAACTACACGCAGAACATCGACACGCTGGAGCAGGTGTCCGGCGTGAAGCGGGTCATCCAGTGTCACGGTGAGTCGCCGCTCGCCGCTCGCCGCCGCCACACGTCTGTCCGCGGGACTGACGGTCGGCCATCGTTTGTATTTCAGGGTCGTTTGCGACCGCTTCCTGTCTCGTCTGTAAACACAAAGTGGACTGTGAAGCGATCAGGGAAGACATCTTTAACCAGGTACGTATCCATGACAACCGGTTCCCAGGTAACGCATCACACGGAGACCTGCAGCCGTGGCGATGAGGAGGCCCGACTTGCCTCCTTTGTGTTATTTAATGGTTATTCCACGAAACGAGCATCGGCAGAGTAGACTCGCGCAGGGCCCAGGAAGCCCGCGCAAAGACAAAGGCTTCAGTGTGAGGGGCCGGGGCCGGGGCCGGGGCCGGCCATTTGGAGGGGAACTCAGAGAAATATGTCCTGTTCTGAGCTCCTTCTGCTTTTTTACATCACATGTCATTTATCAGACACATTTATCCAAAGAGACTTACAATAAGTGCATTTCAACCTAGAGTACATTTTACCCAAGAACTAAAAATATATAACCTAACTGGCAAGTCTGGAAAGGTCCGATGGGTTGGCCACGCAGTCCCAGACGGGCCGGCTCAGGGGGATCCGGCGTGTCCCTGAGGAGCTGGACGCCAGTCATAAACCCTGAAGTCTGTGATCCTCTGGGCGACATCGGTCTGTTAGTGAAACTCGACAGGCGGTCCATTTTATTAACCTGCTGCAAATGATGTCAAAGTGAATGGAATGACCAAACCTTCCACTATCAGAGGAAGCCTTAGTATTGGAGGCGAGGGGCGCGGCTCTAACGAGGCGTCTGGGTATCGTGTGGAAGCTCCCGGCTAACGGTCTTTATTTGTGACGCTCGTAACGTGAAGTCCTCCCTCAGGTCGTCCCGCGCTGTCCGCGCTGTCCGGATGTCCCGCTGGCCATCATGAAGCCGGACATCGTGTTCTTCGGGGAGAACCTTCCGGAGATGTTCCACCGGGCCATGAAGCAGGACAAAGACGAGGTGGACCTCCTGATCGTCATCGGCTCGTCCCTGAAAGTGCGCCCGGTCGCCCTCATCCCGAGTACGTGAGGCCGACGTTCTGCAGGCCGCCGCCGCCGTGTGTTCCTCCTGCGCTCACGCACCGCTTCCTCCCATCCAGACTCCATTCCCCACGGAGTGCCTCAGGTCCTGATCAACCGGGAGCAGCTGCCGCACCTCAACTTCGACGTGGAGCTGCTCGGCGACTGCGACGTCATCGTCAACGAGCTCTGCCACCGGCTGGGCGGAGACTTCGAGCGGCTCTGCTACGACCTCGTCAGACTGAGCGAGACCACGGAGAAACCGCCCCGGCTACCGGAGCCGCCGCCGAGCGCCGCCGCGGCTCGGGAGGAGCAGCAGGAGGAGGAGGAAGAGGAAGAGGAGGATGAAGATGAAGAAGAAGAGGAGGAGGAGGAGGAGGAGGAGCGGGTGCTCATCACGGACTCTGTGACGGCGACGACGCCGTCGGAGGAGACGGAGAGCCTGAACGCCGCCGCCGCCGGTAGTGACGCTGCTCCCCCAGAGCCGTGTCCGGACGCTCGCTGCCCCAGCGAAGAGACGGCCGAGCCGGCAGAGTTACCGGCAGAAGACGCACCGCCAAGAGACGAGGGGGAGGGGGGGGGGGAGGGGGAGGGCACCGCCGACATAAAGAGCCGAACCTCCAACCTCGAGCTTCGCAGACGGTGCTGGATGAGTCGCATCGACAGAAGTCCCATCAGCAAACGCCTTGAGAGTAAGTCACGGTCCTCGGGCCGCTTGCTCGCCGCGCACGCCAGTAGTTGAAGTTCCTGTTGCTTATGCCGCTGCTAAGCCACGCCCACCCCGTGTGTCGGTTAGAGCCTCTCTAGACGTAGCTCCCCTGAACAGGTGGTGTTGTTCCCCCACAGCGGCCCAGTACCTGTTCCAGGCCCCCAACCACTACATCTTCCACGGCGCCGAGGTCTACTCCGACTCCGAGGACGACACGTCCAGCTCTTGCGGCAGCGACGAGTCCGACTGCAGCGGCGGCGACGAAGAGGACGACAGCGAGCCGGAGGAGGCGGAGGCGCTCGCCGCGGGGGGAGCGGCGCGCCTCAGAGACACATTCCGCCGCGCGCTGGCCGACGAGGCGGCGGCGGCGGGCGCGCAGACGGACGGTCCTCCTGATCAGACTCGCAGCACCACACCTCGTTAAATGTACCCAGTCCACAAAGCACTCATGCTCCTTCCTATATATTTTTTGACTCGTCAACCGTATTATTTTTTTTTTTCATAAAGTTGAAATTGCTTGACAACTTCCATGACGACGGCAAGTTTTTCTTCACGAGCATCTGACGACTCCTCGGGACGCGGTGAGGCCCGGTGGGCAGATGCGCTCATCTTCAGATGCTTTACTGGAACAAGTTGTCTAACTTGCAATATAAAAGTTTAGCACTTCCTTTCACCGGGGTCAACGCTAGAATTCAGAACCCTGCTTTTTCTTTTCAGACCAAAGAAGGCTTTCTCAACACGCTCCTACCTTGTCATACGCATTGTATGTCTAAAATATATCACTATTGAATAAGGTGTTCCTTCTGATATGTGGCAGCTACTTTTTATGGTCTAGCCTCTTATTTTTATAATCTGATGTGAGACGTGCTCATCTAAGAGTAGATGCTAGTTTATCTGTACGAAGTCGTGTTATTCAACCGTAGGCGTACATTCAACGGCTTCACTACATTCCCTTCTCATGAAAGTGGATTTGTTGCCGTCGCACTTTTCATAGATTATAAAGTTAAGACATACGTTCCACGGAGAAGCCTACTGCCTGTGAAGATGTGTTGGAAGATATTTGATTCAATGTATTGGATAAAGGTTTACTCCACACCGACATATTCATCATACATCTACAAGCTAATGTTTTGTTTACAGAATAAGAAAATGTTTGTTTTACATCTTTATATTGGTTATCTCTACTTGAGTTCTCAGTAAAAAAAAAAAAAAAAAAGAATCTATTTATTTCTTGTACAGCAGACCAGTGAAGGTAAAGGTGAGTGCGCCCCCTAGCGTCCGTGAGTTCACATTGCAGTTCCTCACTTCACTAGCAGCGTGGAGTCGGACAGTTAACTACATTTCATCATTTAATATTCTACGGAAAGTCTCCATTTACACTTTAGTGTCGATAACGTCGGGAGGGTAAACACGCAGTCAGCGGAATAGCGTTAAACGCCCGTTTGCGCATGCGTACTAACAATCTGTTTCATTTGAACCTGTAATCTCGCTGGGGCATGTATATCTTTATAGTCGTCATCAGTAGTCGGTTCATATGTAGTAGTTCTTCCGCGGTCATGTTGAAGAACGCGACCTGATAACTTTGAGTGGAAGGCCGTTTCTCAATTCAAAGTGCACGACTGCAGACTTGTGTTCTTCTGGAGTCTGGTCTTGGGAGCCCAGACTCCGGAGGACGGGAGGACGGTCTTTCTGCGATTGGAACGGCTGCTTATTTGATGACGTCACCACATCAGCTGTTCTTGCTCCTGAGTTTATTCTAATTATTCAGTGTAAATTATTTTTAACAGTCGAATAAACAAAACAACCTAAAATGACATTCCGTGACTCAACAACAACAGTATTTATAAAAAGTAATCTGTCAGTAGTTTATTTTCTCCTCCTCTATTGTTTCCGGTTGCTGGTGAAATGCATTGTGGGATATCTTTCTGGCCAGAGTACGCACAAGTCTCCTGTGATGCATCCTCCGGAAAGTGGGAGGATCAAGTCACATCCGGGCATTTTGACCGTGCTTTGAGAGAAGCGAACTTTGAATTGGAACATGAACTCGGGCTGAGACTGATGACGTTTCACGAGCCCACGAGGACACAAGTAGAGGAAAGGACGCACAAGTAGAGGAAAGGACACAAGTAGAGGAAAGGACGCACAAGTACGCTGATTGAGAAACGGCCGAAGTCTCTTGGAACTACATTTCCCTCAGCTCGTCGGTTTTACGACATGTCGTAAAACGAGTGTTACCGCAGCTAACCCGATGGCCGCCGCCTGACGCCTCGTCGCGTCTTCATCATTTACGTGACAACAGAGCGAGTTGACGAGCCGATGTAGTGGCGCCCGTCAGCGCACGGGACCGGAACCATGGAGGCCATGGACGACGGCAGCGCGGACATGAAGGACGACCACAACCACAACCACAACTACTGCGCGAGCGGCGGCGGGAAGGACCGCGCGCATCCGAGGCGCCAGCGCGCGGTCCCGCGGTCCGCCGGTGCACCGGAGCCGGGGGCAGAACCCGAGCCCCGCCGGGGGAAGCTGCGGCCCGGCGGCACCGGGGCAAAGGTCATGGACTCTGATTCAGGCAGCGAGAGCAGCGAAGTCAGCGAGACGGACTGCGCGGCCCCGCCGGCCGCCGGCCACCGGACCTGCGGCCGGGACTCCACCGCCAAGTTCCGTGAGTACGCGGGCCCGGTACCCCGGGGCCCGGTTCCCCCGGCACTCGGCCCCGCTGCGGTGTTGCTCCTGGTCGGGAAGGCCCGGTGCCTTCCACCGGGAGCAGGTCCGGTTGAACCTGACCGTCTCTCCTCCTCCTCCTCCTCCAGTGCTCAACGCGATGGCCGTGGAGGACTACCGGAACAACCACTGGCCCAACCTGGAGAAGGCTATAGACCGCCTGCTGATCCAGAACCCCACGGACCACATCTCTGTGTCTTATGCACAGATATACAGGTACACAACATACACCACGCACACAACACACGCACACACATACACCACGCACGCACGAGGTGCCCCATAAAGTACCTTTAGTTGAACTGGAATGCTGTGTTTATGTTGTTGTTGTTGTTGTTGTTGTTCCTAGCTACGTCTACAAGTGTGTCTGCCAGCAGCACTCTGAGCTGCTCTACAACGACTTGACCATGAAAATAACAAATCACCTGCAACAGGTTTCCACTCGCCTCCAAGTAAGAAGAGCCTTGATCCAAAGAGGCGTCCGTCCTCCTCCAGCAGGAGCTGCTGGCTCGTCGTCGTCGTTGTTGTTTACTTTGTTGTTGTTTACCAGGCCAGCCCACCGGAGGACTTCATCGAAACCTTCAACGTTGCGCTGACGCAGTACACGGCGTCTCTTCAATGCATCGTCCCTGTGTTCATGTACCTGGTAGGAGCTCCTGCTTCTGTTGACTGCTCCAGAGACCAGTGTTGCCGTGGCAACGTGTGACCCCCCCCCGCGGTGCGCCTCCTCAATGTTTCAGAACAAGTTCTACATCGAGTCCAAGCTGAACCGAGACCTCCGGGAGGACCTGATGAAGCTGTTCGCCCAGCACGTGGCGGAGGTCCACGTGAACACGCTGATGCGTGAGTGTTAACCTCCAGGGGCCGCTATTTCAAAAAGATCCACCAGGATTAATCCTCCTGGATGGATTAAATGCTGATCAGATCCCCAAAACGGGTATTTCAAAGCAAATCTAATCCTGAAGATTCGGATTTGGTAATCCAATCCTGCCTTTTGTCCGGATTAAACACAGCTGTTGGGTATTTCAAAACTTTAGTGGGAAATCCGGATCAGTTTAATCCTAAAAATCTGGATTACCCTGATCCCACCTCAGAGGTGGATTTGATACAGATATAGATAGACTGCTGTTAGATAAATGTTTATTTTCTTTGCACGTTCCTTTATTTTTCAGAAAACAGTGAAAAATGTAAGTAAAAAAAAAAATACAACGTATTTGTTGAAAGTCAGTCAAATGTATTTATTAACATGCATTCAGCACACACTTAATGGTCATAGCCAAAGGTCAAAGGTTATGGCATTTGGAGCAGCTCGGTGTCAACTGGCTGTCTTCTCTTTGCAGAAACATCTTTAAAGAGAACACATATTACGGTTTTATCTCTTTTGTTCACAACTGTTTCCTAAAAATGCAACTTAATTGAGTTTATTTTGTACAGTCCATTATCACAAATTACAATGTTCCCTCAGAGGGCTTTACACACTGTACACGTAGACATCCCTGTCCCAGGACTCACATTGGAGATATGTACAACACATTTTAAAATCTACACCCAATGCATTGTGGGTAAATGCATTCAAATGTGGACCGCGACGTACCGACGCTAGCCTCTTTACTAGCTTGTTAGCTCCTTAACACAGAAGTCAATGGAGCAGCGTTAGCTCCTCAAGCAAGCAAGTCGGCTTTGTTTTACTTCGCCGAGCTCTCCTTTCAACTTTGTGCGGATTCACGTAATGTGTTAGCTCAATATAGTGATCGACTCTCATCTCGTGTGAGGACGCATCGACACTGACAAGATTATACCTAGATTTAGAGACCATCGTTGTGCCAGCTCCTCCTTTCTCCGTAAATGTTCGCTCCACTTCCGGTTACCTGTCTGTCATCTAGGGGGCGGGGCCGGATTTGGAAATCCCAATCTGCCGGTATGAGGATCCCTCTGATCCAATCCCGCAAAGTCTTTAAATACCGGGATGGATCAGGTTGATCCGTGGCTGAGGAAAGCGGATCTGGTTATCCGGATCATTCTGATCGGGATTACACGTTTTGAAATACCGGCCCCTGGAGGCTCCTTACCCTCCTCGTCTTGTGCCTCCCTCCTCCTCGTCTTGTGCCTCCCTCCTCCTCGTCTTGTGCCTCCCTGCTCCTCGTCTTGTGCCTCCCTGCTCCTCGTCTTGTGCCTCCTCCTCCTCGTCCTGTGCCTCCCTCCTCCTCGTCTTGTGCCTCCCTGCTCCTCGTCTTGTGCCTCCCTCCTCCTCGTCTTGTGCCTCCCTCCTCCTCGTCTTGTGCCTCCCTGCTCCTCGTCTTGTGCCTCCCTGCTCCTCGTCTTGTGCCTCCCTCCTCCTCGTCTTGTGCCTCCCTGCTCCTCGTCTTGTGCCTCCCTGCTCCTCGTCTTGTGCCTCCCTCCTCCTCGTCTTGTGCCTCCCTCCTCCTCGTCTTGTGCCTCCCTGCTCCTCGTCTTGTGCCTCCCTGCTCCTCGTCTTGTGCCTCCCTCCTCCTCGTCTTGTGCCTCCCTCCTCCTCGTCTTGTGCCTCCCTCCTCCTCGTCTTGTGCCTCCCTGCTCCTCGTCTTGTGCCTCCCTGCTCCTCGTCTTGTGCCTCCCTCCTCCCTGCTCGTCCTGTGCCTCCCTCCTCCTCGTCTTGTGCCTCGCTCCGGCTCGTCTTGTGCCTCCCTGCTCCTCGTCCTGTCCCTCCCTCCTGCTCTTGTGCCTCCCCTGCTCCCTCCCTGCTCCCTCTCGTCTTGTGCCCCTCCTCCTGCTCCCCTGCTCGCTTGTGCCTCCCTGCTCCCGTCTTGTGCCTCCCTCCTCCTCGTCTTGTGCCTCCCTCCTCCCTCGTCTTGTGCCTCCCTCCTCCCTCGTCTTGTGCCTCCCTCCTCCCTCGTCTTGTGCCTCCTCCTGCTTGTGCCTCGTCTTGTGCCTCCTCTTGTGCCTTCTGCTCGTCCTGTGCCTCCCTCCTCCTCGTCTTGTGCCTCCCTCCTCCTCGTCTTGTGCCTCCCTCCTCCTCGTCTTGTGCCTCCCTCCTCCTCGTCTTGTGCCTCCCTGCTCCTCGTCTTGTGCCTCCCTGCTCCTCGTCTTGTGCCTCCCTTCTGCTCGTCCTGTGCCTCCCTCCTCCTCGTCTTGTGCCTCCCTCCTCCTCGTCTTGTGCCTCCCTCCTCCTCGTCTTGTGCCTCCCTCCTCCTCGTCTTGTGCCTCCCTGCTCCTCGTCCTGTGCCTTCCTCCTCGTCTTGTTCCTCCTTACCTAGTGCTGCCCTTCTCCTTGTCTTGTCCAGCGCTCCTCATCAAGGCTCACTCCATGCCGTTCCAAGTGCAGCCGTCCACCATGGCCAGCGTGGTGAAAGGCCTCCACGGCCTGCGGCCAGGTGAGCGGCGGCGGGCGTCAGCGTCAGGTGTCCTGACCCAAAGCACGCGTAGGTTCACGTCCCTGTGTTTCATCCGGTTCCCCAGACTGGGCCCAGTTGGCCCCGCCTCTCTTCTGTGGGTTCATCCCCCAGGTCCACCCCCCCGCCGTGGCGTCCCTGCTGCCCGACTACGCGGCTCACGACCAGGAGCTGCAGCGCGAGCTCTGCCTGAGCGGATTCCCTCGGTCGGTTCTCAGCGGGGAGGAAGTTCTGGCCCGGCGCGTCGCTCTTTAAACGCGTGATGCTTTTCTTTTGTCTTCCAGGGGCGACCAGTCTCGTAAAAGAGCCAGCGAGGACTCCTGATGGCGGCGCCGCCCCCGGGTTGGGAGGCTCCTCCTCCTCCACCGCCAAGGTTACGAAACACTGTGGACAAAAAAACGTGACCGCGATGCTGAGCTGCAGAAGCTTGAACTGACTCCGCTGAGAACACGAAGAGCCCCCTGACCCCCAGACCTCCAGACCCCCTGACCCCCTGACCCCCAGACCTCCTGACCACCTGACCCCCTGACCCCCAGACCTCCAGACCCCCAGACCTCCAGACCCCGAGAACCCCTGACCCCCTGACCCCCAGACCTCCAGACCCCCAGACCCCCAGAACCCCAGAACCCCAGACCCCCTGACCCCCAGTGTTGTGTGGGCGGTCTCCTCCTCCTACTCAGAAGAAGAAGAAGAAGAAGAAGAGGAAGAGGAAGAAGAGGTGCCTTCTGATTGGGTCTCATTGATATTCTGGGCTCAGACTTTATTGCTGCTAGTAACTGATCATGTGGCGATGCTGCGGCTCCCTCGGCTCCGCCCACTGGGGGGGGGGGGCACCTCCACCATGATGCTCTTCTTCGTGTTGCCTTCACTGTGCCGGTGAACCGGATCGTATCCCCGTTACGCCAAAGAGGATTCTACTCGACGTTCATGTTGCGTAACATCTGAGCCACAAACGAGCCGCGCTGAGCTCCCATTGGTCGGCTGTTTGTTTGGATCCAGCGCCCTGCGACGCCTGCGTGTCCGTTGGTCCCTGAACTGCACATCCGACTGATGGCGTTTACAGAAGTCAATATATGCAAATATCGTGTGTGTGTGTGTGTGTGTGTGTGTGTGTGTGTGTGTGTGTGTGTGTGTGTGTGTGTGTGTGTGTGTGTGTGTGTGTGTGTGTGTGTGTGTGTGTGTGTGTGTGTGTGTGTGTGTGTGTGTGTGTGTGTGTGTGTGTGTGTGTGTGTGTGTGTGTGTGTGTGTGTGTGTGTGGCTCTGTTCTAGGAGCCCGCGCCGCTCCCCTCGTGTTTGGGGAGCGGTTCTCGTCTTTCATGTGAACTCGGGCCGTGGATGTCGGGCAGGTGTTTCTGTTCCTCGCTGGACGCCGATCAAAGGAGAAGACGTCGTGGCAGATGATGATGTTGTTGTTGTTGTTGTTCTGTGTGACGTTCTGTCCGACATGCTGCAACACATGTTGACACTGAACAGCTGTGAATAAACTTCCACTTTGGTCAAATACTTTTGAATTTTTAGTGACGCAACATTATAGAACCTTCCGGTTCCTGTGGAGGCTCCACGAGGGTCTTCTACCTCCTGAAAGATGGAGCTGTGTGTGACGCTAGAGGAGGAATCCCTTTACCCCCCCCCCTCCCTCCCTCCCGACCAATGAGCCGGGACGCCACCCGGACACGTGGGCCGGGCCTCCCCAAAATAACCTGTGACTCTGCTGCGGACTGAGACCGGCTCCACAAGCCGAGAGTCCGCGGTGAAGACGCCCAGCGAGGTGAGCAGCTGCCGGCCGGAGCTTCTCTCCAGGTGCCGCGGCCTGGAGCCGGAGCGGGGTGGAGGATCTACGAGTCCTCCACGGGGGGGGGGGGGGGGGGGGGGGGCGGCGTCTGAAGGTAAAACACGCATGCCCCCACGCCGCTAACTCTGCTTCGGCGGGTCGCACATTGAGCCTATTTGAGTATGGACGGTGGATGACCTCGTGACCTCTGGCCCGCGGGATGTGGCCGTGGTCCCGGGACCGAGGCGCACGGGATGCGGGAGCACTGCGCGGTTCTCTGCGTGTTGACTCTCCTCATGTAAACCGACCCCGGGTTATTATTAGACGTGACTCCGCGGGCCTGGAACCTGTTCGAGGAGGATGAATGCGCCCAGCAGCTGCGGCTGCAGGACGGGCGCGCTCCGGATTGCGCCGATTTGAGAGTCAGCGTCATATCGCGTGTCTGGATTCATTAACTCGCTCATGCAGAGTGTCGAAGACTCAACGTCACCGGGTCTCAGGTGGGACCCGGTCCGGGACCCGGTCTGGGTTCCTCCGTTCTGCTTCCGGAGAACCTGAGACCCTTCCAGGCTGAAATGAGGCTAAATAAAAATTACAAAACTATTTTTATCTGTTATTCCGCCCTCACAAGTCACTATCACTATTATATCTCGGGTGCATGTTATCTGATATGTTCGTATCAGATTTATTATTCTATAGTTCATCTGTTTCTGTTGTCAGGAAGCATCTGTTTACCTTCTGCTTCTCGGGTCTCCGACCGGCGATGTTCGGAACCTGAGAACATCGCGGAAGACACGCCGCGTCCCGCTGGACATCGGCTTGTCTGCTTTATGGAAAAGAATCAACATTTAATAACTAATAAACGGTTACATTCATCTGTTGAAAGTGTGTGTGTGTGTGTGTGTGTGTGTGTGTAATTGACCCGTGTCCCCCCCAGAGATGCAGCAGGCTGAGCCCTCCTCTCTGGCTCAGCTCCTGACAGAGAGCTGCCTGGAGGCCGGAGCGCAGCAGTGCCGCAGAGAGATGAGCCGCTCGGAGGCCTCCTCCTCTTCCTCCTCCTCTTCCTCGCGACTCCAGGTCTACACGTCGCTCAAAGGCCAGGCCGATGACTCCGCGGGGAGCCACGGTGACCCCCAGTCCCCCGACCTGTCGGCCTTCCTCAGCCAGGAGGAGCTGCACCAGAGCGTGAACCTGGCCCGCCTGGCCATCGGACATGGGGAGAGGTCAGAGGTCACCCCGTTAGCCGCCGCCGGCCTCTCCTCGACCTCTTCCTCTGAACGCCTTGCTGCCGGCCCCCCCGCTGTGGCCCTCAGCCAGCCGTCCTCTGACCTCAGAGGACCTGCAGCGACCATCTCACCGGACAGAAAGACGCTCAAAGCGCCTGCGAGCAGCGCCCCCTACGGGCCGGAGGGGAGCGCCCCCTACGGGCCGGAGACCCAGTCCAAGAAGGAGTTCCTCAACAAGGCGGCAGACTTCATCGAGGAGCTGTCCTCGCTCTTCAAGGCCAACAGCTCCAAGCGGGCGCGGCCGAGGTCGGGCAAACCCCCCCGGACCAGGACCCCCAACAAGACCCTCGGAGATGGGGTTTGCCCCCCCGGCCCCGAGGGCAGGGAGCGCTCCGTCAGGCCCCTGGAGGTGGAGGAGAGGCCCGGCCCCGCGGCGAGCCTCCCTCCAGAGGCCCAGCTGGACTCTGGAAGCCGCGTGGACTATCAGGGCTGCAGGATTACGGAGGACCGTGTTCCCCGGCAGGAGGAGGAGGAGGAGGAGGAGGAGGAGGAGGAGGAGGCGGGGAGGCCGAGCCCGAGCCCAGCGGAGCCGGCCTGTGAGCCTCCGCTCTTCATCCAGAAGCTGAAGAGCCGGGAGGTCCTGGAGGGCAGCAAGGTCCAGCTGGACTGCGTCGTCAGGGGCGTCCCGGCGCCGGAGGTCCGGTAAGAACAACTCTCGGTGCTGAAGAGGGAACGTCGTCATGGCGATCTGACCCTCTGCAGAGCTCCTGGAGGCTCTCAGTGGTACTCGCTCGTATGACACAGTAGTTACTCTTTATGCTACTTTGTAGTAAATAATACATCTTTTATTGATTAGGTACTTTAGTGATTAACATTTTGCAAACTAAACTATATCATGTGTCTTCATGTTTACCAATGACAAAGTACTTCTGCATATACTGAAGTAATATTACTTGTACTTACATGTACTCCTCTATACTTACAAACTGAATATTATAACAACAAACTGAATGTTATTATAACAAACTGAATGTTATAACAACAAACTGAATGTTATTATAACAAACTGAATGTTATAACAACAAACTGAATGTTATTATAACAAACTGAATGTTATTACAACAAACTGAATGTTATTATAACAAGCTGAATGTTATAACAACAAACTGAATGTTATTACAACAAACTGAATGTTATTATAACAAGCTGAATGTTATAACAACAAACTGAATGTTATAACAACAAACTGAATGTTATTATAACAAACTGAATGTTATTATAACAAACTGAATGTTATTATAACAAACTGAATGTTATTACAACAAACTGAATGTTATTATAACAAACTGAATGTTATTATAACAAGCTGAATGTTATAACAACAAACTGAATGTTATTACAACAAACTGAATGTTATTATAACAAGCTGAATGTTATAACAACAAACTGAATGTTATAACAACAAACTGAATGTTATTACAACAAACTGAATGTTATTATAACAAGCTGAATGTTATAACAACAAACTGAATGTTATAACAACAAACTGAATGTTATTATAACAAACTGAATGTTATTATAACAAACTGAATGTTATTACAACAAGCTGAATGTTATAACAACAAACTGAATGTTATTACAACAAACTGAATGTTATTATAACAAGCTGAATGTTATAACAACAAACTGAATGTTATAACAACAAACTGAATGTTATTATAACAAACTGAATGTTATTATAACAAACTGAATGTTATTATAACAAACTGAATGTTATTACAACAAACTGAATGTTATTATAACAAACTGAATGTTATTATAACAAGCTGAATGTTATAACAACAAACTGAATGTTATTACAACAAACTGAATGTTATTATAACAAGCTGAATGTTATAACAACAAACTGAATGTTATAACAACAAACTGAATGTTATAACAACAAACTGAATGTTATTATAACAAACTGAATGTTATTATAACAAACTGAATGTTATTACAACAAACTGAATGTTATAACAACAAACTGAATGTTATTATAACAAACTGAATGTTATTATAACAAACTGAATGTTATTATAACAAACTGAATGTTATAACAACAAACTGAATGTTATTATAACAAACTGAATGTTATTATAACAAACTGAATGTTATTACAACAAACTGAATGTTATTATAACAAACTGAATGTTATTATAACAAACTGAATGTTATTATAACAAACTGAATGTTATTATAACAAACTGAATGTTATTACAACAAACTGAATGTTATTATAACAAACTGAATGTTATTATAACAAACTGAATGTTATTATAACAAGCTGAATGTTATTATAACAAACTGAATGTTATAACAACAAACTGAATGTTATAACAACAAACTGAATGTTATTATAACAAACTGAATGTTATTATAACAAACTGAATGTTATTACAACAAACTGAATGTTATTATAACAAACTGAATGTTATTATAACAAACTGAATGTTATTATAACAAACTGAATGTTATTACAACAAACTGAATGTTATTATAACAAACTGAATGTTATTATAACAAACTGAATGTTATTATAACAAGCTGAATGTTATTACAACAAACTGAATGTTATAACAACAAACTGAATGTTATAACAACAAACTGAAGATGTGAAGATGAAGGATACTTCTCAGGGTAGATCCAGAGAGACGTGACGAGTGATGATAGCCAGCAGCTGTGTGTGTGTGTGTGTGTGTGTGTGTGTGTGTGTGTGTGTGTGTGTGTGTGTGTGTGTGTGTGTCACAAAGGGGAATCACATTTGTCCCTCCGTCGTCCTGAACAAGAAACCTCATTTTAAATGTTCAGCTGGGAACATTGTGAAGACCTCCTCCACGTGGAGGTCAGGACCAGGAGCTTGGTGTCCAGCTCCTTCCTGTTCGCGTGTGTGTGTGTGTGTGTGTGTGTGTGTGTGTGGCTCAGGTCCCCCCTCTGCGTTGTGCGTCTATGTTTAGCAGTGTGTTCTGGTGGGCCCGGCTCTCCTGGTTCTGGGTCCAGACGGACCCCGACAGCTGCTCCGCCCTCACGCTTCCCTTTTAGCTCCTGACTCACGACTCCCTCCGTCAGCTGGTGGGCGGTGCTCGGCGAGGGGTTGGAGGTTCAATCCCCGCCCTCGTCGGTGTGCCCTCGAGCAAGACCCTTTGGATGACAGCTGGTGTCATGTGACCCGTGGGCCTGAGTGGCGGCCTGCCTGCGTGTTGATTGGCCGGATTGTGAAGCACAACGATCTGCTGGAGGTCAGAGGTCAGGATGAAGGTTCTGATGAATAAAGAGTGCAGCGCACTGGAGGCCCGGGTCCTGACCTGTTCATGCGGTTCTGTTCATGCTGTTCTGTTCATGCGGTTCTGTTCATGCGGTTCTGTTCCTGTGGTTCTGTCCAGGTGGTTCTGTGAGGGCCAGCAGCTGGAGAACAGCCCTGACCTCCAGCTGCTGGCGCTCGGCGCTCTTCAGACCCTCGTCATCGCCGAGGCCTTCGAGGAAGACACCGGGCGCTACAGCTGCTCCGCCTCCAACGCCCACGGCTCCGACTCCACGTCGGCCGAGATCTACGTGGAAGGTGACCATCCGGTCCTGACCCGGTCCTGACCCGGTCCTGACCCGGTCCTGACCCGGTCCTGTGGCCGTTGGTGACGTCTGTGTTCTGACCCACAGGCGCCTCCTCTTCGGACTCCGAGGGCGAGCGGCTCCGTGAGGACGCGGCCGAGTGAGTCTCGCCACCGCGGCGTCCCGGGTGAAGCCGACGGGGAGCTTCCACTCATTCCTCCTCTTCCTCCTCTTCCTCCTCCCGTGATCTCCGAAGGCCGCGGGAGAGGTCCGCCCCCCCGACGTCGACTCCCTGTGCAGAGGAGGACGAGCCGCCATCCCGCCCCGCCGAGGAGCCGGAGGAGTGGACCTCCTCTCCCACGGGCCCAGAAGCTCCTCCCCCTGCGGTCGGGACATCGGCCCCCATACTTCCGCCGGTGGCCTCCGGGGGTCCGGCAGCTCCGGGGGCCACGGCGCCGCCTCTGCAGGTGTTTCCCGCTTCGCCTCCTGGGCGTCCAGAACTTCTGGAAGCGCGAGAGGCGGCGGCGCCGGCCCGAGGCGCGCGGCTCCTCCTCCTGCGCCGCCTGAGTGTGAGTATGTTCTGACGGCTCTCTCTCTGTGCGGCAGACCTCCGGCGGCGCCCCCCCTGCCCTCGCGGCGCCCCCGGTGTTCACCAAGGTACGAAGGCGCCCGGCAGGAATGGAACCTCCGCCCCGCGCCGCGTGCTCATGAGCGCCATGTCTCCCCAGAGCCTGCAGGACGTCCTGGCGGCAGAAGGCCAGCTGGTGGTGCTAGAGTGCCGCGTGAAAGGAGCCCCGCCCCCCCGGGTGGACTGGTCCAGGGAGGGGGGGCCCATCCAGGACTCCCCCGACTCCAGGATCCTGCAGAACAGTAAGCCCCGCCCCCCTGTGTGTGTGTGTGTGTGTGTGTGTGTGTATGTGTGTGTGTGTATGTGTATGTGTGTATGTGTGTGTGTGTGTGTGTGTATGTGTGTGTGTGTGTATGTGTGTGTGTGTGTGTGTGTGTGTATGTATGTGTCTGTGTCTGTGTGTGTCTGTGTCTGCGTGTGTGTGTGTGTCTGTGTGTGTGTGTCTGTGTGTGTGTGTCTGTGTGTCTGTGTGTGTGTCTGTGTGTGTGTGTGTATGTGTGTGTGTGTGTGTGTGTGTGTGTGTGTGGTGTGTCTGTGTGTGTGTCTGTGTGTGTGTCTGTGTCTGTGTGTGTGTCTGTGTCTGCGTGTGTGTGTGTGTGTGTGTGTGTGTGTGTCTCTCTGCTCCTCGGCCCTATAAGGTCTCACTCCCCTCAGGCTGCAGCTGCTCCGGCTCTCGGCTCCAGTTCTGTACGCCGGGGCAGAGAGAGGTCCGGTCTGAGGGTCTGAGGGTCTGAGGGTCTGAGGGTCCGGTCTGAGGGTCTGAGGGTCCGGTCTGAGGGTCTGAGGGTCCGGTCTGAGGGTCTGAGGGTCCGGTCTGAGGGTCTGAGGGTCTGATGGTCTGAGGGTCTGAGGGTCTGAGGGTCCGGTCTGAGGGTCTGAGGGTCCGGTCTGAGGGTCTGAGGGTCTGAGGGTCTGAGGGTCTGAGGGTCTGATGGTCTGAGGGTCTGAGGGTCCGAGGGTCTGAGGGTCCGGTCTGAGGGTCTTGGTTCTGTTCCTCCAGAGGGGATCTGCACCCTGGTGGTGGCGGAGGTGTTCCCCGAGGACTCCGGGACCTTCACCTGCACGGCGAGCAACGCGTACGGAACGGCGTGCAGCGCCGCGGTGCTGCGGGTCAAAGGTACCGCCGGGTTTGACTCTGCTGTGTTCTGGAGACCCGCGTTCTGACGTGGTTCTGACCCCTCAGGCAGCCACGAGACGGCGCTCCACCCCGACCCGCAACCAGAGGCCTCCGTCACCACCAGAGCCCAGTCCAGCACCACCCGCCTGGACCCGCTGGTCTCCAGCACCACCCGCCTGGAGCCCTTGAGCACCAGCACCCTCCACCTGGACCCCCATGGGTCCAGCATGCTGCGTCCGGACCCCTTCCGCACCCGTCTACCGGCTCTGGGACCCGGCGGCACCGGAGCCCCAAACCTAGATCCGCTCTGCCTCCACCAGAACCCTCCTGGAGCCGCTGGTCCAGAACCACAGCTGCTCTCCGACCCAAACCCCGCGCCCCCCCCCGCGATGACGTCGCTGGACACGAGCCCCGAAGTCAAGGGCCCCGTGGCCCCCCTCCCCGACCGCCCCCCTAACTCCTGCCTGAAGACCGGGGCCCACCCCCCCCACCGGGCCGGCCTGCGGGTCCACTTCAAGCTGCCCGAAGACGAGGAGGAAGAGCAGAGGGACGAGCTCCTCAAAGGACCGCCGGCGGTTCTGGCTAAACCCAAACTGTGAGTAGGGAAGGGGGGGAGGAGAGGAGAGGAGAGGAGAGGAGGGGAGAGAATAGAGGAGGGGAGAGAATAGAGGAGGGGAGAGGATAAGAGAGGAGAGGAGAGGAGAATAGGGGAGGAGAGGAGAGGAGAGGAGAGAAGGGGAGAGGGATGGAGAGGAGAGGAGAGGAGAGGGAAGAGAAGGGGAGAGGGATGGAGAGGAGAGGAGAGGAGAGAGGAGAGGAGAGGAGAATAGGGGAGAGGGAAGGAGAGGAGAGGAGAGAGAGGAGAGGAGAATAGGGGAGAGGGAAGGGAGGGAGGAGGAGGGAGAGAGAGGGAGGGAGAATAGGGGAGGAGGGAAGGAGAGGAGAGGGAGGGAGGAGGAGAATAGGGGAGAGGGAAGGAGGAGAGGAGGGAGGAGGAGAATAGGGAGAGGGAGGAGAGGGAGGAGAGGAGGAGGGGAGAGGGAGAGGAGGAGGGAGGAGAGGAGAGGAGAGGAGAGGAGGGGAGGGGAGGGGAGGGGAGGAGAGGAGAATAGGGGAGAGGGAAGGAGAGGAGAGGGAAGGAGAGGAGAGGAGAGGTGTGCTGACGTGTCTCTGGTAGATACTAGAGTCGAGCTGCGATGGAGGCAGAAGAGAGCGACGCCTTAAAAGGAAAAAGGATTCTTCATCAGCGGAGCTCCGTGTGAGGAGGGCCTCTTCTTCATCTCTTCTTTATCTCTTCTTTATCTCTTCTTCATCTCTTCTTCATCTCTTCTTCTTCTCTTCTTCATCTCTTCTTCATCTCTTCTTCATCTCTTCTTTATCTCTACAGGGACCCGGTCCAGCTCCAGATCCTGCACCATCAGGTCCTCATGGAGCAGCTGCAGGAGACCGAACCCCCGACCCCGACCCAGACCCCGACCCAGACCCTGACCCCGACCCAGACCCCGACCCAGACCCTGACCCCGACCCAGACCCCGACCCAGACCCTGACCCCGACCCAGACCCTGACCCCGACCCAGACCCTGACCCCGACCCAGACCCCGACCCAGACCCTGACCCCGACCCAGACCCCGACCCAGACCCTGACCCCGACCCAGACCCGACCCCGACCCAGACCCTGACCCCGACCCAGACCCTGACCCCGACCCAGACCCCGACCCAGACCCTGACCCAGACCCCGACCCCGACCCAGACCCAGACCCTGACCCAGACCCCGACCCTGACCCAGACCCAGACACACAGCCAGTTACAGATCCAGATCCAGCCTGAGGGCCCTCTGTGGCCCCCCCGGGTGCAGTGTGAGCCCGGCCCCCCGCTGAGCGTCTACTCTCCTCTTCTCCCCTCTTACGCTCTGAGTCCTCCCTCGGTTCCTAACCTGAAGACCCCGTACCCCCCCGCCCCCCAGGTGAACTCCCTCCATGCCTCCCCCCTCAGCTTCTCCCCTGCAGCTCTGGACAGAACTGCCCCTCCCCCCCAGTTCTCCTCTCCTCCTGCCCCTCCAGTTCTCCCTCCTCCTGCCCCCCCAGTTCTACCCTCCTCTTGCTCCAAAGCTCAGCGCCCTCCCCCGGGCCCCCCCCGCCCTCCCAGCAGGTGGACTCTCCCGCGGCGCTCCTGAGAAGCGCCCACGCCTCCCTGGTGACCCTCAGCGCCTCCTCCTTCGCCTACGCGCGGCCCCGAGCGTTCCTGGCCTCCTCCCCGGGGAGGAGCCCGTCTCCCAGCGAGTCCCCGGTGCCTCTGCTCCAGGAGCTGGGGGCGGAGCTCCACTCCTCCACCAGCTCCCCCACCCTCCCGCCGTTCCCCCCCCCTCACGGGATCTTGCCCACGCGGGTGCTCCGGTCGCCCACCAGCCCCCCCCCCCTCGCCTCCTCCTTCCTGAGCGGCCGCTTCTCCGTGAGGGCCCAGTCGCCGCTCCAGGCCTCCTCCCCCACGCCCAGCGGCTCCACCCACAGCTCCACCCCCAGCCCCACCCAGAACCCCGCGGCCTTCCTGAGCTCCGTGCTGCCGTCGCTGAGCCCGAGTCAGCCCACCAACTCCATGGGCCTGCCCCGCGGCGCGCCCTCAGGGTACGCCCCGCCCCCGCCCTCGCCGGGCGCCGCCCACACAACGTTTAACGCACGTCTCCCTGCCGTCTCCTCAGGTTGAAGAAGAACGTCCCAAAGGTCCGCCTCCCGTCGATGGAAGACATTCGAGAAAGCAAAGAAGTTCTGCTCCAGGACATCGAGAGGAAGCTCCGCCTCAAAGACGGCGCTGCGCTCGGCGCCTGGCAGCAGGTAGGTGGCACTGCAGCGCGGCGTGAACATGAACCACGCTGTGAGGAGAGCCTCCATCGCCTCGCGGCTCATGACTCAACACGTCTTCTTGTTGACGTCTGACACACGCAGCGTGCGTTGACCAATGAGGGGCCAGCATTCTCAACCGTTCCTTCAGTTGAGATTTAAATGTGTTTTTTAAAGCTAATAAAAAACAGTTTCATAAATGTGAACGTAGACTAACCCTGAAGAACGTCTCTCTGATTCACGTCCTCACTGAAGCATCAGAACATGGCTCACGGCCTTGTTGGCGGCGTCTCGCCGTGAGCCGGCGTCGTTGCTTCAGTGCGCCGCCGTGTGTCTCCCCTCTGGTAGAAGCTGAGTCACCAGGGCCCCCCCGGACCCCCCGCGGCCCCCGGGCCCCACGGGCCCAACATTCCCGCTCCTGTCATCACCTACGACGAGGTACCGCCGCTCGCCACGACGTTCCACAGATTAAGATAAATACGGTGTTCGTATCTCTAATCTAACTAACGTAACCTGCCTTCAGAGGAGTGAGCCTCACACTGAAGGTCAAAGGGTCGTTGACCTCTCATCACCTGACCTTTATTTTGATGATCGCTGCTTCAAAGACGAAACTAGTCTAACTAGTCTCACTATTCTAACTAGACTCACTAGTCTAACTAGTTTCACTATTCTAATTATTCTAACTAGTCCCACTAGTCTAACTAGTCTCACTAGTCTCACTAGTCCAACTTGTCTAACTAGTTTCATTAGTCTAACTAGTCTAACTAGTCTAACTAGTCTCACTAGTCCAACTTGTCTAACTAGTCTCACTATTCTAACTAGACTCACTAGTCCAACTTGTCTAACTAGTCTCACTATTCTAACTAGACTCACTAGTCTAACTAGTCACACTGGTCTAACTAGTTTCACTATTCTAATTATTCTAAGTAGTCACACTGGTCCAACTAGTCTAACTAGTCTCCCAAGTCTAACTAGTTTAACTATTCTATTTAGTCTCACTAGTCTAACTAGTCTCACTATTCTAACTAGACTCACTAGTCTCACTGGTCTCACTAGTCTAACTAGTCACACTAGTCTAACCAGTCTAACTAGTCTCCAGTCACAATATCACTAGTCTAACTAGTCTAACTGGTCTAACTAGTCTAACTAGTCTCACTAGTCTAACTAGTCTCACAAGACTAACTAGTCTCACATGTTTAACTAGTCTCACTAGTCTAACTAGTTTCACTAGTTTCACTATTCTATTTAGTATCACCAGTCTAACTAGTCTCACAAGACTAACTAGTCTCACATGTTTAACTAGTTAGACTAGTCTAACTAGTTTCACTAGTCTAACTAGTCTAACTAGTCTCACTAGTCCAACTTGTCCAACTTGTCTAACTAGTCTCACTATTCTAACTAGACTCACTAGTCCAACTTGTCTAACTAGTCTCACTATTCTAACTAGACTCACTAGTCTAACTAGTCACACTGGTCTAACTAGTTTCACTATTCTAATTATTCTAAGTAGTCACACTGGTCCAACTAGTCTAACTAGTCTCCCAGGTCTAACTAGTTTAACTATTCTATTTAGTCTCACTAGTCTAACTAGTCTCACTATTCTAACTAGACTCATTAGTCTCACTGGTCTCACTAGTCTAACTAGTCTCACTAGTCTAACCAGTCTAACTAGTCTAACTAGTTTCACAATATCACTAGTCTAACTAGTCTAACTGGTCTAACTAGTCTAACTAGTCTCACTAGTCTAACTAGTTTCACTAGTTTCACTATTCTATTTAGTATCACCAGTCTAACTAGTCTCACAAGACTAACTAGTCTCACACGTTTAACTAGTTAGACTAGTCTAACTAGTTTCACTAGTATCACAAGTCTAACTAGTTTCACTAGTCTCCCAAGTCTAACTAGTTTCACTATTCTATTTAGTCTCACTAGTCTAACTAGTCTCACTATTCTAACTAGACTCACTAGTCTAACTAGTCTCACTGGTCTAACTAGTCTCACTGGTCTCACTAGTCTAACTAGTTTCACTATTATATTTAGTCTCACCAGTCTAACTAGTCTCACAAATCTAACTAGTTTCACTAGTCTAACTAGTCTCCCAAGTCTAACTAGTCTCACTATGCTAACTAGACTCACTAGTCTAACTACTCTAGCTAGTTCCACTAGTATCACTAGTCTAACTAGTTTCACTAGTCTAACTAGTCTCACTAGTCTAACTAGTCCCACAAGTCTAACTAGTCTCACTTGTCTAACTAGTTTCACTAGTCTAACTAGTCTCACTAATCTATCTAGTTTCACTATTATATTTGGTCTCACCAGTCTAACTAGTCTCACTATTCTATTTAGTCCCACCAGTCTAACTAGTTTCACTAGTCTAACTATTTAGACTAGTTTCACTAGTATCACTCGTCTAACTAGTTACATTACATCACATTACATGTCATGTAGCAGACGCTTTTATCCAAAGCGACTTACAATAAGTGCATTTCAACCTAGAGTACAAACTAAGAACAACAAGAATACAGAAGTAACATTTCCTCATCATAGTCAAACTACTAAAGTACCACAATAAGAGCCATTCAAGTGCTACTAAAGTGCAAGTCTGTGTTTAATCCAGATATAGTCAAAACTAGTCTAACTAGTCCAACTACTCTCACTAGTTTCACTAGTTCTAACTTGTCTAACTAGTCTCACAAGTCTAACTAATTTCACTAGTCTAATTAGTTTCACTAGTCTAACTAGTTAGACTAGTTTCACTAGTATCACTAGTCTAACTACTCTCACTAGTTTCACTAGTCTAACTAGTCTCATTAGTCTAACTAGTTTCACTATTCTATTTCGTCTCACCAGTCTCACTAGTCTAACTAGTTTCACTATTCTATTTTGTCTCACCAGTCTCACTAGTCTAACTAGTTTCACTATTCTATTTTGTCTCACCAGTCTCACTAGTCTAACTAGTTTCACTATTCTATTTAGTCTCACGTGTGAGCTCCTCGTGGAGCCGCTCTACCTCCGGTGGCTGCAGCCTCTCACCTCGCTTTGCAATTCCTCAAAAGTCCCAACATGACACTTTAAGAAGAAAAACCTTGACTCACAAACTTTTAATTTTGTTATAAATATTCTTTTTGGTGATCAAATCTTTTATTGGTTTCCGAGATATGCAAAAGAAAAGATGTCCACACTGGATGTCTGCAGAGATACGCAGAGAAAAAACATACCAACAAATACAATAAGCATTAGAATAAAGACTATGTATGAATACGGGTAGACGAGCACAACCCTGCACACAAAGAGTTGAGTTCAGGGTTTCACTAAGAATCTTAGATATTGTCAAACTGGAGACATGACATCACCACACACACACACATACACACACACACACCCACATACACATACACACACACACACACACATACACACGTACACACATACACACACGCGCGTGGAGCGCCTCACGAGCTGCTTCTCCTCCTCCAGACGTACAAAGTGTCCAACTTCGAGCAGCGGCTGATGAGCGAGATCGAGTTCCGCCTGGAGCGCACGCCGGTGGAGGAGTCTGACGACGAGGTGCAGCACGCCGACGTGCCCACGGGCAGGTGCATCGCGCCCGTCTTCAACCGGAAGCTCAGGAACTTCCGGGCCGTGGAGGGCGTGCCCGTGACCTTCTCCTGTCGGGTGCTGGGCATCCCGTCTCCCAAGGTGAGGGCCGGCGCCGCCGGCGTGCCAGCGGCGTTCGCGGCCCTCAACGCCTCCTCCGTGTCCGCAGGTTTACTGGTTCAAGGACGGCAAGCAGATCGTGAGGAAGAAGACGCACTACCAGAAGGTCCGGCAGGCGGACGGGACCTGCGCCCTGCACATCGAGGCCACGGCCGCCGACGACGACGGCAACTACACCGTCATGGCGGCCAACCCTCAGGTGAGCGCCGCCGCCGCCGCTCCGCCCGCCGCGTCTTCCCACCCGACGCGCGGAGCTGATGTCTGACCTGTGACCCAGGGCCGGATCAGCTGCTCGGGTCACCTGCTGGTCCAGAGCGGACCTCCCCGGAACCGGGCGGCGCCCATTCAGTGTCAGAGGTGAGCGGGAGGGGGGGAGGAGTTACTCACGCTCCTCAGGGTTGGTGGTCGTCTGAAGTTGTTGTTGTTGTTGTTGTGTATTTTATTCCGTCAATCATTGCAATACAACATTATTCTATATAATAGACAAAACAGAAAGACTGAAACGGTTTAGGTAGAAGCAAACAAGGCTTATATATTCCTAATTCTAATAATATATATATATTATTTTTATTTATTTATATTTATATATATTATAATCAAATAAATCAGAAAATTAATATAAAATGAAAAGAAATATAATAAAGAAAATAACAAATTTTATATATATATATATATATATATATATATACGTTGTTCCATAGTTCGACTCCGACAGGAGAAATCATTCCTCTGAGTCTCTTTTCAGCCTTTTGTCCCGTAAACAAACATCTGGCATCACATCCAGTCTGCCGAGCCGGTGTCAGACGTTGCTCAGTACCTCGTCTGCATTGTTTGTCGTGACCAGACCTGTACGTGTCATAACTTCTGTACGACGACGCGCTCATCGCGGTCGCCGGCGTCACTCCAACGCGCCGCTCCTCCCGCAGGGTGCGCACGCGCATACAGGAAGTGGAAAGCGAGCGGACCCAGGAGCCGTTCTTCCGGCCTCACTTCCTGCAGGCGCCGGGCGACACGCTGGCTCACGAGGGGAGGCTCTGCCGACTGGACTGTAAGGTAGGCCGCCGCCCCCGGCGAGCGCCGCGCAGACGTCCCGCCGCGCCTCACGCGCCCGCTCCTTGCCTCGCAGGTGAGCGGCCTCCCCGACCCGGAGCTCATGTGGCTGGTGGACGGGAGGCCCGTCTACCCGGACCGCGGCCACAAGATGCTGGTGCGGGAGAACGGCGTCCACTCGCTGGTCATCGACCCGCTGGCGCAGAGCGACGCCGGCGCCTACACCTGCATCGCCAGCAACAAGGCGGGCCAGAGCTCCTTCTGCCTGCAGCTGCAGGTCGTGGGTGAGGACCGCTCACCTGGGAGGTCACCTGTGAGGTCACCTAGGAGGTCACGTGTGAGGTCACCTGTGAGGTCACCTGTGAGGTCACCTGGGAGGTCACCTGTGAGGTCACGTGTGAGGTCACCTGTGAGGTCACCTGTGAGGTCACCTGTGAGGTCACGTGTGAGGTCACCTGTGAGGTCACCTG
>CM070100.1:22646486-22671486 GCA_036178185.1 Liparis tanakae | reverse complement strand
TGGCCAACGGCGCCTGGGTCAACCAGGGCTACTGCGGCTCTCCTCCGCCGGCGGCCCGAGCCGTCAGCACCGTCCACGGCACCCCGCCGCCCGTCCAGGGCTCCATGGACCGCGTGTACAAGCTGGACGGAGGAGCCGGACTCCCGGAGGAAGCTCCACCCTCCGGCCGGGGCGGGAAGCGGCGAGGCTGCTGCTCCTTCATCAAAGGTAGGGGGCCGCTCAGCTAACCCTAACCCTAACCCAACCCTAACCCTAACCCAACCCTAACCCTAACCCTAACCCAACCCTAACCCTAACCCTAATGCGAACCCTAACCCTAACCCAACCCTAACACTAACCCTAACCCAACCCTAACACTAACCCTAACCCTAACCCAACCCTAACCCTAACCCTAACCCTAACCCTAACACTAACCCTAACCCAACCCTAACCCTAACCCTAACCCTGACCCTGACCCTAACCCTAACCCTGACCCTGACCCTAACCCTAACCCTAACCCTAACCCTAACCCCTGATGAGACGTCCGGTATTCAACTCCTTCGGGACACTGGACCTCTAGCCAGTCCCGGTGGGCAGGTTGGCCTCTTGTGAATGGGTGAATTGTTTGAGGTGTTGTAAAGCATTGTGAGAGGTCAAGAGAGAAGATATAAATAACTTCTATTCAGCGTTTACCATCCCGACATCAGAGTTTAGATGATACCTCGCCAACATCTTGATAAAAACACCTTGTCTTTCTTTGGTTCTGGTTCTGTTTGGGCCCATGAAATCAACTGATGGTACCCTTTCCTTTGCACATAACCCTCCTGTGGACCACCATCACGTGGGTCTCCAGAGGGCCAACGATGAGAGCCTCCATGGTCTCCGCAGCCTCCACTGAGCATCGGCCTGTTCTCTGTCTGCAGGCTTCTGGGGCACGACGCTGACTGAGAACACCTCCGACAACCGGGAGCTGTTCGTCAGGACCACTCTGCGCGAGCTGCTGGTCTATCTGGTGTTCCTGGTGGACATTTGCCTCTGTAAGTACTATCCAACATGAAATAATCAATATTTACGTCTATTCCTCAAACATCACAATCCTGATCCAACGGCACATCCGTGCTGCGCGTCTGAGTGTCCTGTACACTTGTCAAAGGCTTATAACACTTGCCGCGTTTTATAATGACAAAGAAAATGACTTCCAAACGCTGTTGTCCTGAATGTACTACCTTCACATATTAAAGGTTCTCAATGTAAGATAATTAAAATGTGTTTTAAACCCAGAAAAGGGTATTTCCATTGAATTGAATTGCACATTTTCTTTGGGCTTCCTTTATAACTTTACCTCATTAGCACTAATGATCACCTGTTCAGCTGTAAAATAACCACAAATGCCCCCCCCCCCCTCCACCCCCTGCCCAAAGGCCTTTGTCCACCGGAGCATTAGGACTGAAAGGGACTCGAGGACTGCTCCCTGGCCTTTTAGCGATAAGAGCATTTGTCTCTTTGTCCGGGTTGGCTCGACATTGTTTGAAGAGGCTATTTGTGTCGGGCCGCCGTGCGCTCTCTTCAAACAAAGTCAAGCCTCTGATCCGACCCATTCGACTGACATAAAGACAGACAAAGAAGTCTTCGTGGCCTTGCGTGTCTGCCCCCGCGTTGTCTTATCTCACGCTCACAGCTGAGCCTGAGCAAAGCCAGATAGGAACCGCCGACGGCAGCTAACAATGAGACGGCGCTGTCTTTCAGTGACGTACGGGATGACCAGCTCCAGCACCTATTACTACACTAAAGCCATGACGGACCTGTTTGTGAGCACAGGCGGTGACAGCGGGGTTAAGTTTCAGTCCATTGGCACCATGGCCGACTTCTGGATTGTGAGTTCTACTCCGCGTCTTTCACTGTGTTGACAACAATGAGGACCCGACGAGAGATGAGAACATGAACCTGCATCCTCTCTCGTGAACAGTACGCTCAGGGCCCGTTGCTGGACGGCCTCTACTGGACCAAATGGTACAACAACCGGTCCCTGGACCGAGGCAAACACTCCTTCATCTACTACGAGAACATGCTGCTGGGGGTGCCCAGAATGAGGCAGATCAAGATCGTGAACAACTCCTGCACGGTGCACAAGGACTTCGAGGATGAGATCATGGGATGCTTCGACGTGTACAACGACAAGAAGGAGGACGACCTGAGCTTCGGCCTGGTCAATGGCACCGCGTAAGTCGCCCGCTGTGTTCCTTACGGGGTTCCTTTGCAGTCAGGAGAGGCCCAGCCATGTTGTCTTGTTCCCCTGCAGATGGACCTACCACACGGAGAAAGAAGCCAACGGTTCCTCTCACTGGGGCTTGCTGACCACCTACAGTGGAGCGGGGTACTACCGGGACCTGAGTCAGACCAAAGAGGAGAGCGCCGCCACTCTGGAGGAACTGGTGGAGAACCTGTGGCTGGACCGAGGAACCAGAGCCGCCTTCGTCGACTTTTCCACTTACAACGCAAACATCAACATGTTCTGCGTCATCAGGTGAAGACACGCGGCCTAGAGCAACTCTACCCACGGGTCGACCCCGCGGCCTTGGTCGATGTAAGTTGTGTCCGCTCTTTCAGGTTGGTGGTTGAGTTCCCAGCGACTGGTGGAGCCATCCCTTCCTACCAGATAAGAACCGTCAAACTGATTCGCTACATCACCAACTGGGACTACTTCATCCTCGCCTGCGAGTTGGTGTTCTGCTTGTTTATCCTGTACTACGTGGTGGAGGAGATCCTCGAGCTGCGGATACACAAGTTCTCCTACTTCAGAAGCATCTGGAACATACTGGACATCGTTGTCATAATGGTAGGAACATGTCAAGAAGTATACCTCTTCTCTTTATTAGAGAGGTATACCTATTCGGTTTGTATCAGAGAGGTATACCTATTCTCTTTATCAGATAGGTATACCTATTCTCTTTATCAGATAGGTATACCTATTCTATTTATCAGATAGGTATACCTATTCTCTTTATCAGATAGATATACCTATTCTCTTTATCAGATAGATATACCTATTCTCTTTATCAGATAGGTATACCTATTCTCTTTATCAGATAGGTATACCTATTCTCTTTATCAGATAGGTATACCTATTCTCTTTATCTGATAGGTATACCTATTCTCTTTATCAGATAGGTATACCTATTCTCTTTATCTGATAGGTATACCTATTCCCTTTATCAGATAGGTATAGTTATTCTCTTCATTAGAGAGGTATATCTATTCTCTTCATTAGAGAGGTATAGCTATTCTCTTTATCAGAGATGTGTATCTATTGTCTTCATTAGAGAGGTATAGCTATTCTCTTTGTATCAGATCAGTAAACCTGTTCTCCTTCCCAGCTCGCCATGGTTGCCATTGTCTTCAACGTCTTCCGGACCGTCAAAGTGGACAACTTGCTCGGCAAACTGCTGGAACAACCTGGAATCTACGCCGACTTTGAATTCCTGGCCTTCTGGCAAACGCAGTACAACAACATGAACGCGGTGAACCTGTTCTTTGCGTGGATCAAGGTAAACGTCTTGCAGCGGAACACATTCCTGAAGAGGCGATCCGGGGCTCAGATTGGCTGTTTTCCTTTAGGTCTTCAAGTACATCAGCTTTAACAAGACCATGACTCAGCTGTCCTCCACGCTGGGTCGATGTGCTAAGGACATCCTGGGCTTCGCCATCATGTTCTTCATCGTGTTCTTCGCCTACGCTCAGCTTGGATATTTGCTCTTCGGAACAGAGGTGGAATCTTTCAGCACCTTTGTCAAGTGCATGTAAGAAGAGTCCAAAACTGCCTCCACACAAACTATTTGAATATGATGATGATGACGATGATGACGATGATGACGATGATGATGATGATGATGATGATGATGATTGAGTAAAGCGATCCTTCTGTTGTGCTTCTCTCTGCAGCTTCACTCAGTTCAGGATTATTCTGGGAGACTTCGATTACGACGCCATCGACCGCGCCAACCGAGTCCTTGGGCCGGTCTACTTCGTGACCTACGTGTTCTTTGTGTTCTTTGTTCTCCTGGTGAGCTTCGGAGGAGAACTCCAGATGTTTTGATTTTAAAAGGTAGAGAAGGCGTTCTCAGTCCCTCTTTCTGCCTCCGGCCCTCAGAACATGTTCCTGGCCATCATCAACGACACGTACTCTGAAGTGAAGCAGGAGCTCTCAGCCCAGAAAGACGAGCTGCAGATCACCGACATCATCAAACAGGTAATCGGATTAATGGGGGAATATAGATATTTAGATAAAGTGTTTCAATAGTGACACACTAAATGTATTTCTATTTGAATTCAGAGCTACATGAAGACGTTTATGAAGTTGAAACTTAAAAAGGAGGAAATATCAAATGTTCAGAAGGCGCTGCAATCTGGATCTGGAGAACTCGAGTTCAAGGACTTCAGAGAAACCCTGAAAGAGTAAGTGAGACCAGAGTTGGTTCCTCTTCGGTTTGATAGGACCACGGGGTCATGTCCTGGGTCCTCACCTCTCTGATGACGTCCTAGGATGGGACACGCCGAACACGAGATCTCTGCCGCCTTCTCCCGGTTCGACCGCGACGGAAACCACATTCTGGACGAAGACGAGCAGAGGAGGATGAAGAGGGAGCTGGAGGAGAAGCGGGTTTGTGCCTCGTTTCTTTAATTTGGCTCCAGGAGCAGCAGCAGGTTTCACGTCTGTCTCCCTCTCTCCGCCAGGACGCTCTGAACACCGAGCTCAACACTCTCGGGATACATTATGGGAAAGATGTGCTGGAGACGCTTCCTGCTGCGGCCCACGCGGCGGGGGGGCAGGGAGAGTTCCTCAGGTGGGAAAAGGTTTCACATTCAACCCGAAGTGTCCTCAGACATGAGCAATGCCCTGAGAAGTGACCGCCTTGCTCTCCCCTGAAGCCTGAGCAGACAGGTGCAGCAGCTGCAGCGCTCCACGGAGCGCCTCGCCGCCCGCATGGACGCGCTGCTGGAGCGGCTCGGCCTGCAGGAGGCCCGAGGGAAGCTCCTGGTGAGCAGCAAGGACCGCTCCGCCCGGTGGCACGCAGAAGTACTGCACGCATTTAAAATATGAGCCATTATGTATCGACCTGGTTACAGCTGAGCGGATGAAGCCAAAGGGCGGTGACCCCTGTTCACCTTTGATGACTTCTGTTGACCTTTCCATGACCTCTGTTCACCTTTCCATGACCTCTGTTCACCTTTCAATTGCCTGTTCACCTTTGATGACCTCTGTTGACCTTTCCATGACCCCTCTCCAGAGCGATGCTGCGGCCTCCGATGGGAGCGTCCTGGTGTGTGTGGACCGAGGGTCGAGACCAGCGGGTTGCAACACGTGCGATGGTCACATGTGATTGGCCCTCGAGGAACACCTGGAGGTCAGCTGGAGGTCAGCTGGAGGTCACGCACCGATGATGATTTGTTTTTCACTAGGTTAAAAGTCTGGATCCTTCAAACCAACAATAACTCTTAAATTACAGCTCATGCCATGGAAATATGTAAATACTGTATAAACAGAAGGCCTGTGCTCCTCGAGACGCTCAGCAGGCCCGTCACTCAGAGGGTCGGGGGTTCCATCCCCGGCTAGTCGATGCGTCCTTGAGCAAGACAACCTGATCCTAAGTCGCTAAATGAAATGTTGAAGCTCCGATCCGTAGAGGCTGTAGAGACCTGGATATAAATCTACATATTAGCGTGAGATACATTTATTTCAAGGGTCGGTGGGAAGAGATAGTTACGCACTATAATCCCACATGCTGCCTGCACCTCGTATCTGACGGCGTGGCGCTTGCTTTGCTCGCGGCGAGGAGATCTTACTGCAGTCGCTCCCACGCCTCGGCTTGTTCTCAGTGCCTTGAGACCTAGAACTAAATAACTCCTAGTTATGCTCATATGCAGCCCTTTGATCATTATTCAGACAAACTAATCCACTGGGTTATTAACGCCTTGCTCCCAGTGGCCAGGATGTTATAAACACTCATTCTTCTGTTTTTAAATGTCCAACGTATAGAAGCCTTCTTTCATGTCGCGTGCCTAACGTCAGAAGCCGTTTCATAATCCTGAGTAGACGTAACGATGACTGTTGATGTATTCATATCCAATAAATGTAGTGAACGACAGGTTCAAACGTTTCTTTATTTGAAGTCACTTACTGAGTTTTCCCGTTTTAATGGCAAAATTGATTCCATCCTTTATTATTAAACATCCTTTATATTGTTCAGCTTGTATGTATTAATGTCTTAAAAGCAAATTGCCATTACATTCAATATCTTAAGCAACAGAAGTTGTACATGTCATAAGCAGTTCAAGCTGCAGCATCACAAACTGAGAAAAGGGTTTTAATAAAGCCGCGACAACAAACTCTGAACTTACCGACACACCAATTAATCAATTAAGGCTTGTCCACCAATCACGCGGCCCGGTGGAGCTTCTACCTACAGGCTGTACAGCGTCGCTACGGTTCCTCCACGAGGCGCCGCTATATATTTACAGGCGTGGCCAACACCCTCACACACACCCTGGAGGAACACGCCCACTTTAAATACCATGTCAGAAAACACGGAGACACGTCAGGGCCCTGAACGCACCAATGAGGCATTCAGGGACCCGTACACTTCTGTAAAATCCGTTTACAATGCGTCCGTTAGCGTCCGAGCGATACGCGTTACGTCAACGTGACGCGCCCAGGCGGAGCGGAGAGGGAACATAAAGGACTCTGACGTCAGTCGCTACACGTGGAGCAGCAGGAGAACCTCAGGACACGAGAACCGAGCTGCTCTCTGAGACGCAGAACATGAGTCAGAGAGGCGGGAACGCAAATCCATCACGTCTGTCAAGATAGAAAAACTGGTTCTGCTTCTGGAGTCGATGAAATGAACCAGGAGAGTCCAGGAGAGCCCAGGAGAACCCATGAGAACCAAAGAGAGCTCAGGAGAGCCCAGGAGAACCCATGAGAACCCAGGAGAACCCATGAGAATCCAGGCGAACCCATGAGAGCCCAGGAGAACCCAGGAGAGCCCAGGAGAACCAATGAGAGCCCAGAAGAACCCATGAGAGCCCAGGAGAATCCATGAGAGTCCAGGAGAACCCAGGAGAGCCCATGAGAACCCAGGAGAATCCATGAGAACCCATGAGAGTCCAGGAGAACCCAGGAGAGCCCATGAGAACCCAGGAGAATTCATGAGAACCCATGAGAGTCCAGGAGAACCCAGGTGAGCCCATGAGAACCCAGGAGAATTCATGAGAACCCATGAGAGTCCAGGAGAACCCAGGTGAGCCCATGAGAACCCAGGATGAGAGAGAAGGAACATGTTCTCTAGTGAAGGAGCGTGTTCTCTGAGCAGACCTATTGGACGTGGATGTTGTTCAAGTATGATAATTAAATATGTTATAGAGGCTCCATGATTTAACCTCTTGTTTAAGTTCTGAACATGGAGGAAGAACGTTGATGTGTGATTTAGTGATGCTTGGCCCACGACTCAGTGTGTTGTGTGTGTTCCTCACATGTGTGTTGTGTGTGTTCCTGTGTGTGTTCCTCACATGTGTTCCTGTGTGTTCCTCCTGTGTGTTGTGTGTGTTCCTGTGTGTGTTCCTCCTGTGTGTTGTGTGTGTTCCTGTGTGTGTTCCTCCTGTGTGTTGTGTGTGTTCTTGTGTGTGTTCCTCCTGTGTGTTGTGTGTGTTCCTGTGTGTGTTCCTCATGTGTGTTCCTGTGTGTTCCTCACATGTGTGTTGTGTGTGTTCCTCACATGTGTTGTGTGTGTTCCTCACGTGTGTTGTGTGTGTTCCTCACATGTGTGTTGTGTGTGTTCTTCACATGTGTGTTGTGTGTGTTCCTCACGTGTGTTGTGTGTGTTCCTCACGTGTGTTGTGTGTGTTCCTCACGTGTGTTGTGTGTGTTCCTCACGTGTGTTGTGTGTGTTCCTCACGTGTGTTGTGTGTGTTCCTCACGTGTGTTCCTCACATGTGTGTTGTGTGTGTTCCTCACATGTGTGTTGTGTGTGTTCCTCACATGTGTGTTGTGTGTGTTCCTCACATGTGTGTTGTGTGTGTTCCTCACATGTGTGTTGTGTGTGTTCCTCACATGTGTTTTGTGTGTGTTCCTCACATGTGTGTTGTGTGTGTTCCTCACATGTGTGTTGTGTGTGTTCCTCACATGTGTGTTGTGTGTGTTCCTCACATGTGTTGTGTGTGTTCCTCACATGTGTGTTGTGTGTGTTCCTCACATGTGTGTTGTGTGTGTTCCTCACATGTGTTGTGTGTGTTCCTCACATGTGTTGTGTGTGTTCCTCACATGTGTTGTGTGTGTTCCTCACATGTGTGTTGTGTGTGTTCCTCACATGTGTTGTGTGTGTTCCTCACGTGTTGTGTGTGTTCCTGCTGTGTGTTGTCATCCCCGTGATGATGTAACATCTTCATGTTGGTTTCTGTCTTCACGGCCAACCCTTCACGAGGTGGGCGTGTCCTTCGAGGTGGGCGTGTCCTTTGAGGTGGGCGTGTCCTTCACGAGGTGGGCGTGACCTTCGAGGTGGGCGTGTCCTTCAGGTCCTCCAGAGCCAGGAGCTCTGGGTGATGGTCGTATAAACTCTTTTTTAAATCAGCCGGCGGCTTCACCGGCTTCGTGAACGTGGCCCCGCCCCTCCGCTGAAAGGTCACCAGCTGGCCGCGTCCCGGCGCCGCTCACTGCGCCTGGTAGCCGGCCATGCTGAAGTTGGCCATGTTGGACAGGACCTGAGCGGGGGGGGCCGCGGCCTGGCCGGACGGGGACCCGAAGCCCTCCACCCAGGACGGGGACGGGGACGGCCTGCAGACAAGGACGGATGAACACATGCTGGGGGGGGGGGGGGGGGGGGGGGGGTGGGTGCTGACAGCAGAGCGCTCCACAGCTCCAGAGCGGTCCAGAGCTCTAGACCCATCCAGACCCTCATAGAGCCTCACAGAGCCTCATAGAGCCTCACAGAGCCTCACAGAGCCTCACAGAGCCTCACAGAGCCTCACAGAGCCTCTTAGAGCCTCACAGAGCCTCACAGAGCCTCACAGAGCCTCATAGAGCCTCTTAGAGCCTCACAGAGCCTCACAGAGCCTCACAGAGCCTCCTCACAGAGCCTCACAGAGCCTCTTAGAGCCTCACAGAGCCTCACAGAGCCTCACAGAGCCTCACAGAGCCTCACAGAGCCTCACAGAGCCTCTTAGAGCCTCACAGCGCCTCTTAGAGCCTCTTAGAGCCTCACAGCGCCTCTTAGAGCCTCTTAGAGCCTCACAGAGCCTCTTAGAGCCTCTTAGAGCCTCACAGAGCCTCTTAGAGCCTCTTAGAGCCTCTTAGAGTTCATTAAACACACATGAGCCGACTCACTCCACTCCGAAGCCTTGCTGGTTCCACGTCTGGCTGTACATGTTGTAGGAGGGAACCGGCCACCCGTTGGCCACGTACTGCCCGTACTGCTGCTGCTGTTGTTGTTGTTGTTGCTGCTGCTGCTGTTGTTGTTGTTGTTGTTGTTGTTGTTGTTGCTGTGGATTCCCGTAGACCTGATTCCACTGACCCCACTGGCCGTACTCCACCTGAGGGACAGATGGCAGAGACAGGTGACTACGGCCGCTGACAACGGGCGGAGACAGAGCTCCTCCTGAGGGCCCCCTGAGGGCCTCCTGAGGGGGGGGGGGGGGGGGGCGCTAGTGACTTTTTCTTTGCTCCGCCCCGGTGCGCAAGCCAGCTGAGCTCTGCGGCGCCAGACGGCGAGCAGAGGACCGTTAACGCGACACGGAGACAGATATGACACGCTGCTGTTATCTGGCGCTATAGAGAAAGTTACAGGGGGCGGGCCCATTTATTTTTATGTCATGCGATCTACCAACACTACGCCGCCATCGAGGGCCCCGTGACGCTCTGTGGCCCCGTGACGCTCTGTGGCCCCGTGACGCTCTGTGGGCCCGGTGGCCCCGAGGGTCCCGTGACGCTCTGTGGGACCGAGGGCCCCGTGACGCTCTGTGGCCCCGTGACACTCTGTGGCCCCGTGACACTCTGTGGGCCCGGTGGCCCCGTGACGCTCTGTGGGACCGAGGGCCCCGTGACGCTCTGTGCGTCCCATGCACCACCTCCCCTCCTTGAGGAGACGTACCGCTGTGCGAGTTCTCGCTCGTCCCCTACCTGCTGAGGACTCTTGGCCACGTCCGTCGACTCCTTCCCCCAGAAGCACTTCACCACGTGTCCCTCGACGGCCGAGCCGTTCACCGACACGATGGCGTGGGCGGCTCCGTCGTGGGAGGAGAACCTTGACGGGAGACGCGTGTCAAACACATCAGCGGTTAGTTTTGAGGCGGCGGCCGACACTAAAGGGCAGCGGGCTGCTGCCGCCATCTAGAGGCCGCCGGCTGAACAGCACCTTACCTCACGAACGAGTATCCTTTCTCCGGGAACACTCGGATTTCCATGATCTGCCCAAACGGGGAGAAGGTCTGACGCATGAGGTGTTCTGAGAGCAGAGAGGAGCAGGGCGGGGTTATCTCCAGCTCCCGGGTCTGGGGACCAATCACACGAGTCCTGAATCACCTGACAGGCCGTACTGGATCCCTCCGCAGTACACGGTGCAGTTCTGAGGACTGGACTGAGTCAGCACGTCGTCGAACCGCAGCTGCTTCGATCCATCTGGAAACAAACGTCTTAAAGTCTGCACACCCCTTCAAGCCAAAGTCACACCTCACAGCGGCGACCTCCGACCCACAAGGTCGTCTTCACTTCATTGTGCAGACGACCAGAAGACTGCAGTCCGTTCCTCCCGTCCTGAAGTGATGGTCCCAACAGTAACAACGGTCCTGACATGTTGACCACGGAGCTCCAGGACCGTTGACCTCATGTCAGGACCGAGCTGACCTCTGGCTGTAAACACGGACATGCAGAGCACGTTGCGTATCCACAGCGCACGCCGGCTTATATGTTGAGCGTCTTTCTTTAGAAAACATTATTTCAAACTCGTGATGCGACTATAACATAACATCATAAACTTTGGGAAAGTGATGTCATTGTGTTATAATCACACATTGACATCACTTTCCCAAAGTTTATGATTTACGTTTTTTCCATGACTTTTCCAGGTTTTCCATGAGCGTACGGCTCAGAACAAAGAACCCGCAAAACATGACCCACGGGCGGAGTTCAGAGTAGAGCCGGGGCTGGGCGTGTGCGTGTGCGTGTGCGCGCGCGTGCGTGCGTGTGTGTGTATGCGTGCATGTGTGTGCGTGTGCCTGTGTGTGTGTGAGTGCGTGTGTGCATGCGTGCGTGTGCGTATGCGTGTGCGTGTGTGCATGCGTGTGTGTGTGTGTGCGTGCGTAAGCGTGTGTGTTCAACACTCACTGTCCTGCAGGCTCTTGGGCGCCGGTGGTTTGCGCGTGGCCCAGTTGGTCCTGATCTGCCGCCCCCCCAGCCACTGCCCCCCCATGTTGATGATGGAGTTCTCTGCGTCCTGTGAGCAGAAGCAGAGCGTCGCCCTCGGGACCCAGCAGACCGCCTCAGCGGTTACGTTCAGTGTGTATTGTTGTCCACGGTGACCGCGTTATGTTCGACTGTGGATGTATTAGAATAACCAGAAAATAGAAATAACCTTCGGTCTGTGTTGTTGCACTGGAGCCTTACCAGTTTGTTGTAGAAGGACACAAATCCATACCCCTTTGATTTGCCCGTCGTCATGTCCTTCACCACCCGGGCGTCCCTGAGGGAGACGGGACACAGCTTCAGCTTCAGCTCCACCCGGGAGGAGGACCGCGGGCCGAGCTGCAGCCTCGTGACCTCTGGGCCGCTAAAAGACTTGAAGGCGTGAGAGGAGAAGTCCAGCAGCACGCAGCCTCGGAGGTTTGTTCATGACTTATGGAGGCTGGCCCGAGAGCCCCGCCTCCGAGGAGCGATCTCAGCGGCGCTCTGGCTGCGAGACCGAGAGAGAGCGCAGCAGGCGGCTCACACGGCCGCTCTACGCTCTACAACTCTATGGAGTTTGGAGTTTCGGGAGCTGCACATTTTTGAGAAATTGACATTTCAGAATTTCTTTTTAACTACAATCACTATGCAAATCAAAATGAGACATTTTAAAACAGATTCAGAGGAATACATTGAATGCTGGAATGCGTTAATCTAAGCTAGAGCATGTTAATACAGAGCAGCTACAAGTAAGAACACATGGAAAGAATGGAATAAATAGAGAAAAACAACTACATCCGAGTCTCCAGAGCGCACAGCTCCTGCTGCTAGCCTTCACGCTCCTGTCCAATCCTATGAGCATGTCTGTGAAATAACCAAAGGTCTATTACTTCACTGAGACGCACCACGAACAGCTGCTCACACACAGTGTACATGTGCCCCAGGACACACCCTGACCACACCCCGAACACGCCCAGTACACGCCCAGTACACGCCCCGAACACGCCCTGAACACGCGACGAGCGGAGGACACGGAGGAGGACGACCGCTCGGCCACAAACAGAATGCATGCAACCGTAACTTAGCAACGACAGGCCTTGTGTTGGAAGTGAAGAAGAGCCCATCACCGCCGTGTCTACGTGCTCTGATGTCATCTTTCTATTCAATACAAGTCAAACTGAAGCGCTGGAGACGTCTGAAGTGTTCAGTGCTAACGTGCTCCTTCATATTTTTGTAGAAAGAAGCGGTGGGGGGGGGGACCCCGGGTTCACATCAAAACTACAGAATACATCAGATGAGATCAGACGGACTTGTTGAGAAGCTACAATCCCAATAAGCCAGAAGGCGCCGGCCGCGCGTTGTTGTTGTTGTTGTTGTTGTGTGCCGTGAACGCGGTCATAGACGTTTACATACGATCATCAAGGAGTTACCTCGTTGCGATACATCACTACGCACACATTGTACAATTCATGTTTTTTTTTACTGAACATAAAAATAATGATCCTTCTAAAAAGTGGAAACTTACGAGATCTTCCCAAAAGCTGCGAAGGCCGCCTTGACGTCGTCGGTGGTGATCTCGGGGCTCAGGTCGCCCACGAACACGTGGAAGTGATCTGCAGGGAGAGAGCGTTACTCGACCTGCGGACACGCGCCAGGAGGCAGCCGCAGCTCTTACTGGACGTGTCCTTCTTCTGGCTGCTTGGGGTGGTGGCCCAGTTCACCTTCACCTCCTGAAAGAACGACACAGGGAACTGTTAGGAGAGGGCCTCCGGGGCCTCGGGCCTCTGGGGCCTCCGAGAGGGACTCGTCTCCTACCTTTCCGAGACTCGCCTCCTACCTTTCCGAGACTCGCCTCCTACCTTTCCTAGACTCGCCTCCTACCTTTCCTAGACTCGTCTCCTACCTTTCCTAGACTCACCTCCTACCTTTCCTAGACTCGCCTCCTACCTTTCCGAGGATCTTCCTCCCGTTCATGGCGGCGAGGGCGGCCGCGGCGTCCCTGTGCTCAAAGAACTCCACGAAGCAGTAGGGGTCGTTGCTCGTGTGCTGCGTGGGGTCAAACACAAAAGGTCACAAGGTGGGTTCCACAGGTCAGAGACCCGTGTGACGTCACTGCAGCGCCGCGCGCGCCGTGCTGCTCCCGGTTACGGCTGTACCTCTGTGATCATCTTACAACTCCTGCACGGCCCGATCTGCGTGAAGAGCTGCAGGATCAGGATCTCCGTGACGTCCCGGGAGAGGTTCCCCACGTACCTGCGGGAGAGGGTGGCGGTGAGGCGGGGACACCGGGAGGTACGGGTCCGCTCTGACAGGTCACGTGTCAGCACCGACAGTTAAAATAGCTCGTAATGTCACGTTATCTTTATTAGCTTTGACATTAGCTGGCCCGACGTCTCCAACGGCTACCGGGACAGCCCCCGCCGGTAGCGCCCCCCGCGGGTCTCTGTCCCGTCCGGTGAACGGCCAAACCGGGGGAGCCGTCCCCGCGGGCAGCGGTACCGTTAGCTAGATGTTAGCCGCCCGGTTAACCGACGCGAGCAAAGCTACGAGCAGCGGGCAGCCGGACCCTCGCGGTACTCACAGGGTCTTGGGGTAGCTTTCGTCGTCCATGACCGAAACCGACTAGCGAGCTGACGTTTACCAATTCCGGTGAGCCCCGTTAATTAACTAGCTAGGTACAGCAACTAACTAGCTAACTAGCTTAGCAGCTAGCTAACCGGGCGCCAGGGAAAACGTCACGCTGGGAGTCCGGAGAGAGAGCGGCTGCGCGTGCGTGTGGGGGGGGGGGGTCTGACAACAAGAGCCCGGTGCTCCGGTCTAACAGGCGACCGTGTTACTTTGACCCAACGGGTCCGTTGTCGTCGTTACGTCGGCCGTTCGAGCAATAGGGTAGATAACACGTATAGCTGTCCTCGTGAATGCCTGCTAGGTTTAATTTGGTAATACCCTCATATACATAATAATAGAAACTATACAAATTAAACAATGCGGCATTCACGAGTGCAGCTATCCGTGTTATCTATCTTCATCAGCTGTCTGTAACCACGACCACAACGGACGCGTTCGGTTCAAAGTCGCCAGTTAACGCGGTCGCTTCCTGAACTGTCACACCGAGCCGGAGGTCAGAGTGAGGTGACGCCTCGGTACACTTTTAACCAGCTTTTAACATTGGAAATAATGATTTTTTTTAAGAATAGATTTTTTTTCTCGGTTGTAATTGACTAAAGACATTTAGCATTTAGCCAATTCATTTATCATACAATGCAACGGAAGTAACCTTTATTTTGAAGTGGACTTGCAAGGGTGAGCTCGTTTTACTCACCGGCATCCGACGGATCGTGTCAGCTTCTCGAACCACGGAGAGCTTTCTGGACCTGAGCCTATTTAAAGTCTGTGACTCATAATTACTCATTCATGTTTTGATTAACACATTCTGTTTCATAGCAATTAGAACTGAACAAACCGTGTATTAATTACCACTGACTCGTTTAGAGACACAATATATTCAATATTCATATAGTATGTCAAATATGTATGTAAACACAGTCCGCTGAATCACCAGACTGTTGATTACAGAATAAAGTGCTGATATAAAAAATAATAAATGCAAATAAAAGGACTCTTACACTCGTTTGGTTGTTTTTGACATGTGGTTTTATTTAGAGGATCATTTTATTATTTAAATTAGAGAACTATCCATCACAATAAAGAGTTTTGGGTGTAGAGCATCAGGTCTCTACTACTTAATATAAAACACTTATCTGAGAGATGGGCCGAGATGAACCGTGATGTGACCTCCCGTCCCTAAAGGCACCACTTGTTATAACATAGCTAATGCATTCATGTACACCTATATATTGGTCGCTGTCGATAATAACGTATACCACGTCGTATATGTTCTGTGTCTCCTGTGTCCACCAAACAAAGATCCGTGATGTGGGTCCACGCAGACTTCAGCCAAGATAAACAGTGTATTTGTTGTTGACTTTATTGTGGTGCTCGTATTCTCATCGAGTGATGAAGGTGATGAAGGAATGTCGTGAGGACCACGTGTTGCCCGGTGCGCGCCGCCGCGCTGCGTGGGCGCGCACCGGGCTCCAGATTACCGAGTTCCCCTGGAAGGAGGATTAATCACGTGGGAGCCTGAACGCATCAGCGTCGGGGTTCCCAAGTCTGTAATACACAGAACAACAAAAAGGAGGATTTCAGAGTGAATCTTTAATATCAATATCTCAGGAGATGACCGGCTGGCGCGCGCGCACTTTGTCCACAGCTGCCGCAAAAACATCCTCCTCAGTGCGGGAGAAGCGCAGACAGTCAATGCAGAGCACAGGCGTACTGAGTGAGTGTGTGTGCGCGTGTGTCTGCGTGCGCGCGTGCGTCCGCCTCCAACATTAACCCGGCTATTTCGAGAAACTTCCAGCCCCCCTCCCCGCGTCACCTGGAGGAGTCTTTAAAGCGCCGCGGCCCCGGAGGCAGCATGTTCCACAGCCGCCGCAGCGACATGAAGACGACGCAGTCGCCGACCCTGACGCCGGGCCACGCCGACAGCGACCCGCTGCCGCTCGGCTGGGAGGTGAAGATCGACCCGCAGACCGGCTGGCCCTTCTTCGTGGACCACAACAACCACACGACGACGTGGAACGACCCGCGGCACGACGCCAAGAAGGTACGCGCGGGCGTCCGCGCGGAGGTTACAACTTGGGCATTTGTATTATGTTTTGTTTGTGTTTATGTTTTGATGGAGCTCGTGCGTGTTTTGGGGTTGTTTTTGTTTGGGGGGAGCGTCGCGCGCCGCGTCCCTTGTGCGTTAATCCCGGAGCCTGGAGGCCTGTCCGCTCATGTCCCGCTATAACGGGTGATCGACCCCGTTGTGCCCCGTGTCACGAGCACTATTATTACCCGGTGACTCACCGTGCGGCGGGCCGCCGGTAGTCCAGCTCCCGGCGCATTTCATAACAATGTCTCCGGCTCGCGTTCAACTTTTCCCTTACAAGGCTCGCGCGGCGCTCCGGGAGCCTCGCTGCTGCAGCAGGGGAGTGCATGGGGCGACGCAGCGCACGGGTCTGCAGAGAGCCCCCCACACCCCAGACCCCCACACCCCAGACCCCAGACCCCAGCCCCCCCACCCCCCACCCCCAGCCGGCTGACAGGCGGCCAGCTGGTCAGCTCCGTCTCCTCCGTGTTGTCCAAAGTGAGTCCCGGAGAAGCTGCTGGAGAGACGCAGCTGTCGGGATCAGCGAGGTGCGGCAGAGTCCTCCAGAGGTCACCGGGGTCACGGCTCTGCCTTAGAGACACCGTTCACCATGAATGCGGGTTTTACTGTGTTGTTGTGGATGCGTTGGTGTTGACTTAGAGGCCAGAGGTCAAAGGTCAGTGCTGAGTTACCGGAATACTGTTGCTCCACAGCTGTCACGTGCAGGTGTGTCGTCACTGGTCCACTATTAGAACAACACTGTACATGTTTCTATCGCTAAACGGACAGACAGTCGCCTGCTGTTGCATTCAGGGACACATCGAGCTATTTTTAAGAAGTCCTCTTCGTTCAGTGGTGCATTCAAATGTGTTCTGGTGTTATTTATACTCCGTTTCGTGGCTTCAGAGCACACAGGTGTGGCACAGTGAGCGTCTGACAGGAAACGGGAAGTCTACTGCGTCTATCAAATACTCAATGGAGGTGATACATTTGGCATCCCCCTGTTCCACATTGTAACCTCTGACCTTTGCAGTTATCTCAGGCCTGAGGGCGTTCCTAAAATACCTCCAGCTTCACTTGTATGTCTGGAATACATTTTTGCAGACAAACATGTTTGTGTGTTCAGTTTTTAATTTACTTTATTTAAATTATAGAGCGGAGAAGATGCAATTCACCAAATGAATGTGGGTTTACTTCCTCTACGCAGAGCTTATTTTATTATATTTACAACAGGGTTTAATTTCATTTTACCTGCTCAAAAAAAGGCAAGAATCTAAATATTAAATGTAATATTTGGTCATAATTGAGATTTTTTAATTCTTGGGGATCATCATTTCATAATTCTGTAAGTATTCATATTTGTGGTTAAACTTTTTTTCATGTGAAGAAACTAATATCCGTGTTCCCATGAATGTTCTCCGTCCTTGTGGAGTGTTGATCGGGTTGTTTACGCGATGTGTCCCAGGGCCGAGAGCTGCCGGCCAGCGGGCCGAGCCCCCCCGGGCCGAGCCCCCCCGGGCCGAGCCCCCCCGAGCTGCGGGCCTGCGTGAGGGAGATGAAGCACCCCATCCTGCGGCCGGGCTACGTTCCCATCCCCGTGTTCCACGAGGGCGCCGAGCCGCGGCAGCAGCACCCGTGTTTCTCCTACATCCAGCCGAGCGCCGCGCAGCACATCCGGTCCGACGGGCGCACGCCGTCCCCGACGCCGCTGCTCCGCTGCAGGCCCAGATCCCCTCTGGACGGCGGCGCCGCGGAGCCCGGGAAGGCCGGCTCGCCCGTCTCCCACGCGGCGGAGGTGGGCTCCCAGCGCCACGCCGAGGACCGTAGAGTAAACCGTCAAACGCTTGACTCCACGGTCTCACTTCCGGTGGTTTCCAGGTGTACGGCGCCCCGCACCCCCCGCGGCCCGGCAGCGCCGCCCTCCAGGCCGGATACATCCCCATCCCGGTGATCCACGAGGGCGCAGGGGGAGGAGCCCCAACGCAGGCGCAGCTCAACCCCTCCGTCTACTCCCAGCGCATCCCCTACTCGGAGCAGCAGCCCTTCTACCGCCTGCAGGGCGACGAGTGGCCGGGCGACCGCGCCTCTCCCGGGCCGACGCCCCATCGCGACGCCACGTCCATCCAGCTGCAGCCTCACGCCAGGAGCCCGTCCCCCGCCGGGACGCAGGCGCCGGTAGAACGACCACAGGTACGCGCCGGGCCGTCTCCACTTGGAGTTGTGGTCCCGTTGGCGTCGACCTCGGTGGTGACGACTTGTTTCTGACCCTCAGGCGCAGCAGCACGCCGTCAGCAGAGAGCCGGAGCAGCACGGCGCTCAGCAGAGACCCCAGAGCGCCGCGCTGCCCCCGGCGCTGCACGCGGAGGCCGAAAGAGAACGACCACAACACTTTCAGCAGCCGCAGCCGGTCCAGCAGCCGCAGCCGCAGCTGGTCCAGCAGCCGCAGCAGCCGCAACACTTTCAGCAGCCGCAGCCGGTCCAGCAGCCGCAGCCGCAGCCGGTCCAGCAGCCGCAGCCGCAGCTGGTCCAGCAGCCGCAACACTTTCAGCAGCCGCAGCCGGTCCAGCAGCCGCAGCCGCAGCTGGTCCAGCAGCCGCAACACTTTCAGCAGCCGCAGCCGGTCCAGCAGCCGCAGCCGCAGCTGGTCCAGCAGCCGCAGCAGTTTCATGCCCCTCCCCCCACATCCCCTCAGCCTCAGCACCCTGAGGGCTTCGTCCCGTCGCAGCAACAGAAACCAGAAGAACCGCCACAACACTCGGATATCCCAGTTCAGACACCGCCACCGCCCGAGGCCCGCGACACGCCGGCCGCCCCCCCGGAGGCTGAGGCCCGGGGCCCGGTCCACCCGGGCTTGGCTAAAGTGCAGCAGATAGTGGGACGGGTTGCCAAGCTGGAGCAGGAGGTGAAGCTCTTCGACGGGAAGAAGAGCGGCAAGAAGTACTTGTTGCTGGAGGAGCTGCTGACCAAAGAGCTGCTGGCTCTGGACACCGTGGACCCGGAGGGCCGGGGGGACGTGCGGCAGGCCAGGCGGGACGGGGTCCGCCGGGTCCAGAACATCCTGGAGGGCCTGGAGCAGATGCAGGAGGAGCCGGCGCCGCAGGGGGGAGCGCCGCCCGACGGGAGCGCCGAGGAGGTCTCATAGCGACGCCTCGCCCAGAGCCGGGGGGAGCTGGCCCGCTTTATATTTGATAGTGAAGGAGCCCGACCCAGCCAGCCCTCCTCCTCCTGCTCCTCATCCTGCTCCTCCTCTTGCTCCTCCTCCTCCTGCTCCTCCTCCTCCTCCTGCTCCTCCTCAGGTTGTGGAAGTTGCATGCGTTGGTTGCCGGTGTCGTGTTCCCTGCCACTCGTGATGCTCCGTGTCGTCGTGTCTCAAGCCGTCGCCTGCTGCGTGCCAACGCCTTCACAATAAGACGCCTTCACAATAAGACGCCTTCACAATAAGATGTCTAGTCACGTGAAGGTGGAAGGAGCCTTTCATGAAATAAATGGGAAGAAGTATTTTCTTAAGACTTGTTGTGTGGTCGCCTTGATCAAATCCAGTCAACGACTTCACTTCAGCGCTCCCCCGGCAGGCGGCCCCTCCCCCGGCAGGCGGCCCCTCCCCCGGCAGGCGGCCCCTCCCCCGCCGCGTGGCGAGCGCGGCCCTAGAAGATGCTTTATGGCGCGTTGCTGATTTTGCCGTCTTTGCACTTTGCCGCCACCGACGTGTCGCCGGAGCGTCGGCAGCACTTCGTTTGAGATGTATGAGTTGCACCGGTGTGGATTGACGTGTTTGTGCGTTGTTTACCTGTTATTGACGTGTTTGTGCGTTGTTTACCTGTTATTTCAAACACGATATCAGGATTTATATCATATAGTATTTTGGTACATTTCTGAATTTCTCTCTGTTGTCCCAATGTAAAACTACCACAGCCACAACCGGAGCGACACACACACACACACACACACACACACATCTACACACACACCAACACACACACACACATCTGCACAAACACACACACACCTACACACACCACACCACACACACACACACACACACACACACACACACACGGCCTGAAAGCCTTAATAATGCCAATTGTGAAAGATGCAGAACGGGTTGATCGTACTTCAAGAGGCCATGTTTGTCGTGATGGTCGTCACGGTGACCAGAAGCCATCTGAGGGTCACACGGGTCACCGCCTGACACGCGGTGGACGTTGTGTTGATCAGTTATCGAGTAGCAGACTGATGCCTTGTGGGAAAGAAGTCACCCTGAAAATAAAAATGTATTTGACACGGATCTGGACTGATGTGTGTGTGTGTGTGTGTGTGTGTGTGTGTGTGTGTGTGTGTGTGTGTGTCCAGACCAGGCCTAGACTGACGGATGACTATTCAGCCTCCGCCTGGATTAGTTCTCAACTCAGGATGTTTGAGTCAGTTGTCTGAGGTCAGCTGCTCCCCCAGAGCCCCCCCAGAGCCCTCCAAAGTCCCTTCAGAGTCCCTCAGAGTCCCTCAGAGCCCTCCAGAGTCCTTCCAGAGCCCCCCCAGAGTCCTTCCAGAGCCCCCCCAGAGTCCTCCAGAGCCCCCCCAGAGTCCTCCAGAGCCCCCCCCAGAGTCCTCCAGAGCCCCCCCAGTGTCCCCCAGAGCCCCTCAGAGTCCTCCAGAGCCCCCCAGAGTCCCTTCAGAGTCCCCCCAGAGTCCTCCCAGAGCCCCCCAGTCCTCCAGAGCCCCCCAGAGTCCCCCCCAGAGTCCTCCAGAGCCCCCCAGAGTCCTCCAGAGCCCCCCAGTGTCCTCCAGAGCCCCCAGAGTCCCCCAGAGTCCCTTCAGGTCCCAGAGTCCCCCAGAGTCCCCAGTCCTCCAGAGCCCCCAGAGTCCCCCCAGAGCCCCCCAGAGTCCTCCAGAGCCCCCAGAGTCCTCCAGAGCCCCCCAGTGTCCCCAGAGTCCCTTCAGAGTCCCTCAGAGTCCTCCAGAGCCCCCCAGAGTCCTCCAGGTCCCTCCAGAGTCCTCCAGAGCCCCCTAGAGTCCCCCAGAGCCCCCCAGAGTCCCCTCCAGAGTCCTCCAGAGCCCCCCAGAGTCCCTTCAGAGTCCCCCCAGAGTCCTCCCAGAGCCCCCCAGTCCTCCAGAGCCCCCAGAGTCCCTTCAGAGTCCCCCAGAGTCCTCTCAGAGCCCCCAGTCCTCCAGAGCCCCCAGAGCCCCCCCAGAGTCCCTCCAGAGTCCTCCAGAGCCCCCCAGAGTCCCTTCAGAGTCCCCCAGAGTCCTCCCAGAGTCCCCCCAGAGTCCTCCAGAGCCCCAGAGTCCCCCAGAGTCCTCCAGAGCCCCCCAGAGTCCTCAGAGTCCTCCAGAGCCCCCAGAGTCCCCCAGAGTCCTCCCAGAGCCCCCAGAGTCCCCCCAGAGTCCCTTCAGGTCCCCAGAGTCCCCCAGAGTCCTCCCAGAGCCCCCCAGAGTCCTCAGAGTCCTCCAGAGTCCCCAGAGTCCTCAGAGTCCCTTCCAGAGTCCCCCAGAGTCCTCCAGAGTCCCCCCAGAGTCCCTCCAGAGCCCCCCAGTCCTCCAGAGCCCCCCAGAGTCCCTTCAGAGTCCCTCAGAGTCCCTCAGAGCCCCCCAGAGCCCCCCCAGAGCCACCGGGAGAGCAACATGGAGGCGTCCTCAGCACCCGCCATGCTGGCAGTCACGTGACTCCGGCTGACCGGCATGTCAACAGTCCCCGCGCGTCACGCAGCAGGTCACGTGGTATTGTTTAGAGCAGGAAGCGGCCCGTCGCGTCTCGAGCCACGCAGCAGCCGGGACACGCCGCTCCTCTCGCTCCTCTCTCTCCGCTCCTCGGCCCGCCATGCCCGCGTGAAGAGCCGCTGCCGGGGAACGAGGAGGTGGATCTGTCGAGCAGCATGCGGAGCAGCGGAGGAGCGGAGCAGCCATTCCGACACGCACCCCGCGAGGCAGCTAGCCGCCGCTAGCGCACGAGCTAACCGCGGCTAGCCCCGGTTAGCTCTCCCGGCTACATCCAGCCTCCAGAGACGCGGACGTTGCCCGCCGCCGGGCGTAGCCAGCGAGCTCCGCCGCGTGTGTGTCGCGGACCCGACATGGAGCTGTTCCAAGCCAAAGACCACTACATCCTCCAGAGCGGGGACTGCGCGCTGTGGTGCAGCCGGAAGGACGGCGCCATGACGGCCAGACCCGGTAGGTTCCGACGGGACGGCCACGGGACAGCCGTTGGGCCCGCGGTGGCCGGTCGGGAGCGGACGTTGTCCCGGTGGAGGCTCCGGGACTCTCCCGCTCCGACCCGCCGCGCGGGCCCCGCCGACATAACGGTGACACGTAACAACCGGCCCGCGCCATGGCACCTTCCCGGGACCGGGGCACAGGACCCGGTCCCGGACGGCTCCAGCGTTACCGTACTATATATATATATATATAGTGAATAAGGACAACTCCGTGATGTACATAAGATTTGCAGGTATAGGTAGAGTTGCATACAGGTACAGGTGTGTTGGCATGTCTTCCTCCAGCTCCTTTACCTTTACAGAGCTCCAGGGATTAATAACTAATAAGTGTGTGTGTGAGAACTGGTTTTTAGTTGCACTGTTCCATTATTTAATTGGAAAAAGGGTTTCCACTCCCAACAGAAGTCGAGTTCCAGCACGTTTCGCGTGTCCAGGGGAAGACGCTGTATTATTTAAAAAACTATATAGTGTGTGTGTGTGTGTGTGTGTGTGTGTGTGTGGACACTTTCCCCTTCACATCATCAACGTGGACACGCCTGTCACATGTTCCCTAACCGCCCTGACTCATGGAGCCGGTTCCATGAGTCACCGTTTAAACATGTGGGCACACCCATACCTGCTGTCACCATGACCCCCTCCACGGTTCTGATCGTCCACCTTTGTGTTGCAGCGACCGACCTGCTGCTGGCCTGGAACCCCGTGTGCCTGGGCCTGGTGGAAGGCGTCATTGGGAAGATCCAGCTCCACACAGGTACGTCCTCCTGGACCCGCCCTCCTCCTCACAGGAACAGGATCCTCCTCCTCACCCGGCGGTGTGAGAACACGAGGCTCCGAGGTGGAGGTCACCAAGTGGAGCAGACAGAGATGAATCCGATGTAGCCGGGCCTTCATGGTGCCACCAGAACACACAGAATGTTCACCTCTAGGATGGACACACAGAACCACACAGACCAGTCATTTCATGGGTTGACGTGGTTCCAGGCGTCTTGCGTTGCCTTTATTGTGAATATCTGGTTGATGTCTGGTGTGCAGCTGCTTCCTCCTCATTCTGCTCCCATGATGCACCTCTTCTCTCCCCCCCTCCCCCCCCCTCCCCCTCCTCTCCAGACCTTCCTCTGGGCCTGGTGTTGATCCGGCAGAAAGCTCTGGTGGGAAATCTACCCGGTGACCACAAAGTCTACAAGATCACCAAGATCGCCGTGATCCCTCTGTCGGAGGAGGAGCCGCCGGAGCTGGAGCTGGAGGTGGAGAACGTCACGGGGGTTCCTCTGGGGGGTTGCTCTGGGTGGGGGTTCCTTTGGGGGGTTCCTGTGTGGTTCCTCTGTGGTTCCTGTGTGTCATGACGTTCCCTCCCCTCCAGCTGTGCAGGAAGCATCACTTTGGGCTGGAGCGTCCGGAGCGTCCGGCCCCATCCCCGGAGGAGTCCAAGTTCCTGATGAAGACCTTCAGCCAGATCAAGTCCACGGCGCCCCTCAAGAAGAAGGTCTGGAGCCGTTGAGCGCCGCCCTCCGGCCCGCCGCTCGGTTCTCTGTTCAAGGGTCTGTGCTCCTCCCTCAGGTGAAGGAGAACAAGGAGAAGGAGCGTCTGGAGCGCCGCCTGCTGGACGAGCTGGACAAGATCTTCATGGACTCCGACTCCTTCTACTTCAGCCCGACCTACGACCTCACCAACACGGTGCAGCGCCAGGGCCGCGCCCAGCAGCCGGGCCGGCCGCTCTGGAAGCAGGTGAGCTCCTCTGGTCCGCATCGCTGGAGCAGAACCTGGAGCAGAACCTGGAGCAGAACCCGGCCAGAACCTGGTGTCAGGACTCACCGTGTTGTCGTTCTTTGTTGAAGGTGGATGATCGTTTCTTCTGGAACAAACACATGATCCAAGACATCATCGCCCTGGAGGTGAGAGCTGCCGTTCGGCCTAGCCCCTCCCGTTGACTCCTCCCCCTCCCCCTGGGTCTAGCCCCTCCTGTTGACTCCTCCCACTCCCCGTGGGCCTAGCCCCTCCTGTTGACTCCTCCCCCTCCCTGTGGGCCTAGCCCCTCCTGTTGACTCCTCCCACTGGGTCTAGCCCCTCCTGTTGACTCCTCCCCCTCCCCCCTGGGCCTAGCCCCTCCTGTTGACTCCTCCCCCTCCCCCGTGGCCCTAGCCCCTCCCGATGCCTCCCCCCCCCCTCCCCCTGGGCATAGCCCCTCCCGTTGACTCCTCCCCCTCCCCCGTGGGCCTAGCCCCTCCCGTTGACTCCCCCCCCCTCCCCCTGGGCATAGCCCCTCCCGTTGACTCCTCCCCCTCCCGTTGACTCCTCCCCCTCCCTGTGGGCCTAGCCCCTCCTGTTGACTCCTCCCCGTGGGCCTCTCCCGTTGACTCCTCCCCCTCCCGTTGACTCCTCCCCCTCCCGTTGACTCCTCCCCCTGGGGGCTCCTCTCAGCTGCTGTGAGCCGGTGGCGGTCCCAGGATGAATGAGTTGTGGTGGTCCCTGTGGCCCCGCCCCCTGTGCAGGTGGACCTGTGGGTGCTGCCCGTCATCCAGGGCTTCGTGCAGGTGGAGGAGCTGGTGGTGAACTACAGCGAGACGCCGGAGGAGGAGCGCGGCAGCCCGGAGACGCCGCCGCAGGAGGTCACCTGCGTGGACGACGTCCACCCGCGCTTCACCGTGGCGCTGATCTCCAGACGCAGCCGGCACCGCGCAGGTAGAGGCCCGGGGCTCG
>CM070100.1:22626486-22641486 GCA_036178185.1 Liparis tanakae | reverse complement strand
CGTGCTGCTGCTGCTGTCGGACCGAGCGTACTACATCGCCTAGTGAGTCCCTCGTGTCTGTTGCTCTGGGAGAGATGCTCTGACCTCGTGTCTGTTGCTCTGGGAGAGATGCTCTGACCTCGTGTCTGTTGCTCTGGGAGAGATGCTCTGACCTCGTGTCTGTTGCTCTTCAGCTACGATGAAGAAGCAGATAGAGTGGACCAGTACCAGCGGCTCCACCTGGAGGGCCTGGAGAAGATCGAGATCGGTAAGCCGCGTGCTCCGGGAGAGGAGGCGTGTCTGAGGAGGACACGCCTCCTGGCGGCGAGCGACCCTCGGCGACCTCTCGGCCACGCCTCCTCGAGGCAGACCCGAGCGGCGCCCCTGAGGTTCTGGTTCTGCTCTTCAGGTCCAGAGCCCACTCTGTTCGGGAAGCCCAAGTTCTGCTGCATGCGGCTGCACTACCGGAGCGAGGACGCGGGCGGATACTTCCACACGCTGAGGGCGGCGCCACGCGGCGCAGAGGACGACGGCAAGGGTGGGCAGCTAGTACTTATATACATACATATATGTATACATGAATTTATATATGGATATATATATATACGTATATATTTATATATATATTTATATATGTGTGTGTGTGTGTGTGTGTGTGTGTGTGTATATATATATATATATATATATATATATATATATATGTATATATAATAATGATAATGATTTTGATTCATATAGCGCTTTTCTAAGTACCCAAAGTCGCTTACAGAGTCCAGAGTCCAGTCACACACACACACAGTCATCCCGGTGGTGGTGAGCTACGTCAGTAGCCACAGCTGCCCTGGGGCAGACTGACGGAGGCGAGGCAGCCAATCTGCGCCTACGGCCCCTCCGACCACCACCAACACTCATTCACATCCATACGAACCGGGTTGAAAACTGTGTGCATGTCTTTATGATGGGGGGGGGAACCGGAGTACCCGGAGGAAACCCACGCAGGCACGGGGAGAACATGAGGAGAACACGAGGAGAACACGAGGAGAACATGCAAACTCCACACAGAGAGGACCTGGGACGACCGGGCGGACCGGGATTTGAACCCTGGACCTTCTTGCTGTGAGGCGACAGTGCTAACCACTGAGCCACCGTGCTGCCATATATATATTTATATGTATATATATATTTTATGTTTTATATATATATATAGATCTATATATTAATATGTATGTATTTCAGACACATTGCAGTGCATAGCGGAGATGCTCCGCATCACGAAGCAGACCACCGGGCTGGACCTGCTGGTGGTGGAGAAGAGGCTGGACAGGTGAGTCCCGTCAGCCCTGAGGTGCAGCAGGTGCAGCAGGTGCAGCGCTGCGGTTGCTTGACGTTGTGTTTGTCGCAGGCGGCAGAGCCGGCCTCACGAGGACATCATGGGCGTCCAGAACAAAGGCGCCGACCCGGTCCCAGGCAGCTCCGGGCTGGCTCAGGGAAAGAGCTTCCTGCTCAACAAGTTCTCCTCCCTGAACCAGAAGGTGAAGCAGAGCAAGGGCGGCGTGGGCGGCGTGGGCGGCGTGGGCGGCGTGGGCGGCGTGGGCGGCGGCCCCTTGGGGCCGCTCGGCCAGCTGGCCGGCTTCTCCAAGCCTGACGCCAAGGCCGACTTCCTGAAGCCCACCATGCACGCCAACCCCTGGAAGTCTGACGGCAGCCTGGAGACGGCGGACGGCGCCGGCGCCCCGAAGGACCCGGAACTCTCGGACGACTCCGACTCGTACGACTCGGACCCGGAGCGCGGCGGCTCCCTGGAGAACGCAGACTACGTGCTGCCCAGCTGCGGCATCGTGGCCTCCAACCCGCGGCTGGGCGGCCGCCCGCAGGCCGGCGGCGCCGCGGAGCTCGCCGTCCCGTCCGCCATCAGAGTCACCGGCTGCGACGGCGAGCGGGAGGCCTCGCCGGGCGCCGCCTCGGTGGGGGAGGAGGCCATCCTGATGGACTTCGGCACGCCCATCGACGCATACTGCCAGCGCTTCGTCCAGGACGCGCAGACCAAACCCGTGGAGGTGTTCGGGGAGCGCGCTCGCCGCCGCCGCCCGCCAGCGCCGCCCGCCAGCGCCGCCGCGCAGAACCACAGTCCGGCGGAGCGCGGCGGCGTCGGCGAGCCGGAGGAGCCCCAGGTGCCCCGGCCGTCCCGGCTGGACGTGGACCCCCCCGCCCCCGGCCCCCCCCTCCTCTCCGTGCGGCAGCCCGGCGCCGCGGCCTCCGGCGCCGCCCAGAGGAGCCCGTGTCCGCAGGCGGAGGGCGGCGGCCCCTCGCCCGCCGACGGCGGCGCCGGGCGCGCCGTGTCGCCCTTCGCCAAGATCAAGAGCTCCATGGTGCAGGTGGCCAGCCTCACGCAGGCCGGACTCACGCAGGGACTCAACTTCGCCGTGGCCAAAGTCCAGAAGAGCCCCGAGCCCGACGGCCACGAGGCGGAGAGCGAGCTGAGGGCCATGGTCACGCAGTGCAGGACACGCATCATCCAGATCTAGAGGCACACGCACACACACACTGAACACACGCACACTGAACACGCACACTGAACACGCACACTGAACACGCACACTGAACACGCACACTGAACACGCACACTGAACACGCACACTGAACACGCACACTGAACACGCACACTGAACACGCACACTGAACACGCACACTGAACACGCACACTGAACACACACACTGAACACACACACTGAACACACGCACACTGAACACGCACACTGAACACGCACACTGAACACACACACTGAACACACACACTGAACACGCACACTGAACACACACACTGAACACACACACTGAACACACACACTGAACACGCACACTGAACACGCACACTGAACACACACACTGAACACACACTGAACACACGCACACTGAACACGCACACTGAACACACACACTGAACACACACACTGAACACACACTGAACACACACTGAACACACGCACACTGAACACGCACACTGAACACACACACTGAACACGCACACTGAACACGCACACTGAACACGCACACTGAACACGCACACTGAACACACACACACTGAACACGCACACTGAACACGCACACTGAACACACACACACTGAACACACACTGAACACGCACACTGAACACGCACACTGAACACACACACACTGAACACGCACACTGAACACGCACACTGAACACACACACACTGAACACGCACACACTGAACACACGCACACACTGAACACGCACACACTGAACACACACACACTGAACACGCACACTGAACACACGCACACTGAACACGCACACTGAACACGCACACTGAACACACGCACACACTGAACACACACGCACACACTGAACACACACGCACACACTGAACACGCACACACTGAACACACACACACTGAACACTCAGCCGATCTGTTGCTAGGCGACCTCACCATGTGTCCAGTGGTTAGAGTCCAGCTGTTAGACGTGGAGTATTGTGTTTATGAACATTAAAGTCCTAATGTGACCATGAGGAGGTTCTACAGGTAGTTTATGAGTCAGAAGAACGTGATTCTGTTTTAAAGTCGGTTGTCCCCCCTGGTGGTCACCTAGTGGTACTATCGGGGGGTAGAGCAGGGGCTGATGGCTCCAGCGTTGGACTGGTCTGTGGTCTGGATCGATGGTCCTGTCCCCGTCCTCTGGCTGACCTCCAGGTCGCCCCTCGTCTCGACCTCTCTGGTCGTTATCGGTTCTCTTCCTCCGTTGTGTTTGCGTTCCGCTTGCTCTCCAGGAAGAGGTGACCGCGTGTTGACCCCTGACCCCTGACCCCCCCTCCCGCCCTGCTGCCAACGGCTTCAAGGGAAACGCCGTCCCGCTCAGTTGTAATGCGTAGCTTAGAGGCTAGAGGCGTTTCATTAACTTCCTTCTGGATGTCCAACACTGGAGCGGTTCTCCGAGGGCCCGCGGGCCCTAGAGTCTAAGTGTGTATATAAGTGTGTATGTGGACCACGGTGCTGGACGTTACGTCTGATCCTGGATCTGCTGTATTCCTTTTCCACCAAGTGCTTTTGCGACCACCTCCTCCATCGTATGCTCCTCCCATGCTCCTCCCATGTGTCTCCCATGCTCCTCCCACGTTGGTCGTTGTTTCCTCTTTGCCGGGCGTCGTTGTTTTCCACGGTGTACTGAGTGTATTGTATATTAAAGTATCCTATTTATTCTTATCCTGTGTTTTACTTGAAGTGCACAGAAGATCTTCCATTGGAATCACAATGTGTGTTTATGTATATTATATACAATATATCATCTATAATATATGTGATTCATATAAAATATCATTTATATAAGTATTAAATATATTGATTATATATACAAAATATTTAATACAAATATATATACATAACTTGTTATTTTATAATTTATATAAGTATTCAATCTTTATTATTTATAATACGGGTAGATGAAATCAAGCCTTCTGATGGGGTGTTATATTCAGCCATAATGTACGGCCTGTTTACATTTACCTTAAAGCGACACTATGTAACTTTTCCCCTGTAGCGCCCCCTTCAGGTATTTAACATCTGGCTCTGAGCCATCTATGGCTCTTCCGTTGTGACTCACAGCTGATCGAGGCGTGCTGCCTTGATCAGACCGGCCCGGTGTTCTCCACACAGCATGTCTCTCCGTCTCTACGAGTCGCGGAGACAATAAAGAGTCCCCTGTGAGGAGGACTGGACTATGTGACGCTGGTCATCACTGCCATAAAGCAGGTTGAAGTACTTCCTGTTCCTCAACCGGAAGCACCGGGCCGGTCCCAACATCTTACATTCAGCAGTTCTCTGGCCACAGACCCGGAGGAGGAGGAGGAGGAGGAGGAGGAGGAGGAGGAGGAGGAGGAGGAGGAGGAGGAGGAGGAGGAGGAGGAGGAGGAGGAGGAGGAGGAGGAGGAAGAGGAAAAGTGACATAGTGGGGCTTTAAGAGGGAGCGTTCCATATCAATGCACTAACAATAATGTTTAGCTTTTGATCGACCGTTAGTTGTCATTTCAAAGGCGCTAGGCACCACATCTCATCAGAGACGAAGAGGAGCAGACGTAATCAGAGACGTCATCAGACGAAGAGGAGACGTCATCAGAGACGAAGAGGAGACGTCATCAGACGAAGAGGAGACGTCATCAGAGAGAAGAGGAGACGTCATCAGACGAAGAGGAGACGTCATCAGAGAGAAGAGGAGGAGACGTCATCAGAGACGAAGAGGACATGAGGAACGTCTACCATGTGTGCCTAATGTAGGGGGACCAGACGTCCTCTCCCGGACACGTCCTCTTTTTGAGACCAAACAAAGCGTCCGGCAGGGTTTCCAAAAACGTCCTGGATTTTGCTTCGTTGGATATTTCCGTTTCTCTGGGTCTTTCACAAACTAGTTTTTACCCCTTACAAGTTGTGTAAATGGTATCTCCCTTACGGTCCACCTGAACAGTCATTGGTCGACTGATCTCAGGGTTGCCAGATAAACGAAATCCCCCTTTTAGGCTTTATATCACAAAACAGGCAGAATAAGAAAAATCCGCCTGCGTCTGAGCGCGCGCCTCGCTCTTAACTGTGATGTGCGCACCCCCCCCCCCCCCCCCCCTCACATGACCAGCGACAGGAAGTGACCCACGGCGAGCGTTGAGTCGTGATGTCACATGACCAGCGACAGGAAGTGACCCACGGCGAGCGTTGAGTCGTGATGTCACATGACCAGCGACAGGAAGTGACCCACGGCGAGCGTTGAGTCGTGATGTCACATGACCAGCGACAGGAAGTGACCCACGGCGAGCGTTGAGTCGTGATGTCACATGACCAGCGACAGGAAGTGACCCACGGCGAGCGTTGAGTCGTGATGTCACATGACCAGCGACCATGACCAGCGACAGGAAGTGACCCACGGCGAGCGTTGAGTCGTGATGTCACATGACCAGCGACAGGAAGTGACCCACGGCGAGCGTTGAGGGTCTGAGTGGACTCCTCCACAGAGCGGCTCATGTAAACATCAAAGAGACCAGAGTTCGTTTCAGCGTGAGAAACAAGACGTGGCGTGACTTCAGACCGCCATTCATCATGTGGCTGGTGACCGTATTCTAAAAGCAATAAGGGACGTCAATAAAGTACTATTCAAGGGTTGAACGCTCACTTTATTGACGTTACAGTACTGCCTCTCGTCCCTTATTGCTTAAATATAATACATATATTTAAAATAGGTAACTGTAGAATATATAGCTGGTCTCCTTCTGAGTCCAGACGAGACACGAAGAAGAAGAACACGACAACGACTCGTCAAAACGTCTTTATTACAAAGCTGCCACAGAGCGCCGGGCGCCTCACGTCTGGCTCCTCAGGGCTCGTTGCCGTTGAGGCCGGGCGGCGGCGGCGGCGTGCGGGCCCTCCTCAGCAGCTCCAGCTGTTTGGCCCTCTGCCAGCCGACGGCGGACAGGGAGGCGTGGCCCCGGCTCACCGACAGCAGCCTGCAGGCCGGACGCCACAGACGGGTTGAGCAGGGAGACGGGTCACCGGCCAGGGAGCGGGCCGTTACTCCTAAAGATGGCCGCCGTAAGCTGAACTCACCTGGCCACGACCAGCATCCTGTGGAGGTCCTCGGCAGAGACGCTCTGGGGGGCGTCCGTCCTCATGGCCACGAAGTCGTCCTCCACGGCCTGAGGACCCCAGAGCTGTGAGACACACACACACACACACACACACACACACACACACACACACACACACACACACACACACACACACACACACACACACACACACACACACACACACACACACGCCCCTCACCTTGCTGACGTCGTGGTCGATGCTGTAGTCCAGCCGCCGGGCGACGCCCAGGTACTTCCTGAACCGGAGCAGCTGGGCGGCCGGAGGCTCCTCCAGGGGGGGCGGGGCCTCCAGGGGGGGCGGGGCCACCTGGGGCTGCAGGTGCAGCTGGCAGTCCGACTGCGGGAGAGAAACACGGCGGTGAGGGCGGAGCTACGGGGCGCCGCCCCCCCGGGTGGCCGTTGCTAGGCAGAACTCGCGTGGACTCCGGCTGCTCGCCCTCGGAGCGGCGAGCAGCCGGGCGCCTCTCAGGATTGTTCCTCTGGCACAGCTGCTGCCATGGCAACCGTTAGACAACGCACAGGAATAGCAGCTGGCACATTCCTCTCTCTCTCTCTAAAAAGAAGACCGAGCCGGACCCTGCAGACCCCTTCCCAGACATCTCCCTCAGCCCGGGGCTAGGGGGGCTCACCGGCCCCCTGCTAAAGACCACCCACCCGGAAGCATCGACTCTGGCGAAGGCAGAGAAGAAGACTCTGTATTTTAACATTTTAAAAAGCATCAACAGGTCCGGACTGTGCGACAGGCCGCCCACTGTGTGGTCGAAGAGACTTGGTCCAGGAGGACCTGGCCCCCAGTGGGGGGTCCTATACAAGTCCCTCTCTCTCTCTCTCTCTCTCTCTCTCTCTCTCTCTCTCTCTCTCTCTCTCTCTCTCTCTCTCTCTCTCTCTCTCTCTCTCTCTCTCTCACTCTCTCTCTCTCTCTCTCACTCTCTCTCTCTCTCTCACCGGCAGTAGGGAGCGTCCCTCTGAGGTGATGATCACGTTGACGTTGCAGCTGAACTCCATGGTGTGGAAACTGAAGTCATAATCCACCTTCTGCCACGAGATGAGGGTCCCCAGAGCGGTGAGGTTACGCACACCTGGGGGGGGGCACAGAGTTAGAACCACAGCGATGGAGCCGGTGCTTGGTGGCCCCTGACCCCCCCCCCACGTCCCCCCCCCCCCCTCGTGGCCCCTCACCCGTGGGCTCCAGAAGCCCCGCCTCCAGCCGGCTCTCGTCCAATAGCAGCGTGGTGTTGTCGCTCAGCTGCAGCGCTCCGCTCAGCAGCCGGTTGGCCCCGTAGTCCTTACAGGGCACCAGGCGGGCCCGGTTCATGTTCTGGAGGCTCATGGCCAGGTAGTGCGACTAAAGGGGGGGGGGGGGGGTTAGTGTCCCTCGCTCCAGACACAGGTCAATGACCCCCCCCCCCCCCCCCGGTGACTCACGGAGGGAACCAGCTCCCGGAGGACCCGGTAGAGGCGCTCGGGGAACGCCGCCGGGCAGCCGCTGAGGTTCAGGGTGAACTGGCCCAGAGGGAGGGCGTCACGCCGCGAGTACCTGGGGAGACAGGTGTGACTCACAGCGCCCCCTGGAGGCAGGGACACGCAACTACAGGGCGGGGCCTACACGCTGGAGACGAGGTGCAGGACCAGGTACTCGGCCGCCAGGGCGTCGCCCAGCAGCACGCCGCTCAGGAAGGACAGCAGCTCGCCACGCACAGACGCCATCTCCTCAGGGGAGGAGGAGGAGCCTGAGGGGAGGAGAAGAGAGGAGGAGATGAGGAGGGAGAAGAGAGGACCCACAGGGGAGCCATCTGGTGGTGGGACACACACACACACACACACACACACACACACACACACACACACACACACACACACACACACACACACACACACACACACACACACACACACACACACACACACACACACACACACACACACACACACACACACACACACACACACACACACACACACACACACACACACACACACACACACACACCGGCCTGCAGCAGCGGGTTGCCGTGGGGCAGCGCCGTGGCGTGCAGCATGTGGAGGCGGGGCACCAGCGAGGCCGGCGGGCTGTGCACCCGCCGCTCCTCCATCGTCTCCATGGCGCCCGCCGGGTCCAGGAGGGACGAGGACGCGTCTCTGCGGGGACAGAGCGGCCAGTGAGCGCCGGGAGGAGGGGGAGGAGTCACACTAAACGCGTCTCGCTCACCCGTCGGCCAGGGCGCCGAGAGCCGGGCTCACGGAGAGGACGCCGAACACCTCCACGGCCTGGTTCAGCTGGAAGCCGGCGCACTCCTCGTACACCTGCAACGACGGGGTCAGCTAGGGCGGGGTGGGGGGGGCGGGGGCGACCCACCTTCAGGAGGCAGGAGGGGCCTTCCTCTCCCGGGAGGGGGAAGTTCAGGTCCAGGTGGGCGGCGGGCGCCGCCGGGCCGGAGGGCGCCTCCTTCTCCCGCCGCTTGCAGTCGCCGTTGCCGTGAGCTTCCGTCCTCTGAGGACCTGCGGCGGGGGGGCGGGGGACATATCCGATCTTTAGACGTTCATCGTGAGGCGCCAGAGCATCTCTGCAGCGGCTGCAAATAGCAGCTTTCCTACATTTCCCAGAGTGCCTAGCGGCAACTCCAGACGGGATGTTGCCTTCATCTGTAGGCTAAACAAGTAGATGAACAGGGCGCACAATGGAGCCCGGAGCGGCTCGTACCCGTGTGGAGCTGCGCCTGCGTCTGCGCCTGCGTGTCCATGTCGTCGTCCTCCTCCTCGTAGCTGCGCTTCTGCCTGGTGGGGGCGTACGAGGTGGAGGGCGCCACCCGCGCCCGGCTGCAGGCGGCGTAGGCGTGTGACACAATTAAGGAGAACGCTCATTGACCGACTCAAATCTAGCCTCGGGAGGGAGGGGGGAGGGGGGGGGTGAGGAGGATGAGGAGGATATCTGCTTCGCCCACGGACTCTCTCCGGGGATCGGCACGCAGTAGAACGTCTGTCTCTCCGCCGTCACCGTGTTCCCGGAGTTGAATTCCACCTGGAGACCAACGCCACAGCGTCACGGCGGGCCGGCGCCCTGACGCTGTGGCGCCGCCGGGCCGAGGAGTAGAACTCACCGCGCACTCCGTCACGTCTCGGTACTTCCCGCAGCGCCGCACCTGGACCGGAAGAGAGCGGAATGAATCACGAGCGTGCACGAGGCGTTGGGGCGTGCACGAGGCGCCGGCGGGCGTGCGCGTGGAGGAGAGGAAGCGCTCACCGTGGCCCCGGCGGCGCCGGCCGCCTCGTAGGCGCCCACGTAGAACTCGGGGTCGAACATGTCCTGGATGAAGCAGCGGAACCTCACCAGGCTGTCGGGCGCCAGGTAGTGCAGCGGCACGTCGTTGAGGGACGGGACCTGCAGCGGGGGGGAGGGCGGTCACTTACAAGCGCGAGGTGGGCGTGGCTTCCGTGGGGCGCGCGCACGCCGTTACCCGGGTGCGAGCGTCCTCCTCGTTCAGGCGGTCCTTGAAGAACGCCACGGCCTTGGCCTCCCAGCCGGCGTCCGGAGAGGCAGCTGCAACCAGCGAGAGCAACGCGTGAGGACCAGAGACCGAGACCTCCACGAGACGGCCACGAGACCTCCACGAGACCTTCTCTGGGGAGACAGGGCCTCTCTGGGGGGACAGGGCCTCTCTGGGGGGACAGGGCCTCTCTGGGGGGACAGGGCCTCTCTGGGGGGACAGGGCCTCTCTCCCATCATCTCAGACCTTCGGCTTCACTCGCCTTTCAAGAAGCTCTTGAAACTCATGACCGGTGTTCTAAAGCTTGTGATGTGAGCTCATTGTGTTTTTATTGGTTTCTCACTGTTGTCAACTCTCGTTTGTATTGTTGTTGCTTCTATTGTTTTTCTTTACCATGTTTATAAGTGTCTTTTAACCCAAATAAACATTAGTTATGGTATACATACAATTAAAATAAGTTTGAAAGTTGGTGGATAAGTGAACAGTGTTCATATCTTGACACAGAAATATCACAACTTGCTGTGTTTTGAGCTAAAAACACATTCAAACCACTTCGGTGCGTTCAGGGAGTTAAACGACTTCCAGAGCTTTAGAACGACCCGTGAACGCATCACGCCGTGGCTTTTCCATGTGTGAAAAAGAGGCGTTCAGGACCACCTGCACACGCAGCCCCTTCATGTCTGGACCCGGTGACCGGTGGCACCGGGCCGCGGGCCCGTAACGCGTGCCCTCGAGGCGGCGCGAGCAGCCGGCAGCTAGCACGGCAGCTAGCCGCGCGGCTAACGCGCTCGTTCACGAGAGTTCGCCGTTCGCGGCGTGAACTCACCGAACAGCCGCTCCACGACGCGCAGAGGGCTGTGGATCCAGTCGTCTGAGGACGGCATCGCGTGAGAGGAACACGTGAGGAACTTAATATATCCGTGAAAACACTTGTTGGATCACTTTCATACGGACAGGAAGGCAGACGCGAGGGCGGGAAATGCACGTCACCGGCCCGAGAGGGTAGTTCGTTTGTTTTGAACAGCGGGACCAACCGGAGCGCGGAGCCAAGGACATCGGTCACCTCGGCAGGGAAACCTGTATAACAATATACGTTTTGAGGTGGCAGATATTTAGCAAAATACCTCAAGAAGAAATACGTGTTATCAAGTACTATTTCACTATGTTAGATTAATTCATAATATTGAGAAAATATGAGTCCTTTTTATTTATATTGTTTATATATATATATATATATATATATATATATATATATATATATATATATATATATATATATATATATATATATTCAATTCAGTTTATTTTTATCTCATAATAAAGTACTTTACATCCTGATCCACAACAGATGGTGGCGGTAATGCACCAATTCGTTGTTCACCGACCGCCAAAAGAACTCACGAAGAAGAAGAAGGAGCGCCGAGCTGTCAGACCGACAGAACACCGTCAACGGGGTCGCGTGTTTGCGTTTAGGCTGCTGGTGTGAGTGAGGAGACCAGTCGTGTGTTATGTGTACTGTTTTATCATAATATTATTTATATAAAAATAACATTGATTATTTTTGGCCATTAAAAGGACACCAAATCACAGCAGTTGATGTAGTTACGCCATCTGGCCTGTAGGCGGCGGCAGTGAGCGGCGGTGTTTGTGTCTACTACCACCAACGAGCTCCAGTCTCTACCTTCGTGGCTGGAGCAGATCTGTCGAAGCTGCGTTTACGGCCCGGTGTTGCGGCGACGTGTGCGCGCTGCGGTAGAGACCCGCGGTAGAGACCCGGTCTGCGCGAGGCCACCGGAGCGTCGGCCGCCGGGCAGCGACGGCAGCGCGTCACTCTGGGCGCAACATGGCAGATAGAAAGAGTACGAGTACCGGCCCCAGCGGCGGCGCCAACCTCCTGTTCGGCGGCGCGCCGGAGTTCAACTTCAACCTGCCTTTCATGCCGGTGAGCCGGGCCGCCGGGCCGGCCGGGCTGGCGGGAGGTGAGACGTCCGCTCCGGAGGAAACGTTAGCGCTGCCGTTAGCATGCTAAGCTCACCGGCGCGCTACCTAGCTAACCGGTTCCCGGGCTGCTGTCATGCAGTGTGTGCGTGAGAGAAACGGGAAGAAGCGACGAGCCCACAGGCGCGTGCCCGAGCCCACAGGCGCGTGCCCGAGCCCAGTGGACCGGCGGGTTCTGGTCGGACCGACCCGGCCTGCTGTCGCGTGGACTAGCGGCCAGCTGAGAGACCGGGTCCGCGTTCACGTTGGCCTCTGAACAGCTGCCACGTTACCCGGATGTCGCCTCTGTTGTTTCCCTCGCCGCGTCACGAGGGTCGACGCGTCACGGGGGTCGCCGCGTCGAGCTTCATCCGCGCTGACGTCATCTGCATGTGTACATGCTCTTCATAAGCTGTAGTCTTGGGGTTTATGTGAAGGTCCCCTTGGATTGGCCCTCTGCCTATGTTGTGTTCAAGTGCATCGGTTGATTCGTGTGTTCAAATCGCTGCTTTGCTTTCAGCAGATCCCCCCGAGGTGGGAGAAGAAGACAGCTTCCTAGGCCAGACCCCGGGGGGCGGGCCGGCCCCCTCCACCTTCAACTACTTCTCCAGCCCGATGACCAGCGGCGACCCGTTCGCCGCCATCGGCCAGCCGCCGGGCCCGGCGCCGCCGCCGTCTGCGGCCCCGAGCTCCACGGGCCCGCCGGCTGTTCCCCACGGCGTCGGCTTGACGGCGCCGCTGCCCCCCCAAATGAGTCCTGGGCCGGCAGCGTTTGGCGCCGCCGTCTACCAGAGCCCTGTGGGGCGCCGCACACCTCCCGCGGCCGCGATGACCCCGCCGACCCCGCCGCAGAGTCACAACCCGTACCGCCACACGCCGCTCAGCAGCAAGGCCAGACCCTATATCCCGGCTCCGGAGGTCCTGCCACCGACACACGCGCCTCAGCGCCATCCGTACGCCCTCGGCTCGCCGCCGCAGACGTTCCCGCCACCGGGCCCCCCGTTCCCACCGGTAGATGTGACCGTTATATTAGAGACGTTACCCGTGGGCGTCAGGTCTGTCCGCTGCTCGTGGCCGGTTGTTGAAGTGTTGTTGAAGTGTTTCCCTTCTGGCTGCAGCCTCCTCCCTCACAGTTCCCGGCGCCGCCGCCCTCCGCCGCCGGAGCGCTGGTCCCCGCCGGGCCGATGACGCAATACAACTACAACGTGTACGAGGCCGTGCAGCCGCACTGGTTCTACTGCCGGCCGGTGGAGGCTAAGAGCGTCTGGCTTCCCTTCAGCATCATCGACTCGCTGCAGCTGGAGGAGACCTACAACTCAGGTGAGAGGTCGGCAGCGAGGAGCGGCGGGGAGCGGCGGGGAAACTTGTGTTTGTTTGTTTCCTCCTCCCAGTTCAACCGGACCCAGAGAGCGTGGTCATCCGTACGGACGGCGGGCGCTACGACGTGCAGCTGTACGACCGCGTGCGCAGCGCCGTGTTCTGGGGGGAGGAGCCTACGGAGGTGCGGCGCTGCAGCTGGTTCTACAAAGGAGACGCGGACAGCCGCTTCGTGCCGTACTCGGAGGAGTTCAGCGACAAGCTGGAGGTCGGTCTCGCTCGGCCCTCGGGGGCGCCGTCTCCCGGTCTCGCCGTGGTTAAACCGCCTGGCGCTCAATCTCTCTGTGCCCGCAGGCGGAGTATAAGAAAGCCGTATCGACCAATCAGTGGCACCGCAGGCTGGAGTTCCCGTCGGGAGAGACGATCGTCATGCACAACCCCAAGGTGACCCTCGTCGTCACGGTAACGCTCCGACCCGGCAGCCGACTCACGGCGCTCCGCTCGCCTCCCGCAGGTCATCGTGCAGTTCCAGCCGTCCTCCGTGCCGGACGAGTGGGGAACCACGCAGGACGGGCAGACGCGCCCCCGTGTGGTGAAGAGGGGGATCGACGACGACCACGACCAAGTACCAGATGGTAGAGTTCACCACCACAACCACCACCACCACCACGACCACGACCACCACCACCACAACAACCACCACCACCACGACCACCACCACGACCACCACCACCACGACCACCACCACCACCACCACCACGACCACCACCACGCCACCACCACCACCAACCACCACCACCACCACCACCACAACAACCACCACCACGACCACCACCACCACGACCACCACCACCACCACAACAACCACCACCACCACCACCACAACCACCACCACCGACCACCACCACCACGACCACCACCACCACCACCACCACCACCACCACCACCACCACCACCACACCACCACCACACCACCACCACCACCACACCACCACACCACACACCACCACCACAACCACCACCACCACCACCACCACCACCACCACAACCACCAACCACCACCGACCACCACCCACCACGACCACCACCACCACCACCACACCCACCACCACCGACCACCACCACACCACCACCACCACAACCACCACCACCACCACCACGACCACCACCACCACCACCACCACCACGACCACCACCACCACCACGACAACGACCACCACCACCACCATGACCACCACCACCACCACGACAACGACCACCACCACCACGACCACCACCACCACCACCAACGACCACCACCACCACAACAACAACCACCACCACCACAACCACCACCGACCACCACCACCACCACAACCACCACCACGACCACCACCACCACCACCACGACCACCACCACCACCACCACAACAACCACCACCACCACCACCACCACCCACCACCACCACAACCACCACCACAACCACCACCACCACGACCACGACCACCTCCACCACCACAACAACCACCACCACCACCACCACCACCACCACGACCACCACCACCACCACAACAACCACCACCACCACCACACCCACCACCACAACCACCAC
>CM070100.1:22601486-22616486 GCA_036178185.1 Liparis tanakae | reverse complement strand
ACAGAGCCTCACAGAGCCTCATAGAGCCTCATAGAGCCTCACAGAGCCTCGTCGGAGAGGCTGAGGCCAGAGTCACTGGGGGGGGTCTTCACGCCACGCTGACCTCTCTCTCTCTCTCTCTCTCTCTCTCTCTCTCTCTCTCTCGCTCTCGCTCTCGCTCTCGCTCTCTCTCTCAGCTCATGTGCACTGCTGAGGACCTGAAGGAGATGGGCCTCCCTCTGGGTCCCAGGAAGAAGGTCTCTAAGTTCGTGAAGGAGCGCGTGAACAAGCAGGTGGGCGTGGCCTCCGGGGGGAGCTGTGGGGGAACCGGAGGAGGGATTAACGGTCTCGTGTCTCCGCAGGCCGCACGCCAAGCGGCCCGCGAGCTGAAGGCGGCGGCCAGGGAGGCGAGCCGCGGCGCGGCGCCGTCGCTGGAGGCCGATGCCCCCTCCCTCTCCGTGAAGACGCTGCCCGTGGGCAACGCCGTCCACGTGGACTACAACTGCTTCGACGTGGGCACGGGGCAGGTACCGAGCCGCCGCCTCGCCACGCGGCGCCGCCCGGCCCGGCGTGACGGCGCTCTGCTCCGTAGGTGTCCGTGGTCTACCGCGCGCTGGACTTCCAGCCCGTCAACTTCTTCGCCCTGGGGTCGCCCATCGGCATGTTCCTCACCGTCAGAGGCCTGGAGAGGATCCACGAGGACTACCAGCTGCCCACCTGCAGGGGCTTCTTCAACATCTACCACCCGGTACACACACACACACACACACACACAGAGACTCGTGTGTGTGTGGTCCTAATCTTCGTCTTCGTCTTCCTCAGCTGGACCCCGTGGCGTACCGCATGGAGCCCATGATCCTGCCCCACGTGGACCTGAAGCCCGTGTTGGTGCCGCACCACAAAGGGAGGAAGAGGCTTCACCTGGGTACGCCGCTCCTCTTCCTCAGTCGATCACAGCAGGCGATGCAGAGCTTCTGGTTGGGGGATTCTAAATGCCAGGAGGGGGACCCCTCGGTCGGGGGAGGGACCCCTCGGTCGGGGGAGCTTCTCCTGCAGATGCATTTAGTCCTCCCTCTCTCACCCCCCCCACAGAGCTGAAGGAGTCCCTCACCAGGATGGGCTCTGACCTGAAGCACGGCTTCATCAGCTCCCTGCGCAGCGCCTGGCAGACGCTCAACGACTTCGCCCGCGCTCACACCTCCACGGCCCAGCTGCAGGCCGAGCTGGCCATGGTGGCCAATCAGATCGCAGAGCAGGAGAAGCAGGCGCAGGAGGGTGAGGTCCTCAACCAGCTGTTGTTGTTGTTGTTGTCGTTGTCGTCGTGACTCTGGCGTCTCACAGATCTCACGCTCACGGAGAGCCCCGAGCCGCGGGAGGAGGAGCCCGAGGTGAAGGTGGGGATGCTGAATGGAGGGAACCGCATCGACTACGTCCTCCAGGAGAAGCCCATCGAGAGCTTCAACGAGTACCTGTTCGCCCTGCAGAGCCACCTCTGCTACTGGTACGCCATCGCTCCCTCCTCTTCATCAGGAGGCTCGAGCTGCATCATCATAACAATAACAATAATGACTGAAGCTGATTTAAGGCTCAACATCGATGCGGCGCTTTTGTTATTTTAGCCTTTTGACCTTTTACGGGTTTGAGTAGTGAAACTGAATCCAGCTGCTTGTGACCCGCGTTACCACGGCGACCGAGCAAACGTCACAACGCTCTGTTGCTCTGTTGCAGGCAGTCTGAAGACACGGCGCTGCTGATCCTCAAAGAGATCTACAAGAACATGGGCATCCACCCCGAGCAGATGGCCCATTAGCCCCGAGAGGAGGAGGAGGAGGAGGCCCCGTTTGGTTCATTTCATGTTTACTGGGATTTTAATTTCTCTTTTCTATCCACGTAGTTTATTGTCAACAGATGATGAATACGAGTGTTATGCCATTTGTCTTGAATTAAGAAGCGTACAAATGAGCCCCTTTGAGATGTTTTATAGGATCAATATTCTGAATGATGGCGCTGCCAACAGCAGGAAGGACCACGACTCAGCAGTTATGCAGGAGGTTTTATTTCATGGCCAACATGTCTAAATAAATCATTTGCTCTCCTCCGCCGTGGAACGTTTCTCCTGCAGGACAAACGCACGTCTACATATAAGCTGTAAAGTATTAAACATGGTTAGAATAGAGGAAGAGGAGCGAGGATAATAATGATGAAGCCTCGCCTCATGAGGCGGAGCTCAACCAGCGTTAGAAAAGGTATTTACAGAGTAACTCCCGGTGTGGAGGGTTAGCCCTCAGGCAGGACGCGCGCTCATAGCGCCGCATGCTAAAGCTAACCTCTGGTGACATCATCATGCTCATAAAGCCACTTCAAAGGAAGCCACTGAACAAAGGTCCCTTCAAACCACGTCGCCAGCTACAAACATTATCACAACGTCATGAGAGAGAGAGAGAGAGACACAGAGGGACGGAGGGGGAGAGAGAGAGGGAGAGAGAGAGAGAGAGGGACAGAGGGACGGAGGGGGGGAGAGAGGGACGGAGAGAGACAAAGAGAAGGAGAGCGAGAGGGAGAAGTTCTCCTTGAAAGTGCAACTTGTTCCTCTTGTCAACAGTAAATAAATAGTTCTCTAGTTGTTCTGACACGTTAGTTATTAGTTATGAGTCTTCAGTCTCACACCAACAGCTGGGGGGGGGCTGACCTCAGGGGGAAGGAGCGTGTGTGTAGGTGTGTGTGTGTGTGTGTGTGTGTGTGTATAGGTGTGTGTATGTATAGGTGTGTGGGTGTGTGTGTGTGTGTGTGTGTGTATGTATATGTGTGTGTGTGTATAGGTATGTGTGTGTGTGTAGGTGTGTGTATGTATAGGTGTGTGTGTGTGTGTATAGGTGTATGTGTGTGTGTGTGTGTATATAGGTGTGTAGGTGTGTGTGTGTGTATAGGTGTGTAGGTATATGTGTGTGTGTGTGTGTGTGTATAGGTGTGTAGGTGTGTGTGTGTGTGTATGTATATGTATGTGTGTGTGTGTGTAGGTGTGTGTATGTATAGGTGTGTGTGTGTGTGTATGTGTGTGTAGGTGTGTGTATGTATAGGTGTGTGTGTGTGTGTGTGTGTGTGTGTATATAGGTGTGTGTGTGTGTGTGTGTGTGTGTGTATAGGTGTGTAGGTGTGTGTATGTATATGTATATGTGTGTGTGTATAGGTGTGTAGGTGTGTGTGTGTGTGTATGTATATGTATGTGTGTGTGTGTGCCACCCGACTCCAGGGTTGTATCATATCGTCCTCCAGCAAGTTGAACATGAGTTGTGGCCGTCGGGTTCACATTGAGCAACGTTCATACATTCATGTGGTCTGCAGCTGTGGGGGGGGGGGGCTCCTCGTCCTCCTCGTCCTCCTCGTCCCTCAGGCCTCCGTCTTGAAGGCCTCCATCCCCCCCGGCGTCTTGAAGGCCTCCTCCTCCTCGTCCCCTCGTTCCTCAGGCGTCCCCCCCCACCGGGGTCTTGAAGGTCTCCTTGTCTCCTCGTCTCCTCGTCTCCTAGGCGTCCGTCCCCCCCGGCGTCTTGAAGGCCTCCTCCTCGTCCTCCTCGTCTCCTCGTCTTCCTCCTCCTCGTCCCCTCGTCCCTAGGCGTCCGTCCCCCCCGGCGTCTTGAAGGCCTCCTCCTCCTCCTCCTCCTCCTCCTCCTCCTCCTCCCCTCGTCCCCTTGAAGGCCTGCTTGCGGAGGTGCGCGTCGATCTCGTCCCTGAACACCAGCATGCCCAGGTGTGAGTGCGAGGCCTCGTTCATGGCCTTGGACTGGATGCACATGCGGTACTGCTCCGGCGTCAGCTCGTCGGCGCAGCGCTTCTCGTGCCACAGGTGGAAGAGGCCGCACGCCGGCGCCCGCGTCACCACCAGCTCGCTACGCAGGTACTTCCTGTACAGGTGCACGTCCTCCACACCCCAGCCTTTGACCTCCAGGTCGAAGCCGCCTGCGGACGAGAGTCACGGCGTGGGTCGCTGGGCGGCGGCGCCGCGGGGGCACGGCGCCGCCGCCCAGCGCTTACCGATGCTCAGGAAATCGGAGCGGTACTGGCACGTCATGCCGAAGCCGAAGTCCCTCCAGAAGCCGGCGTCCTTCTTGTGGACCTGTTGGACAGAACGCCACACTGAGGGGGCGGGGCCTTGCCGAGCGCCCCAGAGAACGCCACACTGAGGGGGCGGGCCCTCGGGAGGCGTGGTCAACGAGTTTCACACGCCGACACGCGAGGTCATTTCCGAGGCGTCTGAAACAACTTGAACTTCACATCAACTTCTGAACATTTCTCAAGTCGAGCCGGCGGCGCTCACCAGCTGCAGTTCGGTGGGCGGAGCCAGCTCCATGTTCCCGTAGACGATGGCCGGGTTGTAGAGGCTGAACACCACCGGGTAGAACACCTTCTTACCTGCACACAGGTGAGCGGCTGAGTCCCGGCGCGGCGGCGACACGGCGCGCGGCGCGCGGCGAGCGGAAGCCTACCGGGGGCGGCGTGCAGGCGGCACGAGTTCAGGAAGTCGAGCGTGAAGTGGACGTCCACGTCGCAGAAGAACATCAACACGTCGCCGCGCTTCCAGGCGTGGGCGCCGATGTCCAGGCCCCGCCCCCTGGAGAACTCCTCGTCCACGGGGACCAGCGTGTAGTTGGAGAAGCTCTCCTCCCTGAAAACAACACACGTCACCACGGCGACCGCGTCGCCAACGCTCTCTGGGCGGAGAGGACCAACCTCGCCATCTTCTCCAGCGACGACGTCACCTCCCGCAGGCCGTCCGGCCCGAAGTACACCACGGTGAGGTGCACCCGGCGGTCCCGCTGGACGCACACCTCCCTGGGGACACACGTGATGAGAGGGGCCGCACGCCGCCATGAGAGGGGCCGCACGCCGCCATGAGAGGGGCCGCACGCCGCCATGAGAGGGGCCGCACGCCGCCATGAGAGGGGGCCGCTCACCGGGCGGCGTGCCGGGCCTCCGCTCACCTGAAGTTGTGCAGGAACTGCGAGAAGGTGTCCACGCGGCCCGCCAGCGGCACGATGAGGTTGATGACCATGACGCCCGTCTCCACCGCCGCGCTGCGGACCTTCATCAGCGGGCCGAAGGGCCGGAACAGCGTGACGTGGCGGAAGCTTCCGGACGCCTCCTTGTTGAAGAAGAGCTCGTAGAGCGTCCCCTTGTCGCGCTCCGTCCGGTACAGCCCTGAGACACGAGAGCGGTGAGGAGCCCGTCGCCACGGCGACCGCCGGCCCGGAGGCGGCGCCCTCACCTTCGGTGAAGTGCGCCTCGCCGTAGGCGTGCTCCTCCTGCGCGCCGTCCTCCTCGTCGGGGTTGTTGAGGATGTCCAGCGCCGCCTCCATGGCCTCCAGCAGCTCGTCCCGCCGGTCTTTGCGGACCGGCCTCTCCTCGGGGTGCCGGGTCAGGCCCGTCTCCAGCTGGTACACCTTGGAGGAGCTGAAGCTCTGGAAGGGCACCAGGGCGTACTCGCTGGGCAGCCGCGCCCCCCCGCTCACCTCCGCCTTGTCGATCTGCGAGCGCAGGTACTCCAGCAGGTCTCCGGGCTCCTGGTCGCGGGGCTCCGGCGGGCCCGGCGGGCCCGGCGCCTCCTTCTTGTCCTGTAGGAGGCGCAGCTTGTCGCCCGCGTCCTGCAGCTCCTGCTTCAGCTGTCCGATCTGCCGCTTGAGGCTGGCAGCGCGGCTCAGGTGGCGCTCCTCCTGCTCCTGCAGCAGCGCCTGGTGGTACTCCTTCCCGTAGGCCTCCCCCGCCGCGCCGGGCGGCGCCGGGCCCAGGTCGGCCGCCGGGGGGGCGCACTCCAGCAGGTAGGCGAGCAGCAGCAGCGCCGGCAGCAGGAAGAGGCCCAGCAGGAGCCAGCGGACCCGGCCCTGCAGCAGAACCCCCCGCCGGGCCATCAGGCGCGCAGGCGGGCCGCCGGGCGCATGCCTCACCGCGGCCGGAGCGCCGCTTCTGAGGGGCGCCGCTTCTGTTGCTCAGCGGTTCTGTTGGTTCTGTTGCTCGGCGGTTCTGTTGGTTCTGTTGCTCGGCAGTTCTGACTCGGCGCCACGGGCTGTGCAGCTCGTCTCCACGGTTACCTGCTGACAGAGACACAATGAGACATCAAAGACTTCTGGATCCATAGTTTGAGCTCAGATTAAACCGTGGGATTATTACCACGTGATCTCCACCCGACACAACACGGTGACGTCACAGCCGAGCGGCGGATCAAACGAGTTCCCGCCGCGTCGGGTCCAGAGGTCACGTGTCATTTAAATCCTGCGAACGAGCGAACACGAGCTGAGCAGCAGCACCGGGACACGGAGCTCCACGTCAAGCTCCAAACAGACACTTCCTTAAAACGGCTCACCTTCAAAATAAAAGCACGAGACTCTCCCGACCGGCTACGCGTTTAGAAAGAACGGGCTGCTGTTGAACGAGGTCAGCGGGGTCAAGAGGTCAAGAGGTCCTGTTGTGAGCTCTCGTGGAGCCTCGAACACGTCTCCACACAATAGAGTCCTGAAGGTCACGCAGTCGAGCCGCCGCTCAGACGCTCTGCACTCAAAGACGCGCTGCTCTTTATTGTCCTCACCTGGTCCAGAGAGGGGTCATCAGGCTATACTGAAAGGCTGCAGGGTGAGTGAGATCCTCAGAGGCCCTGGTGGAGCGCCAACAGAGACCGTCAAGGACACGGAGGGTCAACCTCCCGACGCGCCCCACCGAGGTCGGGAGGACTCGAGCTTCATTGTGCCTGAGACACTCGGCGGCTCGGCCTTGAGCTCTCTGTGCGCCTCACCGTCGTCCCGTTTCTAAAGTCAAACCCGCCTCGTCCCCTCGGCAGAGCTTCACCACAGAGACATGGGGTTAAAGGTCACGCCCAAGAGAGAGGGGGGGTCACATTGAACCTCGGCGAGGACTTTGACAAATTAGGCAATGCTTTGTGTCACAATGCCCGATGAATGATCTTTGTCTTCTTGCAGCTGCCACGGTAAAATAGACATTAAACACCGCATGCGATACAACCTGAAGCAAAGGTTGGACATTGATATGTTATAAATACATCCTGTGTCTTATTCCACAGTCATAGTGGCAGTTAACTCATTAAGACTACATTCACACATTAAGAGCTTGTAAATTAAAGTGAATTGACTGTTTAACTAAAGTCTGAGGCTACTTCTAAATATAAAGGACATTTCCCAACGTGCCTTAATCAGATTACTTTGGCCTGTTAATTGGGAAATGAGTCGTAGTCCACATTACGGCTCATTTCCACACCTTTCGTCCCTCTGGAAAATGTGATACCAATCAAAGCGCGTACCCTTACTTTGAAAATCTATACCGGATATGGACTCGGCGGCGGAGCGAGCTCGGCGCTGCTCGGGTCTTCGTCCCGGTTCGTTGCCGCCCGTTGGCGGTGTTATCAAAGGGCGGTGACGGTATCAACGCGCTCCTCGCGGGGGTCGCCTCCCGCGGCCCGCGGAGCTCCCGGCGGCGGGTCGGAGGAGAACCGGCGGCGGCAGGCGGGCTGCGAAACGCCACGGAGCCGACAGACGAGGGAGGCGCGCGCGCTACTTCCGGTCAACACACAACCAATGGCAGCTTCGCTAATGAGTGACGTCATCCCACACGCTGCAGCTCCCTGTTCATAATAAGAAACGTTTGTATTATCAGAATCAGAATGTTGTTTATTTGCCAAGTAGGTTTACATCTACCTGGATTTTTTTCTAGAAGAGTTGTCATTATTATAGCATATTAAACACGTACCTGTAAAGCCCTCTTTGTACCAGCAGCCTGAACATACGTAGAATACTCACGGTGCGTGTTGCCTGGGGCAACGCGACGGTACACCGGCTGGCAGCTCTGAACTTAATTATGACTTAATGGGCTCTAACCGGAGGCAGATGACGTAATGGCCGAACGCTCTGTTATCATTAGGGTGTGAAGCATGAAGCAGGACCTGCTCCACGAGCTGCTATTTGTGGGCATCGGCTCCATTACATTACACGTCATTTAGCTGAGGCTTTTATCCAAAGCGCTTTACAATTCTGTTACATTTGTACACCGTAGAGCAGCTACAGTGAACAATTCAGGGTAAAGTGTCTTGCTCAAGGACACATCGACTAGGGCGGGGTTTGAACCCTCAACCCCGTGATTGAAAGACGGGCCTGCTGACCTCTGACCCATAGTCTCATGAACTCCCGTCAAGAGCGCCACAGACCCACCCTCCAGAAGACAGACACACAGACCCACCCTCCAGAAGACAGACACACAGACCCACCCTCCAGAAGACAGACACAGGTGGTGTCTTCAGACAGATTCATAGAAGACAAGCCACCATCAGCTGGACATCGAGATCTCTGTGAACGATGCTTTGGTTGTATTCATGGTATATTTACATCTTCAAACAAGAAGTCGATCCACCACTGATCATATTGCTTTGGTTGTTTATTTATGTTGTTGTTGTTGATGTGGTCAGAACAAATCAATACCAACCAGCACAAAGGCTCATCGACATCTGGAGGAAACACAAATCTAGCAAAACAGCTAATGATGAACAGAATATTCACAATGTGTAGAGTTTAAGAAATACATTTATTTAAATAAATACTCATTGATAATGTGTGTCGTGCATTTTCCTTTCAGCTTCTTTTATTTATTTTATTTTATTAAGTTTACTGCAGAATTGTTTTAATTTGAGGAGAGGGCAGGAATATGAAATGTGTCGCTCTGTATATTTATATATAGTTTCTAAAAATGTTAAGTCTAAAAGTCACAAAAGAAAAATCTAAAAGTTAAAACAAAATAATAATAAAATATACGTTATGACATAGTATGCCTAAAAAAGGTATTTTCTAGCTTATATATTTTTCAGATTTCAGGACTCGTTCTTGCAGCATTGCATTGTGGGTATTGTGTATTCATCAGGCTGGTCCTGAGACCTGAAAGTCTTCATAAAACTAAGAGAACAGAGAAAGTCTCCTGCAGCGAGTTAAATGTCCACTATGAGGAAATAAGATGTTTTACTTGTTTTATTTAGTATTTAAGGTGATATAACTATTTATGCATCCATGTGGCGTCATCCTCTGATCGTATATATATATATATATATATATATATATATACATATATGTATATGCATATATATAAATATGTATATACAGTATATATGCATATATATGTATATATATATGTATATACATATACACAGTATATATATATATATATATATGTATATGTACTCCTGAAAGAGGAAGACGGAGACACAGAGGAGGCGTCTGGGTCTGGATCCTGATATCTGAATAAAGGGTTTGAATAGTGTTTAAATCGTATTTATTGTCGATGTATTTATCTCTTATCCTCCTGTGAGTTTAGTAATTGACATTCAGGCATTTGCTCGTTTCCTTTGTTCAGAGACACGAGGTGAGCAGACGCATTGCACATTTTGTATGTTTATTATTAATTGGAATGAAAGAATGACCACATGATACCACTCATAGTTACATCATCACACAGATCTGATTACAGAGACCGGGGCGCCCTGCCGGCCTCCACGTCTTCACACGCCGTCTCTCCTGTAAAACAACTAAAGCAGAGCAGACGCTTTTCTTTGTCACGTTTCTTTGGCAACGGCAGCTCCAAAGCGTCCGGGGGGGGGGGGGCTTGGAGGAAGTAGAGCCTTCGTGAGTTGGGTCCTGCGGCCGCATAGCCACGCCCCCTCTCGGCCCTGGCTGGAGCGAGGCTCCGCCCCCACTGGTGACCGGAGGCTCTCGTGGAAGCGGCACTTGAAGACGGCGCCGCGACGCTCTGGGACATGCAGCCAAGCAACGCGGCCGCCGCCGCCACCGCGCCCCGTTTCTAAACATCGAATACCGAGCAGCAGCAGAGGGGAGCGGCAGGCTATGTACAGGGCGGCTACGGCCTCTAGCTATCCAGCTTGTCCACGGCGGCGGCCGGCGAGGGCAGCGCCATCCAGTTGGCATAAACACTATCATTGGCATATCGGGTAAACACCGGGTTAGTGGCGTCATGTCTGCTGAGCGGTACCGGGCTCTTCTCGGGCCAGCTGGGGTACGACAGGCCTGGAAACGAGAACACGTCATTGGGCTGGGACAGGGCAGAGGAACAGGAGCGGGCAGCGAGGCTCCGGGGGGAACTCAGGGTCACCACGGGGTCACCAGGGGTCACCACGGGGTCACCACGGGGTCACCAGGGGTCACCACAGGGTCACCACGGGGTCACCACAGGGTCAACCAGGGGTCACCATGGGGTCACCACGGGGTCAACCAGGGGTCACCACAGGGTCACCATGGGGTCACACAGGGGTCACCACGGGGTCACCACTGGGTCAACCAGGAGTCACCCAGGGGTCACTCAGGGGTCACCGTGGGGTCACCATGGGGTCACGCGGGAAGTGGAATGACACTTCATTCTTTTAGTCGTGTCGCCCCTGTTTTGACCTTTGACCTTGATTCGATGTCCCCTGAGAGTTGCGTTCAGGAGCCTCGCTGCTTCTCAGCATCGTGACATCATGACAGAGACAGAAACACATGGAAAGACAGAATATGTGAGGCGACCCGAAGCTACGGACACGCGGCGAGCGATTGGACCTGTTCCACATGGCGCACGCCGCTCTGCCGCGGCGGGGGCGGGACTATCTCAGGAGGATGCGGGGGAAGCGGCGAGGATGAACTAGAATGAAGGAGTTCTCCATGTTTACAAACGCAGCTCAGCGGTCATGAGGAGCAGGTCCAAGCAGAAAGGTCACGACGCGTCTCCCTCAGGGCGACGTGGAGCGGCGTGGTCGGGGCACGCCGAGGCCGCGCCACGGGAGCCAATCACAGCCGGCCGAGCGGGAGAGCTGCTACAACCGAGTGAATGCGTTGGAGATTCTACCATAGAGCTTGTTCTCAATCCACGTGGAGGGGAGGGTTCGAGGCAGAGGGGCGTTATTACAGTCCACGAGGGGCGTGTCCTCTTCGGAGAGGGCGTCGTCGTACAGCAGGGCGTCGGCCGGCGTGGACGCCGCCAGGTCCAGGTAGTCCTGACGGGAGCAGACCAAGGTGGGAATTAGGCGGGTTAGTGCGGTGAGGGGTTGGCGAGGCCGAGCGCGCTCATGCTAGAGGTCACTAGAGGTCACTAGAGGTCACTAACGGTCACTAGAGGTCACTAGCGGTCACTAGAGGTCACTAACGGTCACTAAAGGTCACTAAAGGCCACTAGAGGTCACTAACGGTCACTATAGGACACTAAAGGTCACTAGAGGTCACTAACGGTCATTAGAGGTCACTAAAGGTCACTAGAGGTCACTAACGGTCACTATGGGACACTAAAGGTCACTAGAGGTCATTAGAGGTCACTAAAGGTCACTAGAGGTCACTAAAGGTCACTAACGGTCACTATAGGACACTAAAGGTCACTAGAGGTCACTAATGGTCATTATAGGTCACTAGAGGTCACTAAAGGTCACTAGAGGTCACTAACGTTCACTATAGGACACTAAAGGTCACTATAGGTCACTAACGGTCATTAGAGGTCACTAGAGGTCACTAAAGGTCACTAGAGGTCACTAACGGTCACTATAGGACACTAAAGGTCACTAGAGGTCACTAATGGTCATTAGAGGTCACTAGAGGTCACTAAAGGTCACTAGAGGTCACTAACGGTCACTAGAGGTCACTAAAGGTCACTAGAGGTCACTAACGGTCACTAGAGGTCACTAGCGGTCACTAGAGGTCACTAACAGTCACTAAAGGCCACTAGAGGTCACTAACGGTCACTATAGGACACTAAAGGTCACTAGAGGTCACTAACGGTCATTAGAGGTCACTAACGGTCATTAGAGGTCACTAAAGGTCACTAGAGGTCACTAACGGTCACTATGGGACACTAAAGGTCACTAGAGGTCATTAGAGGTCACTAAAGGTCACTAGAGGTCACTAAAGGTCACTAACGGTCACTATAGGACACTAAAGGTCACTAGAGGTCACTAATGGTCATTATAGGTCACTAGAGGTCACTAAAGGTCACTAGAGGTCACTAACGGTCACTATAGGACACTAAAGGTCACTATAGGTCACTAACGGTCATTAGAGGTCACTAGAGGTCACTAAAGGTCACTAGAGGTCACTAACGGTCACTATAGGACACTAAAGGTCACTAGAGGTCACTAATGGTCATTAGAGGTCACTAGAGGTCACTAAAGGTCACTAGAGGTCACTAACGGTCACTAGAGGTCACTAATGGTCATTAGAGGTCACTATAGGACACTAAAGGTCACTAGAGGTCACTAATGGTCATTAGAGGTCACTATAGGTCACTAAAGGTCACTAGAGGTCACTATAGGACATTAAAGGTCACTAGAGGACACTAAAGGTCACTAACGGTCACGTGTCACCATGGGGCCAGTGCCCCCCCCCCATCAGGTAAACGAATACGAAGGCATCGTGTAGCTTCGTCATACCCGACTCTTCACCATCATCTTCTCCAACTCTTTGCTGATCTCAGAGAACGTCTGCCTCTTGTCTGCCTCTTGTTTCCAGCAGCGCAGCATCAGGTTGTACCTGCGGAGGAAGAGGAGGAAGAGGAGGAAGAGGAGGAAGAGAAGGAAGAGGAGGAAGGGTTTAATTACTTTTATGTCTACACAAAAAGATGGTGTCATGGCCGGTGATGCCTCATGTAGACAACATTTAACAACAATCAACATAAATATATATATTTATTTGTATATATCTACACAATAAAGTGCACACATATATAATAAAGTGCACACATAGTAAGTAAGTAAGTAACATTTATTTGTATAGCGCCTTTCGCAGACCAAGGTCACAAGGCGCTTCATAAAAACAATACACAATACAATACACACATTAAGAAGTACACACATTTAACTTTAAAAAAGAGGATAGAGTGCACATATATAATAGAGTGCACATAGAGGATAGAGTGCACATATATAATAGAGTGCTCATAGAGGATAGAGTGCACATATATAATAGAGTGCACATATATAATATAGTGCACATAGAGGATAGAGTGCATATAGAGGATAGAGTGCACATATATAATAGAGTGCACATAGAGGATAGAGTGCACATATATAATAGAGTGCACATAGAGGATAGAGTGCACATATATAATAGAGTGCACATAGAGGATAGAGTGCACATATATAATAGAGTGCACATAGAGGATAGAGTGCACATAGAGGACAGAGTGCACATATATAATAGAGTGCACATAGAGGATAGAGTGCACATATAGGATAGAGTGCACATATAGAGGATAGATGCACATAGAGGATAGAGTGCACATATATAATAGAGTGCACATAGAGGATAGAGTGCACATATATAATAGAGTGCACATAGAGGATAGAGTGCACATATATAATAGAGTGCACATAGAGGATAGAGTGCACATAGAGGACAGAGTGCACATATATAATAGAGTGCACATAGAGGATAGAGTGCACATATATAATAGAGTGCACATAGATGATAGAGTGCACATAGAGGACAAAGTGCACATATATAATAGAGTGCACATAGATGATAGAGTGCACATAGAGGATAGAGTGCACATATATAATAGAGTGCACATAGAGGATAGAGTGCACATATATAATAGAGTGCACATAGAGGATAGAGTGCACATATATAATAGAGTGCACAGATATAGAGTGCACATATAATAGAGTGCACATAGAGGATAGAGTGCACATCTATAATAGAGTGCACATAGAGGATAGAGTGCACATATATAATAGAGTGCACATAGAGGATAGAGTGCACATATATAATAGAGTGCACATAGAGGATAGAGTGCACATATATAATAGAGTGCACATATATAATAGAGTGCACATATATATAGAGTGCACATAGAGATAGAGTGCACATATATAATAGAGTGCACATAGAGGATAGAGTGCACATATATAATAGAGTGCACATAGAGGATAGAGTGCACATAGAGATGCACATATATAATATAGAGAGTGCACATATATAATAGAGTGCACATAGATAATAGAGTGCACATAGAGGATAGAGTGCACATATATAATAGAGTGCACATAGAGGATAGAGTGCACATAGAGGATAGAGTGCACATATATAATAGAGTGCACATAGAGGATAGAGTGCACATATATAATAGAGTGCACATAGAGGATAGAGTGCACATATATAATAGAGTGCACATAGAGGATAGAGTGCACATATATAATAGAGTGCACATAGAGGATAGAGTGCACATATATAATAGAGTGCACATAGAGGATAGAGTGCACATAGAGGATAGAGTGCACATATATAATAGAGTGCACATAGAGGATAGAGTGCACATATATAATAGAGTGCACATAGAGGATAGAGTGCACATATATAATAGAGTGCACATAGAGGATAGAGTGCACATATATAATAGAGTGCACATAGAGGATAGAGTGCACATAGAGGATAGAGTGCACATATATAATAGAGTGCACATAGAGGATAGAGTGCACATATATAATAGAGTGCACATAGAGGATAGAGTGCACATATATAATAGAGTGCACATAGAGGATAGAGTGCACATATATAATAGAGTGCACATAGAGGATAGAGTGCACATATATAATAGAGTGCACATAGAGGATAGAGTGCACATATATAATAGAGTGTAGAGGATAGAGTGCACATATAATAGAGTGCACATAGAGGATAGAGTGCACATATATAATAGAGTGCACATAGAGGATAGAGTGCACATATATAATAGAGTGCACATAGAGGATAGAGTGCACATATATAATAGAGTGCACATAGAGGATAGAGTGCACATATATAATAGAGTGCACATAGAGGATAGAGTGCACATATAATAGAGTGCACAGAGATAGAGTGCACATATACATAGAGGATAGAGTGCACATATATAATAGAGTGCACATAGAGGATAGAGTGCACATAGAGGATAGAGTGCACATATATAATAGAGTGCACATATATAATAGAGTGCACATAGAGGATAGAGTGCACATATATAATAGAGTGC
>CM070100.1:22541486-22596486 GCA_036178185.1 Liparis tanakae | reverse complement strand
GGGGAGGGGACACGGTCAGAGGAGGAGCAGGGGGAGGAGGGGGGGGGGAGGGGAGCAGGAGGAGAGGAGGAGCAGCAGCCCTCACCGTCCAGCGCCTCCCTCTCACAGAAGCAGCTCTCTGGGTAGCAGTAGCAGGTCCCGTATCCGGCCTGGATGCCGTTCCTCAGGCCGCGCTCGTGGCCCCCGGTGACGGGCTCCTCTGGAGCAGGAACACGTCAGGTGACACGTCACACGTGACACGCACACGTGACACGTCACACGTGACACGTCACACGTGACACGCACACGCACACGTGACACGCACACGTGACACGTCACACGTGACACGCACACGTGACACGCACACGTGACACGTCACACGTGACACGTCACACGTGACACGCACACGTGACACGCACACGTGACACGCACACGTGACACGCACACGTGACACGCACACGTGCACGCACACGTGACACGTGACACGCACACATAACACGCACACGTGACACGCACACGTGACACGTGACACGTAACACGCACACGTGACACGCGCAAGTGACACGTGACACGTGACATGTGACACGCACGCGTGACACGCACACGTGACACGTGACACGTGACACGCACACGCTCACGCACATGCACATACACACGCACATACACACGCACATACACACGCACATACACACGCTCTTACTCGTGCAGTCCTGAGGACAGATCAGAGCGTCTTGACTCTCCACGGCGTCACAGAAAGAGTCAGGACAGGTGCGCAGGTCAGGAGAACACGTTGAGTAGTTCTCTGAGATACCTGGAACAGAAGAAGAGGAAGGAGAGGAAGAAGAAGAAGAAGAAGAAGAAGAAGAAGAAGAAGAAGAAGAGGAGGGTACCTTTCTCCGTGCCCTGCCTCCACTGGCAGCCCCCGCTCGGCGCCCCCAGCCCCCTCGCCGCGTGGCATTCTCCTTTCTGTCGGCTGCCGGCGCAGGACGAGAGCGTCCACCGCTCGGCGCCGCCGCCAGCTGCGGGACACAGACGTGGCGTTAGCTGAGCGCTGAGCGCCGCGCGGCGTGCCTGGCGTGCGCGGCGCTCACCGGCGCCCTCCAGCCGGACGAGGAGCGGCGTGCTGGCCTCCAGCCGCGTGGCCGGCTCCTGGGCCACCAGCAGGTAGAGCAGCTCGTGGCACTCGGGCCGGCCCAGCGCCTCCGAGTCGTTGACGTAGAGCAGCGCCCACATCTGCTCCGCCTCCTGCGCCACGGCGACCGCCGCGTGGCACGCCGACGCGTTGGCGTCCGCCGGCTCCAGACGGTACGCCAGACGGAAGCCGTCGAACTGCCGGCAGTTCTCCACGCAGACGGTGCCCACCTGAGGGGAGGAGGTCAGAGGTCAGAGGTCAGTGGAGGTGTGGCACCATGCAGGCAGCGTCACGGACCACTGTTCTCCTGATGCCTGAACTACAGTCTGTTGTTGTTTGTAGTTCCTATCCCTTCCTCACTCAGCCAGCAGGGGGCAGTCTCCTCGTGTTTAGAGGGGATTTAAAGGACACTATGTCGTTGTTCCCTTGTAGCGGCTAGCGCCCCCTGCAGGTATTTAAGGGTCAAGGTGAGGTACCTGGGCGTACGGCGCGGCGCGGCGGCTCAGGCTGAAGCTGTGCGTGGCGTTGGGGAAGCGGATGCTGACGGGCAGCACGGTGACGTGGAAGTGGAGCCACACGGCGCCCTGCGGCCCGGGGAAGGTGGTGTCGTTCACCAGGTAGTCCAGCTGCACGCTGCGGCTCTCCGTCACCAGCAGGCTCCTCTTGAGGACCAGCTCTAGGAGCAGAGCCCAGGGTGAGCACACACACACACACACACACTCACACAGCATGGCGGTGCGTTCAGGGACACTCACGGTAGTCGTGCACCGTCTCTCGGACGCCGCCCTCGGCCTTCCTCTCGCTGAAGGTGTCTCTGATGCTGAAGGTGTCTCTGGCCCAGGGGGCGGAGCCCTGCAGGGCGCCCACCAAGCGGTTATGGCTCTGGTCCAGGGGGTAGATGGGGGTCAGGTCCCTGTCGAAGACCTGCAGAGACCCGAAGGAGCCGCCCTGAGGAGGAGGAGGGGGGGGGGGGGGGGAGAGAAAGTTAAACCCGTCCCATGGTGTCGTCTCCTCGCCCCGTCAGCCTCCTCACCTCCGTCCGGTTGAAGCCGATCACCACGGTAACCGTGTCCTCGGCGACGGAGGGCCCGTTGTCGTCCTCGTCGTTGACGAACACGTCCAGCGTCGTCTCCACGCTGGTGACCAGCGTCTCCGTCCTCACGGTGCACACCAGCAGGAGGCGGTAGCTCTCGCTGCGCTCGCGGTCCAGCGGCGCCGTCACCAGCAGCTCCGAGGACGCCGCGTCCACCGAGAACGGGGCGGGGGGGTCTGCAAGAGGGCCAGGGTCAGGGGCGGGAGCCTGAAGGCACCACGGGTCAGGGGCAAGAGCCTGAAGGCACCAGGGGTCAGGGGCGGGAGCCTGAAGGCACCACGGGTCAGGGGCGGGAACCTGAAGGCACCACGGGTCAGGGGCGGGAGCCTGAAGGCACCACGGGTCAGGGGCGGGAGCCTGAAGGCACCACGGGTCAAGGGCAAGAGCCTGAAGGCACCAGGGGTCAGGGGCGGGAGCCTGAAGGCACCACGGGTCAGGGGCGGGAGCCTGAAGGCACCACGGGTCAGGGGCGGGAGCCTGAAGGCACCACGGGTCAGGGGCGGGAGCCTGAAGGCACCAGGGGTCAGGGGGTCAGGGGCGGGAGCCTGAAGGCACCACGGGTCAGGGTCGGGAGCCTGAAGGCACCACGAGTCAGGGGCGGGAGCCTGAAGGCACCACGAGCATGACGCCCCCCGTGTTACCTGACTCCACGCCGTAGCTCACGGTGAGGTTGCGGCACGCGTTCATCCGTCCGAGGCGCCGCAGCTGCCGCAGGGCGCCGGGCCGCCGGTTCTCCGTGACGTGCGGGTTGGAGGCGTCTCTGTGGCGGAAGCACAGCTCCTTGGGCGGCGTGGCGGCGCAGGGCGGCAGCGTGGCGTTCACGAAGTCCAGCGTGACCCGGATGGTGTTGCTGACGCACGCCTGCTTCCTGTTGACGGAGGAGGAGGGCGCCACGGTGACGCGCAGATGCAGCTTCTGCACGGCCCACGAGTGTTCATCTGGGGGGGGGGGGTCAGAGTCACAGCTGTGGTCCGTAGACGCGTCCTCATTCACTAAAGCTTTATCAATGAAGGTCACATGGATCAAAAACACTTAATGTGTACGGGACGATGTGCACCGGGGTACGTCGGGGTCACCGCGGCGTTGGTGTGTTGGACTCACAGAGCGCGGCGAAGTCGCCCTCCTCCAGGCTCCGGTTCAGGGTCAGGACGCCGCTGCCGACGTCCAGGTGGAACCAGGAGCTGTAGGCCGGGCGCCGGAGGGCGGGGCACAGGTAGAAGTGAGGCCGCTCCCACTCGGCGTCCAGCATGGCGTGCACCTGCAGGACCGGCGTGCCCGCCGGCTGGCCCACGAACACCGTCTCAAAGTACTCGCTCTGAGGGAAGTACAGCGCCGACGCTCCTGCAGGGAACAGAGGGTCACAGGGGGCGTTACATCAGAGACTCAGGCGGAGGAGACAATGCCCCCCCCCCGTGACTCCGCCCCCCTAGCGGATATTGAAACGTCTCAAAGGCTCAGATGACTCGTGTGCGGCTAATGAACGCCTCCTCAATGACCGGTGGTTTCTCCTTGTGTTCACCTTGAGACGTTTAATTACCCGTGATAACACGATATGGGGGGGGGGGCCAGGCTGAGCGTCCTCCTGTGATCATGTGACCACATCCCACTGCTCAGCAACCTGTTCAATGTTCCTACAACGAGAACATAATATAGGTAATAGTATATCTTATATAGTAATAATATATATTTAAGAGTATATATTTAATAGTATATATGAATCGTATATCTTTAATAGTATATATTTAATAATATATCTTTAATATTATATATTTAATGTTATATATTTAATAGTATATATTTAATGTTATATCTTTAATAGTATATATTTAATAGTATATATTGAATAGTATTTGTTCAATAGTATATATTTAATAGTATATCTTTAATATTATAGTTGTGCATAGTGCATATATATATATATATATATATATATATATATATATATATAGTTTCTATTGAAATGCAACAGCAGCATCTATATTCTGTTTATTTATTTATTTACTTGAATATGAGGTTGTTATGTGATCAAATACAGGACGCTAATTGCATAAATCTATTGCTCCTCGCTATACCTGCGACAGCCTTTAGGGGGAGCCGTTGTCCCACTGAGCTGCAGCTTCTTCTTCTTCATCATCATCATCATCATCATCATAACACGTTATTACACTAATGCTTGTATTCATTTGATGAGATGCTCAAGATATTGGATTCAATCTTCTTTAGCAAACTATAAAAACACTGATATTGATACTGATATTAAGTCCTAGAGGGCTCCAGAGCGTTCTAGAGGGCTCCAGAGCGTCACAGAGGGCTCCAGAGCGTCACAAAGGGCTCCAGAGCGTCACAGAGGGCTCCAGAGCGTCACAGAGGGCTCCAGAGCGTTCTAGAGGGCTCCAGAGCGTTCTAGAGGGCTCCAGAGCGTCACAGAGGGCTCCAGAGCGTCACAGAGGGCTCCAGAGCGTTCTAGAGGGCTCCAGAGCGTCACAGAGGGTTCCAGAGCGTTCTAGAGGGCTCCAGAGCGTCACAGAGGGCTCCAGAGCGTCCTAGAGGGCTCCAGAGCGTCACAGAGGGCTCCAGAGCGTCCTAGAGGGCTCCAGAGCGTCACAGAGGGCTCCAGAGCGTTCTAGAGGGCTCCAGAGCGTCACAGAGGGCTCCAGAGTGTCACAGAGGGCTCCAGAGCGTCCTAGAGGGCTCCAGAGTGTCACAGAGGGCTCCAGAGTGTCACAGAGGGCTCCAGAGTGTCACAGAGGGCTCCAGAGCGTCACAGAGGGCTCCAGAGCGTCACAGAGGGCTCCAGAGCGTCCTAGAGGGCTCCAGAGCGTCCTAGAGGGGCCCAGTGAGCTCTTGATGAAGCCTCCGGCCCCCAGACAACACCTGTTCATGTCCTTCAGTGTCATTTGTTTCCAGGACGGAGGCCCAACCACAACTACTCAGTGATGAAGAGGCAGTGATGAAGACTCAGTGATGAAGAGGCAGTGATGAAGACTCAGTGATGAAGAGGCAGTGATGAAGAGGCAGTGATGAAGAGGCAGTGATGAAGACTCAGTGATGAGCCACAACCACCACCACAACCACAACCACGTGCTCTGGTTCTGGTTGTGGTGGTGGTTGTTGTGGTTGTTGTTGTTGTTGTGGTGGTGGTTGTTGTTGTGGTGGTGGTTGTTGTTGTTGTTTTTAATCCCCAACCAGAGCCCCGTGGGCCCTCAGCTCCGTGGCGTGCTGCAGGTTGGCTCCGCCCCTTTGATCCGGCGCTGTCAATGTTTACGAGGCTCTGATAGGAGGAGGACTTTGCTCCAGAAACAGTCATACTGAGAGTCTTCATCACTGCCTCTTCATCACTGAGTCTTCATCACTGCCTCTTCATCACTGCCTCTTCATCACTGAGTCTTCATCACTGAGTCTTCATCACTGCCTCTTCATCACTGCCTCTTCATCACTGAGTCTTCATCACTGAGTCTTCATCACTGCCTCTTCATCACTGAGTCTTCATCACTGCGTCTTCATCACTGCAACAACCACCACCACAACCACAACCACAACCACAACCACAACAACAACAACCACAACAACCACAACAACAACCACAACCACAACAACCACAACCACAACAACCACAACCACAACAACCACAACCACAACCACAACCACAACAACAACCACAACAACCACAACAACAACCACAACCACAACAACCACAACCACAACCACAACCACCACAACCACAACAACAACCACAACCACAACAACCACAACAACCACACAACCACAACAACCACAACCACAACCACAACAACCACAACCACAACCACAACAACCACAACCACAACAACCACAAACAACCACAACCACAACAACCACAACCACAACAACCACAACCACAACAACCACAACAACCACAACCACAACAACCACAACAACCACAACCACAACCACAACAACCACAACCACAACCACAACAACCACAACCACAACCACAACAACCACAACCACAACAACCACAACCACAACCACAACAACCACAACAACCACAACCACAACAACACACACACAGAGCCCCCCCCCCCCCCCCCGTGGCTCGTCTCACTTATGTTTCATATTTTAACCACGGAAGGACAAAAAGGACACGAGCGCTCAGCCAGCCGGACAGACTGGCTCCGATAGGGACTTCCTCTCCTCCTCCTCTTCCTCTTCCTCCTCTTCCTCCTCCTCCTCCTCCCAGAAAAAGACGGGAACTCGATTAGCCGAGGCGTGCTCGGCCTGATGGATTCAGCCCTATGAGCTCACGCTCTCCCTCTGGACGTCCTCTGGGCCTCAGACGTCCTCTGGGCCTCAGACGGGGACAGACATCCTCTGCGGCGCCGTGTCCCACCAGAAGGTCGCGCCCTGCGGTGGGAGCCGTGACCTTTCCCCCCCGAGGTCACCGTGTCCCTGGCGACGCCCCTCTGCCGATCGATCAGCTGATCAGCCCTGATGCCGATTGGCTTCTGCTCTCGGCCTCCAGTGCACACTGTGCGTCGTGATGTCCACAACGCGTCCTCAGATGAAGGTCAAAGACATGTCCTCCTGACTGAGCCAGAGGACCTCGTCCACCGGTCCATCTTTATTGATCTTTATGTGTGGAGATCTTTGGTTACGTGTTTCCTCATTTCTGGATCCAGAACATGGATGTAATCTCCGTAATATACCCCTGGTTGTGGTTGTGGTGCCTGAACAACATGTGGAGTGTGTGTGTGTGTGTGTGTGTGTGTGTGTGTGTGTGTGTGTGTGTGTGTGCGTGCGTGCGTGCGTGCGTGTGTGGAGTCGTGTCCTGATGACGGTCATGAAGCCTATCTGATCTCCGATGGGGGAGGGGCTCAGGTTACGCCGAGCATACCCTAACATGATAATCAATTACAGCAGACCGGGATCCAATTAGCACGAGAGCTGGAACCCAAGAAACATCCGTCACCGGGGGGGTCAAGTTTCAAGATTCCTGTGGGAGAGAGAACCAGCCATGGAGCTGGAGGAACACAGGGCGCCTTCCTCCGTCACAGAGGAGGAGGGGGAGGAGGAGCAGGAGGAGAAGGAGCAGGAGGAGGAGCAGGAGGAGCAGGCGCAGGAGCAGGAAGAGGAGGAGCAAGTTGACTCGAAGAGACTCTGTTAAATGAGGCTTGACTTGTTTTTAAAGAAATACGTCCGATTGTCACATTAATGACAATAAATGTGACAATGAGATCCACTTCTTCACATACATGGGTTTGTATAGAGATGTGGTTTTCATTATTATATATATATATATATATATATATATATATATATATATATATATATAAATAATTTCACATATCTATAAATATATAAATGTCATATATACATATAAACAAATTTCATATGTATATATATAATTTAATATATAGAAATAATGTAATATATATATATAAATATTTTTATAAATATATACATATGTGGATATATATATGTATATATATATAAATATATATTCATGTATAAAGAAGTGGATCTCATTCTCATGTCATTAATGTGACAATTGTTCAGACCTATTTATATATATGTATGTATAGGTGTGTGTGTGTGTGTAATCCAATGGCCTCTCTTGTGTTCATGGATGTTAGAGATGGTTAAGCAGCGCCGGCCGAGCGGTCAACTCGTCCAGGGCCATGAACCAGACGACTGAATCCTGCCCAGAGGGCGACGTTTCAATCAATGTCTTCTCCTCCTTCCACCACCGCACACGAGACCGTCTCCACGCAGGGGAGGGACGCCTGACCCTGAAGCGAGGAGAGGACCAGAGCTCTGAGGAGGAGGAGGAGGAGGAGGAGGAGGAGGAGGAGGAGGAGGAGGAGGAGGAGGAGCTCACAGTGGGGGTGATGGTTCAGCGGGTGGTGCTCCTCTAAAACAACCCCATCAAAACCATCAAAATGGGACCATGCATTTTTTGCCTATATATATATATATGTATATATATATATAGATATATATGTGTATATATATATATATATGTATATATATATATATATATATATATGTATATATATAAATATTTGCCTTTGCACTCATGCCCTATTTTTGTTTGTTTGTACATACTGTGACTGTATTTTGTATTTTGTAGTGCTTACTGTCTGTGAGTGTGCAGTACCTTTTGTGTTTTTATGTTCTGTATGCACCATACACACCAGAACAAATTCCAGGTAGGTGTAAACCTACATGGCAATAAACAACATTCTGATTCTGATATATATATATATATATAGTTATATATAAATATATATATATATATATAGTTATATATAAATATATATATATAGATAGATATATATATATATATATATATATATATATATATATATATATATATATATATTAAAAATGGCATGCTCTGGCAAAAGGAGGAGCCATAACAAGATAAAGCATCAAACTGCTGCATCATGGTCTGCATGTTTTTATCTTTCCAGGCACGTTGAGGTGGACCAACCTCAGCCAACATCTTTACAAAAAGCAATAAACTAAATGTGTGTGTATATATATATATATATATATATATATATATATGGCGCATGGAATATATATATATATATATATATATATTCCATGCGCCAGTGCCATAGACAAGTGATTAGATTATTTAGTTTTCAGAGATATAAATAGAGAAGTAACGCTGTTTCCTAAATTAAATATAAAGGATGAACTCAGAAATTGTCTCCTGTTTTCCAATTACACTAAAAGAGACGCAGTGACAGCGAGACGACAACATGCACAAGATTTATAAAGCCTGCGCACACAAGACCCGAGCTTTACTAAATCATATAATGTAATAAAGGAGCTAAATGAAGTAGCAGCATGTAGAAAATGAGATTTATTGGTCTGGTCCTTCTCAAAGGGAAGAGATGCTGATGGAAATGATCATTCTAAGGACAGGAGGGGAGGAGGGGAGGAGGGGGAGGGGGAGGAGGCATCGTGCTTCCTCTTGGACGGCGGGGTCATAACTGGGAACCAGCACTTTGGTTTCAAAGGTCAAAGCTACAGTGAAGGTCGCGGTGGAAGCGGATCGATGCTGGTCAGCGAACACGTCTCGTCCTGGACGTGATGGATCCCACGGAGCAGCTAAGAGGATTAACGTTTCCCTAAAGGACCACACGCGTGTTGTTGAGTTCAACTCAATCACTTTGTGAGCCTCTGATCAGGTTTCTACGCCGCGCGGTTCTTTAAGATCTCGCCTCTTCTTTCAGGTCCATTCATATTAGAAGTTACCTCTTAAGCGTGGCTTTGGGCCCTTGCATGAAGAGGCACATCAACAGCTTCAGCTTTTTAATCACTTCTTATTGGTTGAACATGTGAGAATGTTCATTACTGAACGCTGATTGCCAATTTCCTGTTTGATGGCTCGGCAAGAAACACTCAACTAATGAGTTAGCAGGCTGCGGCGCTCCGGGCGTTTAGGACAACGGGTCTGGGTTATGAGAGGAGATTGTCTGGGAGAAGGGGAGGACGCATTCACGGAACTCGTGTGCAGCTTGAATAACTCGTAAAGGCCACATTGCTCATGACGTCACCAGTCGGAACACAACCTCTAAAGAACAAAAGAAGAAGAGAAAAGAGCTTCAAACAAACAGATCCAATCAATCAGAGTGGCCGCTCGTGCACGTGAGAGAAGACAAACAGCCCGTGTTTGCCTGGAGACGGGAGCAGCTGCAGCACACCTGCCTCGCAGCGCGCCGCGCGCACGAGCGCCGGTCTTTTGTTGCCTCGCGCGCGCAGGTGAGGAGCGTTTACGTAATGTTTCAGCACCCATCTAATTACCAGCGTCCTTGACATATGACATGAAGCTGGAGCCACTGAGCTGCTCTATGAATACCTAGCGAGACAATACCGTACAAAGCGGAGAGGTGCGCATCCCCGGTGAGGGGGGGCTGAGCGTCAGGCCCCGGTGGTGAGCTCTCTCTCCTGGCCCCCGAGCTCTGGGAGACCCGCTGTCTGTCTCCAGGATGATGACCCGGGAGAGCATCACGTACAATGGCATTAATCCTTTTAACCGGCCCCCCGGGGCCCGGACGCACAGGCCTCGTATAGTTTATGAGCCTGAACGTCTCCATTCCACTCAGCACTGCGCGCCCGGGTGTAACGTCCCACGTGAACCCGCCTCAGTTAAGACGAAGTCACACAACGCGTCGGCATTCCACGCGGGGGTCTATATGTGGCCCCTGCTGAGCCGGAGGGACGCGGTAAATATAGCCGCGGCCGCGCGGTGTTGGGACAGTTGGCGGAGGGATTATAATATTAGGAGACATCGCCGCGTTCATTCCAGCTGTGAGAGGAACAGACAATGCATCACTCTGGGAACAACGGGCACGCGGTGCTGCGTCGGGGCTCCTCTGGACTCCGTGGAGCTCAGAGCCCAACATGTTCCAGGCGAGCAATCCGTTGGTTTTACGCGCGAGCGGGGACAGACTGCAGGTGCTCGGCCCCGTGCCCGCCACAGCCCGGTGCTCCCGGTGCTCCCGGTGTCCTCACGAGGACTTCCAGGAGCAGCGCATCGGGCATGAGTTTGGAGAGCGTCAACACATGACGGTCTCCTCTCATCACCGCGGTGACCAGTTACAGTCCTCTTCTGTAACTGTGGTCACATGTAACTACATCAGTGTCGTGATTTCCCGTAGCCCCCTCAGGCCCCCGGTGCTCGGTGAGGATGCAGCTCACCTTCCAGCAGCAGCAGCAGCAGCACGACGACGTCCCCCCGACAGAAACGTGCACGGCGCGGCTCCATATTCACACACCATAGGGGAAAGTTTAGCCACGGGAATGAGATGCAAGAGAAAACAAAAGTTCCTTCCGGCGACCGACCACAAAAAGAAAAGAGGGAACAAACAAAAAAGAATCCAACAATCAACCCGGAGAAGAGGAGAAGGCGCGTGAAGCGGCGCGTGTCCTGTGCGCGCGACTCCGGGCAGCGGGATGATCCGGAGAGTCCAGAGACGCGATGTGCGCGACGGCTGGGCGGCTGGGCGGCTGGATGGCTGGATGACTGGATGACTGGATGGCTGGATGACTGGATGACTGGATGACTGGATGACTGCAGCGGGTCGATGACTCATTAACGTGCAGGGGGACAATATTAACACTTATCATTAAATTATATATTTTAAAGCTATAACAATATTAACACTTATCATTAAATAATATATTTTAAAGATATAACAATATTAACACTTATCATTAAATAATATATTTTAAAGCTATAACAATATTAACACTTATCATTAAATTATATATTTTAAAGCTATAACAATATTAACACTTATCATTAAATAATATATTTTAAAGATATAACAATATTAACACTTATCATTAAATTATATATTTTAAAGCTATAACAATATTAACACTTATCATTAAATAATATATTTTAAAGATATAACAATATTAACACTTATCATTAAATAATATATTTTAAAGCTATAACAATATTAACACTTATCATTAAATAATATATTTTAAAGATATAACAACATTAACACTTATCATTAAATAATATATTTTAAAGCTATAACAATATTAACACTTATCATTAAATAATATATTTTAAAGCTATAACAATATTAACACTTATCATTAAATAATATATTTTAAAGCTATAACAATATTAACACTTATCATTAAATAATATATTTTAAAGATATAACAATATTAACACTTATCATTAAATTATATATTTTAAAGCTATAACAATATTAACAATTATTAAATGGTGCATTCAAAAAAACAATATTAACAATGATCATTAAATAATGCATTTTAAAAGCTATAACAATATTAACACATTTTAAAGCTAAAGGCAGCTGTTTAAAAGCAAGAGGAAAGGGCTGAGCTCATTCTAATCTGTCATCACGTATTTCATCTTTACTTCACATCTATAGCATCAAATGATGACGTCATAGTTCCTTCAGTGGATTCAGACATCTCTAAAAGGTATTTGAGAACAAGGTGTCATCGGCTGGTTAACTCATGGGGGGGGGAGGCTGCAGCAGCATGACGCATATAATAACGTTACCTACATGACACCTTTAAGAAACTGTATCCCAAAGTAAATATATGGAGTAAATCCATATTTCAGTGGAGTATAATTCATTTTAATTATACTGACAAGACAACAGATGATAAGATCTTCTCTTCTAATGTTACACACGACACGTGAGACTCAACGCATCGACTGAGCGGCTCCGAGGACGCAGAGGCAACGGGAGACGACGCCGACGTCAATACGCCGAGCCTCCAGGGGCGCATCGCAGGAGGAGAACCGCGCTTCCACCAGGAGGACTCGCCCAGACATCTGCTCTGCAGCGTCAGTAGAACTTAGGGTGGACCTTGTCAGACCTGTAAGGAGCTCTTTGAGGAGCTATGAGGAGATCTTTGAGGAGCTCTTTGAGGAGCTCTTTGAGGAGCTATGAGGAGATCTTTGATGAGCTCTTTGAGGAGCTATGAGGAGATCTTTGAGGAGCTCTTTGAGGAGCTATGAGGAGATCTTTGAGGAGCTCTTTGAGGAGCTCTTTGAGGAGCTATGAGGAGATCTTTGAGGAGCTCTTTGAGGAGCTATGAGGAGATCTTTGAGGAGCTCTTTGAGGAGCTATGAGGAGCTCTTTGAGGAGCTCTTTGAGGAGCTATGAGGAGATCTTTGAGGAGCTCTTTGAGGAGCTCTTTGAGGAGCTATGAGGAGATCTTTGAGGAGCAGGACGTCTCTGATGAATTGGATTCTTGTAATTTCCCTGATTTTCTAATGCAACGAGTGCAGGAGGTGTCGGTCACGTTAATGAGATCCTCTGTGATGCATCTTGACCCCCATTAAAGTACCTCGGAGCAGATGGTACTGTCACACACACACACACACACACACACACACACACACAGGAGGCGTGGCTATGGCAACAGACTCTTAATGGCTGCACGGTATGTCGTGGAATCACTCGGTCTAATTTGTTAAGTAGTACCTCAGCACATTTCATTTAATCAGATGTATTATATAGTATATAGTACATATTATATACGATTTCTTATATATTATTTAGTATATAGTACATATTATATATGATTTCTTATATATTATATAGTATATAGTACATATTATATATGATTTCTTATATATTAGTTAGTATATAGTACATATTATATATGAATTCTTATATATTATTTAGTATATAGTACATATTATATATGATTTCTTATATATTATTTAGTATATAGTACATATTATATATGATTTCTTATATATTATATGGTATATATTATATATTATTGTAAGTCTGTTCGGTGCCCAAAACAAGAGGCATCAAATAAATGCTCGGTTGCCCACGGCGACGATGAAGCAGACGTCTACTGGAGGGACAGGAGGAGTCTAATGGATGACACAGGTGTGTTTGAGCTCTTCACCCGACGTCTTCATCACATCATCAGAAGCACCTGAGTGAGTCGCTGAAGCTGCAACAGGTTTATTACTGAGCTCACGATCGTCTACATGTGACGCTGCACGGGAGGAACGGCAGCTCCTCCCCTCATATCTTCAGGAAGAAGCTCTTCCTGAACAGCAGGTAGGAGACCAGCACCCACAGCCCAGTGGCCCACAGGCCCTGGAACAGCAGCTCCCAGTGGCTGTGCTGGGAGCTCATCTCCCAGCTGAACGGGAAGTAGAAGCCCAGCAGGGAGTGGCCCACGTACACAAAGATGGAGTTCATGCCTGAGGAGAGGAGGAGAGGAGAGGAGGAGAGAGAGAGAGAGGAGAGAGAGAGAGAGAGGAGGGAGGAGAGAGAGAGAGGAGGAGGAGAGGAGGGGAGAAAGGAGGGGAGAGAGAGAGAGGGAGGGAGAGGAGAGGAGGGGGAGAGGAGAGAGAGAGAGGAGGAGGGAGAGAGAGAGAGAGGAGGAGAGAGAGAGAGAGGAGGGAGGAGAGAGAGAGAGAGGAGAGAGAGAGAGAGGAGGGAGAGAGAGAGAGAGAGGAGAGGAGAGAGAGAGAGAGGAGGGGAGAGAGAGAGAGAGAGGAGGAGAGAGAGAGAGAGAGGGGAGGGAGAGAGGGAGGAGGAGAGAGAGAGAGAGAGAGAGAGGAGGAGAGAGAGAGAGAGGAGGGGAGAGAGAGAGAGAGAGAGAGAGAGAGGAGAGAGAGAGAGGAGAGGAGGGGAGAAAGGAGGAGAGAGAGAGAGAGAGAGGAGAGGAGAGAGAGAGAGAGAGAGGAGAGGAGAGAGAGAGAGAGAGGAGGGGAGAGAGAGAGAGAGAGAGAGGAGAGGAGAGAGAGAGAGAGAGAGGAGGGAGAGAGAGAGAGAGAGAGAGAGAGAGAGAGAGAGGGGAGGGGAGAGAGAGAGAGGAGAGGAGGGGAGAGAGAGAGAGAGGGGAGGAGAGGAGAGAGAGAGAGAGGGGAGAGGAGGAGAGAGAGAGAGAGGAGGGAGGAGAGAGAGAGGAGGGAGGGAGAGAGAGAGAGAGAGGAGGGAGGGAGAGAGAGAGAGAGGAGGAGAGGAGAGAGAGAGGGAGAGGGAGAAAGGAGGGAGAGAGAGGAGGGAGAGAGGAGAGAGAGAGAGGAGGAGAGAGAGAGAGAGAGAGGAGAGAGAGAGAGAGAGAGAGAGAGAGGAGGAGAGAGCTCAAATGACTGGGATGTCTGTGTACAGATAGTGAACCCTCTGAGGGGAGTCTGTCTCTCTCTCTCTCTCTCTCCCCTGATCCGTGTCCCGCAGGCTGCTGTCCTCAGCTGAGCCTCCTGGAGGAAGGGCTGAGGACACGTACCTGGGTAGAGGAAGGGCTGAGGACACGTACCTGGGTAGAGGAAGGGCTGAGGACACGTACCTGGGTAGAGGAAGGGCTGAGGACACGTACCTGGGTAGAGGAAGGGCTGAGGACACGTACCTGGGTAGAGGAAGGGCTGAGGACACGTACCTGGGTAGAGGAAGGGCTGCCCTCCCCACCAGCGCTTCACGTCGATGACGTAGTACATGGCGCCCAGCAGCAGGAAGGAGGAGCAGCCCATACAGGTGACGTAGGACAGGGACCTGGGGACGGCACGGATCAGGGACCAGAGCGGCGCCACGGCTCTGGCGTCCGTGGCGCCGTGCCAACGCCGTCTGTTGCTAAGTGCAAGAATGTTTGATGTAATATCTTCTAATGTAAGACGGCTGCCTCCGTTACTTATTTATTTATTCTTCATCTCAGCTGAAGTGGGGCCAAAAAGGATTCTTAGCTGGAGTTAATTACTTCTGGACATCCAGAGCTCAATAAGCTGCGGATGATGAACGGCCTGGAAGAGCCGGCAGGTAATGGCGAGGGACGAGCGCGGCCCTGGAGCCCCGAGTGGAATGTGCTTACACATCAGAGATGAAATGCTCTTCTTCCGGCCGCAACATTAAAATGATTCACGTCAGATGAGAGGAGGGGGGGGGTCTGAGAAGCCACGCCTTGATGTACCAGATAGGCTCATCACCATATGAGGACACGCCCTGCTCACAGAGGAGCTTCCCCCACAGCCTGAGGAAGAGGGGGCTGTGAGGAAGAGGGGGGGTGAGGAAGAGGGGGCTGTGAGGAAGAGGGGGGGTGCTGTGAGGAAGAGGGGGGTGCTGTGAGGAAGAGGGGGCTGTGAGGCTGTCTCCCCTCCCCCTGATCACTCTCAGGGTGTCGCTGGAGGCAGAACCTCGTGTTCTAGCCCTGATTTGTGCCGTTGGACAGCGTCTCTCTGGTCGTCTCTCTGGTCGTCTCTGGTCGTCTCTCTGGTCGTCTCTCTGGTCGTCTCTCTGGTCGTCTCTGGTCGTCTCTCTGGTCGTCTCTCTGGTCGTCTCTGGTCGTCTCTCTGGTCGTCTCTCTGGTCGTCTCTCTGGTCGTCTCTGGTCGTCTCTGGTCGTCTCTGGTCGTCTCTGGTCGTCTCTCTGGTCGTCCCTCTGGTCGTCTCTCTGGTCGTCTCTGGTCGTCTCTGGTCGTCTCTCTGGTCGTCTCTGGTCGTCTCTGGTCGTCTCTCTGGTCGTCTCTGGTCGTCTCTCTGGTCGTCTCTCTGGTCGTCTCTCTGGTCGTCTCTCTGGTCGTCTCTGGTCGTCTCTGGTCGTCTCTGGTCGTCTCTGGTCGTCTCTGGTCGTCTCTCTGGTCGTCTCTCTGGTCGTCTCTCTGGTCGTCTCTGGTCGTCTCTCTGGTCGTCTCTCCGGTCGTCTCTCCGGTGAGGAGAGTGTCTGCGTCAGGAAGCACTTACCACAGGTTCTTATTGACGGGGATCACTCCTCCGTCCCGTGAGCACTTAGAGAGGCCGGCTGCCGAGGCTCCCTGAGGAGAAACAGGCTTCAGATCGATGCCGGGCGGCTGCAGGGGGAGGAGCCAGCGACTCGGCAGGTAAACAGACTACCTGAGTGGGATGAGCGGGGTCACAACGCGGTGACCCCCCCCCCCCGCGCTCCGGATAACCCGCCTATCAATACCAGCATTGATCGCCTCCTCTGTTTACCTTCACCGCATCACGCGCCTGAGGGGAGGGGCCGCACATCCATCATGTGTGGATGACACAATCGATGGGGGGAAATAGCTTCTCCGGCTGCACGAGGCTCCGGGCCACGCGGGCGGCGGCGTGCGGCGGCGTGCGGCGGCGTGCGGCGAGGCGCGATGTGGGGCAACCGCTCAATTCCAATCTGGCTCCTGGAGCCGATCGTTGGCTTTTTAATTAACTATTGTTATGGGGAGATGCATGGTCGCCCCGAATGTCAGTCTGACGCCAAAACATCACAGCACCGGGACCGAGGAGGGAGCCCGGCCCGTCTGCGCCTGCTGGGCGGTAAGAGCACATGTCTGGCCCAGAGGCCCCGCCCCCTCAGCCCAGCTCCTCTAGAGAAGTGGATAGGAGGAGCAGCCGGTCATGGTGCTTTCTTTCTGTTGGGTAACAGATTTATCTGATGAGATTTGAGACGCCACTGAAGTGAGTCTACGCGTGGCGGTAGCATCCACACACGGGAACCTGCACCAATGCAGCGGGATGCGTGTCATGGATCTCCTCTATTCGAGTCCCCGTATTGATGTGCCGCGCCGCGCAGCACGTAGCCGGCGAGCACGCGCCTGGTGTCGGTGCTCCTCACGCGTTACTTCATCATCGCGGCCTCTGGGAAGCCAAATGGAGGTCAGATATTGCTCCTCGCTCCACGGCGGTCGTCAATAAGAGTCGACAGCAGCCGACACAATGAGGACACTCGGCGAGGAAGAATTGAGGTTAACGACGTGGAGCTCTGCCCGCAGCAGTCCAACAGAGGCCTGCTTCACGAGTACAACCGTTACACATGACACCGTGTTCCAGACGGAAACACCCAACAGCTACTGGAACAGCTGACGTGGACAGTGAATACGTGTAGTGAGAGTTTTAACTATAGTGAGCACAGGCAGACAGGCCGGACTCCTGCAGACACCACAAGGTCAGAGGGAGACGGCTGCAAATGATGGGATGAAATCACATGTCTGGGTCTCCTGAAGGACGCATTCAGATATTCAAGAGCACTTCAAATGAAATACTGTGCTTTATGACCAAATATCTGCTAAACTAACTCATGATATGACAGTATATTTATTTATATATATTTATATATACAGCCGTAGCTGTATTTTGTGCTATCAACATTAACACGCTATCATGCGATGAACATGGTAAACGGTTTGGATGTTGTTATTATGAGTTAGCATTTAGCTCAAAGCATTTAGCTTAAAGCATTTAACTCAAAGCATGTAGCTCAGAGCATGTAGCTTTGTTAGCATTGCTGCGTTACGTGTGCACCGAGCTGCGTAGCTGGCTGTCGTTCCCCTCCTGATGTTTGTGGGGCTTTGAGGACATTGAGATGCTGCATGAGCCGCTCAGACCAACACGGCGGCTGCAGGAACCTGAGAGTGAAAACAAGAACCTGAGTCTAGTGGGGTCTGTGCTTCCCCGCCGGTCCTTTGGAAGGCCGAGCGGAGCCGCCGGCCCACCGGGCACCAGAATGAGGAGCCTCCGGTCCGAGGCCTGCAGCAGCCTCCGGTCTCAGGCCTGCAGCAGCCTCCGGTCTCAGGCCTGCAGCAGCCTCCGGTCCGAGGCCTGCAGCAGCCTCCGGTCTCAGGCCTGCAGCAGCCTCCGGTCCGAGGCCTGCAGCAGCCTCCGGTCCGAGGCCTGCAGCAGCCTCCGGTCCGAGGCCTGCAGCAGCCTCCGGTCCGAGGCCTGCAGCAGCCTCCGGTCCGAGGCCTGCAGCAGCCTCCGGTCTCAGGCCAGCAGCAGCAGGGCGTCTCGTGTGACCCGGCTTCTCCCCGTGGGACTCACGCCCCCTCAGTGAAGCGGTGGGCGGCCTCTTCCCGCGCTGGGAGACCACCCACCAGGAACACAGACGACAACAACCACCACCTCAAACGCTCCGTGATTCACAAGGATCGTCATCTCTTTTCATTTGGGCTTTGAATGGACTTTGATCTGGTTCTGTTCTCCCGCTGTGTCCATACACTGTCATGTGACCGCTCTGTAAATATTTGTGAGCGAGCCCTTCTCTGATCTGGAGGTCGTCACACAGACGGCGGCCGTGCCCTGGAGGCCCTGGAGCACCGGCTGCTGCCCGTAGTCCCAGACCACACGTCCTCGACGCATTCCTGCTAATGAACGCTTTCCACGGCTGACACTGGCGGAGGACACCAGAACCATCAAAGAGCCGGTGTGAGTCACCGGGCGGGGCGGCGTTCTAAGTGGTGTGTTGTCAGGGCTTTGATGTCACGCACCAGGAGGACGGCCCACGCCAGGAAGCGGCAGAGGATGCGGACGTCCTTCCCCTTGTAGCAGACGATGATCTTCCCGGCCTGCGGCAGAAAGAGTGGGAATAAGAGGCCGCGAGTCGTTGCTTCACACGTGTCTCTGTCCCCGGGTAACCCGAGAGGCCTGGGCCCGGCGGGGAGGTCACATGGCTCCTCCCCGCCGCAGCCAAATGTGGCGTGGAGGCCGCTGATTAATTTGGTGATGATGAATACGTCTCAGCTGAGGACGTTAGCGGGGAGGGGGAGGCGGACACCTGGCGCTGCGTTAAGACTCGCTGACGGAGGGGCTCCTGGGGGAGTAGAGCAATGCGCTGCTCCTGCTGCGCCTCCTTCCCACAGCAGTAATGGTTGGAGCGACACCGTTAGGGCGGAGAGCCGGAGCTCCCTCCTCCAGGAGTCGTGACAGGACGGGGCCCGGCTGGGCTCCCTGAGGCGGGAAAGGTCACGTGACCTTCAGGGGGGAGGAGCTGGTTCTCTGAGCCGTGGAGCTGCACAGGCCTCACGGGAGACACCAGGGGGCGCTCTGTGGACGCTCTGTGGGTGCTCTGTGGGCGCTCTGTGGACGCTCTGTGGACGCTCTGTGGACGCTCTGTGGACGCTCTGTGGACGCTCTGTGGACACGTGAGCAGCTCCACTCTGACAACTAACAACAAGCAGCAGAACTACCACGACCGAATCACATAAACACATGAACATGTGAATTACCTGAACACACATGAAACACACAAACACACAAACACACAAACACACTAACACACTAACACATGGACTATGTTCCATTTGAATCTCAATGACAACATAAGGACCGTGACGTGGTGAATGAATGAATGAATGATCCGTACCTGCATCCCCAGGAAGCCCATGACCACAGAGTTGATGGTTCCTAGAAGACCTTCAGGGTCGAAGGGCTGCGTGGTGCGGTACAGCTCCTATGGAGGAGGAGGAGGAGGAAGAAGAAGAAGAAGAAGAAGAAGAAGAAGAAGAAGAAGAAGAAGAAGAAGAAGAAGAAGAAGAAGAAGAAGAAGAAGAAGAAGAAGAAGAAGAAGAAGAAGAAGAAGAAGAAGAAGAAGAAGGAGGAGGAGGAGGAGGAGGAGGAGGAGGAGGAGGAGGAGGAGGAGGAGGAGGAGGAGGAGGAGGAGGAGGAGGAGGAGGAGGAGCAGCTCACCTGGCAGGTGGGGTATCTGTACATGTTGTCCCCGAACATCCAGCCGTCGATGTACCCGGCTGCTCCTCCGGTGCAGTTTGGGTAGAGACCGTCATCCCCGATGCCCCCGGCTCCCAGATACCCTCTGGTGTCAATGCAGAGCAACAGAAAGACACAACGTAGAGCAACACAGAGACACAACGTAGAGCAACATAAAGACATGATGCAGAGCAACTCAACGACACACTGCAGAGCATCACAGCGACAAAATGTAGAGCAACGCAGCGACACAATGCAGAGCAACGTATCGACACAACGTAGAGCAACGCATCGACAAAATGTAGAGCAACGTAGGTACACAATGTAGAGCAACGCAATGACACAATGTGGATCACCGTAGTGATACAATGTAGAGCAGCGTAGTGACACAATGTAGAGCAACGTAAAGACATGATGCAGAGCAACTCAACGACACATTGCAGAGCATCACAGCGACAAAAATGTAGAGCACCACAGCGACAAAATGTAGAGCAACGCAACGACACAATGTAAAGCAACGCATCGACACAACGTAGAGCAACGCATCGACAAAATGTAGAGCAACGCATCGACACAACGTAGAGCAACGCACCGACAAAATGTAGAGCAACGTAGGTACACAATGTAGAGCAACGTAATGACACAATGTGGATCACCGTAGTGATACAATGTAGAGCAACACAATGCAGAGCAACGTAGTGACACAATGTAGAGCGACACAATGATACAATGCAGAGCAACGTAGCGACACAATGCAGAGCAGCGTAGTGAGTCCTGGACTCACGTGGGGCAGTTGGGGACGGGCATGAGCAGAGTGAGGCCCAGCCACAGAGCCTCCAGCAGGAGGACGATCAGCCACTGAGGCCAGTAGAGGACCAGGTCCTGGACCGGCTCCCACCAGGGAGTCTGCATCCCAGAAAACAAAGAAGAGCTGTGATCTGATGTTTGGTTATCAACAACAACAACAAGGGACCACGGGACCCACACTGCACCAGGTGTTGTTCTGCCTGGTTCCTCACCGCTCGCAGGGGGACTTCCTTGTGGCCCCAGAACGTCTGCAGCAGAGACAGAACGAAGTAGGTGAAGCCCAGACGCTGCAGCACGCCAGGGACCCTCAGCCAGGACCAGGACACTGCGACCACAACACACAGCGTCAACAACAACAAGCCGTCATCCCCAATGAGGGAAAACAATAACAAGCCGTCATCCCCATGATGCTCGCCTCACTCGGCCTTCAGAAGACGGACGTGTCAAGAACCTGGGAAGCTAATCAAAGATTCCCAGTTATCTCGGTGTCTCAACTAATGGGGGGGGTGTTCTTTGGGTTGACAGATTGATGGTAATCTACACATTAGTTAATTGAAAACCTCTCTGCCGCTCAAAGTGCCGTGAAACATCGTGTAATCCCGATCATTGATCCGGACAAATCAAATGAGGGGCGGAAATCTGTCCTTACATAGGAAAAGAGGAAGCTCTTACTTCTGACACGGGAGTCACACACACACACACACACACACACACACACACACACACACACACACACACACACACACACACACACACACACACACACACACACACACACACACCAACAACAACCCTCAGTCACACTGCAGGAAACGGTTAAATCTGTTGTGTCTCCTTGTACTCGTCTGTCAGGTTGGGGTGGTGGTTGTGGAGGAGGCGGAGGCGGAGGAGGAGGAGGAGGAGGAGCTCTGCCGCCGGCTGCTCGTCTGAGCGCTCAGTGGTCACATGAGCCTTTTTACTGCTTCTTTGTGCCCTTCTGCCTGGATGCTGAGCCGGCTCTGTGCCGTGTGCAACGACAATAAAGCTGAATCTGATAACATGATTCTGGGTGAGCAATAAAGATATCAGCAGGAAGCTGCAGAAAGAGTGTTTGCCCGTTGGAAGGCTTTGAATCCGTCACCGTGCAAAACAGAAGGTGAAGTATTGAAAACACAGCGACGGTGTGTGGCCGGATCAAGAGAAGCAGACTTTGAGTTCCTCTGATTGAACGCACGTCATCCCTTAGAGCGAGGGCGCGGCCATCTTCATCGTCATGTGTGCGTTTGAGAGGTTGGATCAAATAGCCAGAGCTGCTGGGAGGACGTAGGTGTTCACGGGGACTCGTTCAGTCAAAGGTCAAGCCCTTCTGCCGCCTGCCGGTGAAGCGGCTCGTGGTATCGAGCTGATGTGACTGCCCTCTCTTATTAGATGGGAGCTGGTCCTCGGAGGCTGAGGCGGTAACACGAGCTGTCGGGGCGCCTCCGTCACCCAGAGGCTGTGTTCGCTCTGTTGAACGTCCCCTGGCGCTCGGCTCGGAGACTGCATTCGCAATAACAATATTTGTGTTAACCCAGTTACGCCGCCGCTCACACGGGAAAGCCCATTAGCACCGGGGGTGGCTAATGTGTGCAGGGCCCGTGGGCCCAGGTGGGCCGGCCCCCTCACGTCTCATCTGGACCGCATCGGGTTGTCTGGTGAAGCGAGGCGGTTACTGTGTGGTGAGCGTACCGCAGTAAGCTACACCACCTTTGTTCTACGACATTAGTGATCTTCTTCTTCTTCAATAAGCTACATAGCTACATGCGGCGCTACATGCGGCGCTACATGCGGCGCTACATGCGGCGCTACATGCGGCGCTACACCTACGTGGGCCGTCCCGTGGAGAGTAGTTCAGGAAGCAGAAGCCGAGCAGCACCAGGACGACGGTCCTCCAGCTCATCTTGCGCAGCAGCTGCCGCCGGCCGACTCCTCTCCTCTGCATGGACCTGAAGGCCAACACCACCGAGGTGCCGATGACGAACACGAACCTGGAGGAACCGCAGAACCGATCACACCACACAGAACCACAGATCACACAACACAGAACCACAGATCATACAACACACAGAACCACAGATCATACAACACAGAACCACAGATCATACAACACACAGAACCACAGATCATACAACACAGAACCACAGATCATACAACACACAGAACCACAGATCATACAACACACAGAACCACAGATCATACAACACAGAACCACAGATCATACAACACAGAACCACAGATCATACAACACACAGAACCACAGATCATACAACACAGAACCACAGATCATACAACACACAGAACCACAGATCATACAACACAGAACCACAGATCATACAACACACAGAACCACAGATCACACAACACAGAACCACAGATCATACAACACACAGAACCACAGATCATACAACACACAGAACCACAGATCACACAACACAGAACCACAGATCACACAACACAGAACCACAGATCATACAACACACAGAACCACAGATCATACAACACATAACCACAGATCATACAACACACAGAACCACAGATCACACAACACAGAACCACAGATCATACAACACAGAACCACAGATCATACAACACACAGAACCACAGATCATACAACACACAGAACCACAGATCATACAACACAGAACCACAGATCATACAACACACAGAACCACAGATCATACAACACACAGAACCACAGATCATACACAACACAGAACCACAGATCATACAACACAGAACCACAGATCATACAACACACAGAACCACCGATCAAACAGCACACAGAACCACAGATCAACACACAGAACCACAGATCATACAACACAGAACCACAGATCACACAACACAGAACCACAGATCACACAACACAGAACCACAGATCATACAACACACAGAACCACAGATCATACAACACAGAACCACAGATCATACAACACAGAACCACAGATCATACAACACAGAACCACAGATCACACAACACAGAACCACAGATCATACAACACACAGAACCACAGATCATACAACACAGAACCACAGATCATACAACACACAGAACCACAGATCATACAACACACAGAACCACAGATCACACAACACAGAACCACAGATCATACAACACAGAACCACAGATCATACAACACAGAACCACAGATCACACAACACAGAACCACAGATCACACAACACAGAACCACAGATCACACAACACAGAACCACAGATCATACAACACACAGAACCACAGATCATACAACACACAGAACCACAGATCACACAACACAGAACCACAGATCATACAACACAGCACCACAGATCATACAACACACAGAACCACAGATCATACAACACAGAACCACAGATCATACAACACACAGAACCACAGATCATACAACACACATAACCACAGATCATACAACACACAGAACCACAGATCACACAACACAGAACCACAGATCATACAACACAGAACCACAGATCATACAACACACAGAACCACAGAACCACAACACACAGAACCACAGATCACACAACACAGAACCACAGATCACACAACACAGAACCACAGATCATACAACACAGAACCACAGATCATACAACACAGAACCACAGATCATACAACACAGAACCACAGATCATACAACACAGAACCACAGATGATACAACACACATAACCACAGTTCATACAACACACAGAACCACAGATCACACAACACAGAACCACAGATCATACAACACACAGAACCACAGATCATACAACACAGAACCACAGATCATACAACACACAGAACCACAGATCATACAACACACAGAACCACAGATCATACAACACACAGAACCACAGATCATACAACACACAGAACCACAGATCATACAACACACAGAACCACAGATCACACAACACAGAACCACAGATCATACAACACACAGAACCACAGATCATACAACACACAGAACCACAGATCATACAACACACATAACCACAGTTCATACAACACACAGAACCACAGATCACACAACACAGAACCACAGATCATACAACACACAGAACCACAGATCATACAACACACAGAACCACAGATCACACAACACAGAACCACAGATCACACAACACAGAACCACAGATCATACAACACACAGAACCACAGATCATACAACACACAGAACCACAGATCACACAACACAGAACCACAGATCATACAACACAGCACCACAGATCATACAACACACAGAACCACAGATCATACAACACAGAACCACAGATCATACAACACACAGAACCACAGATCATACAACACACATAACCACAGATCATACAACACACAGAACCACAGATCACACAACACAGAACCACAGATCATACAACACAGAACCACAGATCATACAACACACAGAACCACAGATCATACAACACACAGAACCACAGATCATACAACACAGAACCACAGATCACACAACACAGAACCACAGATCACACAACACAGAACCACAGATCATACAACACAGAACCACAGATCATACAACACACAGAACCACAGATCACACAACACAGAACCACAGATCATACAACACACAGAACCACAGATCATACAACACAGAACCACAGATGATACAACACACATAACCACAGTTCATACAACACACAGAACCACAGATCACACAACACAGAACCACAGATCATACAACACACAGAACCACAGATCATACAACACAGAACCACAGATCATACAACACACAGAACCACAGATCATACAACACACAGAACCACAGATCATACAACACACAGAACCACAGATCATACAACACAGAACCACAGATCATACAACACACAGAACCACAGATCATACAACACAGAACCACAGATCATACAACACACAGAACCACAGATCATACAACACAGAACCACAGATCATACAACACACAGAACCACAGATCATACAACACACAGAACCACAGATCACACAACACAGAACCACAGATCATACAACACAGAACCACAGATCATACAACACACAGAACCACAAATCATACAACACACAGAACCACAGATCATACGACACAGAACCACAGATCATACAACAGAGAACCACAAATCATACAACACACAGAACCACAGATCATACAACACAGAACCACAGATCATACAACACAGAACCACAGATCATACAACACAGAACCACAGATCATACAACACACAGAACCACAGATCATACAACACACAGAACCACAGATCACACAACACAGAACCACAGATCATACAACACACAGAACCACAAATCATACAACACAGAACCACAGATCACACAGAACCACAGATCATACAACACACAGAACCACAGATCACACAACACAGAACCACAGATCATACAACACACAGAACCACAAATCATACAACACAGAACCACAGATCACACAGAACCACAGATCATACAACACACAGAACCACAGATCATACAACACACAGAACCACAGATCATACAACACAGAACCACAGATCATACAACGCACAGAACCACAGATCATACAACACACAGAACCACAGATCATACAACACACAGAACCACAGATCATACAACACAGAACCACAGATCATACAACGCACAGAACCACAGATCATACAACACACAGAACCACAGATCATACAACACAGAACCACAGATCATACAACACAGAACCACAGATCATACAACGCACAGAACCACAGATCATACAACGCACAGAACCACAGATCATACAACGCACAGAACCACAGATCATACAACACAGAACCACAGATCACACAACACACAGAACCACAGCACAGGGCTACTAAAACACATATATGAAAATATATATGAAATCCTCTTTGGCAAACCTACCATGGCATGACCAGATCTCCCACAGTGAGACCTGAAATGCAGAAGCATGCATTAGTATCTAGAAGCATGCATTAGTATCTAGAAGCATGCATTAGTATCCATATGCATGCATTAGTATCTAGAAGCATGCATTAGTATCTAGAAGCATATATTAGTATCTAGAAGCATGCATTAGTATCTAGAAGCATGCATTAGTATTTAGAAGCATGCATTAGTATCTAGAAGCATGCATTAGTATCTAGAAGCATGCATTCGTATCCATATGCATGCATTAGTATCTAGAAGCATGCATTAGTATCTAGAAGCATGCATTAGTATCCATATGCATGCATTAGTATCTAGAAGCATGCATTAGTATCCATATGCATGCATTAGTATCTAGAAGCATATATTAGTATCTAGAAGCATGCATTAGTATCTAGAAGCATGCATTAGTATCTAGAAGCATATATTAGTATCTAGAAGCATGCATTAGTATCTAGAAGCATGCATTAGTATCTAGAAACATATATTAGTATCTAGAAGCATGCATTAGTATCCATACACAGACACATGAATGATATAAACACAGTTCAGTTTTTGCCCTTCTTCAATCCAAAATGACGGTGAGGTGAATTAATAACAATCTTTTGTCCTCAAACTTCTGTTCCAGTCGTTAACTTTCCATTTCCAAAAGGTGAATACTTGTTTACAGTCCTGTGACAGCAGGAAGAGAAGATGAATCAACAACCCCTGAAATCAATACACTCTTCTAGATGTGGCAACGAGGCTATTAGAACACAGGACATGGATTTATTAAAGTTTCCGTGACACTTTGGCTTTAAAGAAAACTTTAATAACCATAATCATTATTTACATTGTCATGGAGCACCTCAGCAGGCGCGTACTAAACCCCTCCCTTGTTCTCCAGCAGGCCATTTGACATTCATGGGACCTCCTGCTCGCCTCCCTGGTTGTTCATAACACTCCAGACCTCCAGGGGGCGTCGGTCTGAGGAGGTTACACCTCAGTTACCATAACGAGTGACTACAGCCAGGAGACGCTGCGTGGGCTAGGAGCTTCGGCTTCATGTGAAAGAAGGCGTACATTCATGTCATAACGCTCCTCCTGTGACCGTCAGCTGTCAGCACCTCCCCTCGCCCCGTGTGCGTCGTACAGGTGTCTTAGCGTGTCTTAGCGTTACCGTTCCATGGTGCATGCTGAAAGAACCAGTAGCCTCCTCCTCCGTAGTTCACAAACACCATCACTGTCAGGGCGAAGCTGCAAAGACACGACGAGTCAGCACTACAGCACGCTGTTAGCACGCTGTTAGCACACTACAGCACACCGTTAGCACGCTGTTAGAACACTACAGCACACTGTTAGAACACTACAGCACACTGTTAGCACGCTGTTAGCACACCGTTAGCACGCTGTTAGCACACTACAGCACACTGTTAGCACGCTGTTAGAACACTACAGCACGCTGTTAGCACGCTGTTAGAACACTACAGCACGCTGTTAGCACGCTGTTAGAACACTGTTAGCACGCTGTTAGCACGCTGTCAGGAAATCCCCGAAAATGAAGTGAGCCTCCATGCAGTGGAGGGCGTGGCGGCCACATGCGTGGCAGCAGTTATGACACCGCTATGAACACGGCCTGAAGGACTGAACCTGCGTCCAGCTGCTTGTTCACATCTTTAATTAAAGTAGCCGGAGGAATTGTTTTATTCCACTCCAAATGCAAAGTACTGCGATGTCAGCGTTATGAATCACTCAGGACGACGGACCCCGAGCAGAGCGCTGAGTCAGGGCGCCGCTCGGGGGGACACTTCTCCTCCAGCAGGGGGGGCTTCAGGGACAGGGGGGGCTTCAGAGATAGGGGGGCTTCAGGGACGGGGGGCTTCAGAGACAGGGGGGGCTTCAGGATAGGGGGGCTTCAGGATAGGGGGCTTCAGGGACGGGGGGGGCTTCAGAGACAGGGGGGGGCTTCAGAGACAGGGGGGGGGCTTCAGGGACAGGGGTGTTCTGAGGCCGATTTCAGCCATTCACCCTCCTGAATACTTGCATGTTTTCTTTTGATTGATGTTTTATTGAATCAAAGAGAAGAGCAGTGTCACGGGGGTCTTCAGGACGCAAAACCAGATCAAGACGAGCTCCAAGAACGCGTCCTGATAAGAGGCCCCGCCTCCTGCTGGATGGATTCGATTAGCAGGAGCACTGAAGCCATTACTGCCGTTTCCCCCCGACCTGCTGATAGCAGCTCCAGAGGCCCTCCTCCCTCTGACGCACGCGGAGCGGCCCGGCCCATTAGTCGCCATGGCGACGGAGACCCAGGTGAACCAGCGGCCAGAGGCTGGAGCCCTCCAGGCCGGCTGGGCTCAGGTAGACGTTGTAAACCAGGGAGGCGACCTCGTGTTCCCCGTGGGCCGCAGCAGCAGCATGGCCGCCCTCTTAAAGGGCCGGAAACGCTTCATAAACTCCTTGCATGGGATTGTTGTTCCTTTGAGAGTAGGAACTACATGTCTCTGATGTTACAGCATAAGGGCTCCAGGGGGACCCATGATGCACCTGTGAGACGCTCCCAGAGACGCTCCCAGAGACGCTCCAGAGACGCTCCCAGAGACGCTCCAGAGACGCTCCAGAGACGCTCCAGAGACGCTCCAGAGACGCTCCCAGAGACGCTCCAGAGACGCTCCAGAGACGCTCCAGAGACGATCTGGCCACTGAGCTGTGACCCGCTGCAGCAGTACCCAGCCGCCGGCTGCAGGCCGTCTGTCAGGGTGGGGTCTGTCAACAGAGGGCGGCGTGGGGACGGCGGCGTGGGGACGGCGGCGTGGGGACGGCGGCGTGGGGACGGCGGCGTGGGGACGGCGGCGTGGGGACGGCGAGGTTCATTCCTCTGAGGCCAGAGCGGCGCTGCTCGCTGCTGACGGGGCGCTCTGCGGCGGCGACAGGCTCTTAGCAGCGAGGCGCGAGATTAAAAAACAAATCCTTTCAGAAAGATGAAGCGTGGGCCGCCGCTCGCCGTAGATCACGCCACCAGAGAGGAAACGCCTCTTGGCTTTTACAACGTCGTTATGCCGACGTGGCGCCTTTCCCCGGAGCGGGGACTCGTCACGGAGACCGTAAGTCACCGGGAGGGAGTGTGTGTGTGTGTGTGTGTGTGTGTGAGGGAGTGTGGGTGTGTGAGGGAGTGTGGGTGTGTGAGGGAGTGTGTGTCCAGGTGTGTGTGTGTGTGTGAGGGAGTGTGGGTGTGTGAGGGAGTGTGGGTGTGTGAGGGAGTGTGTGTCCAGGTGTGTGTGTGTGTGTGAGGGAGTGTGTGTGTCGTTGGCGTGTCATTGGCGTGTCGGTGGCGTGTCATTGGCGTGCCGGTGGCGTGTCGGTGGCGTGTCATTGCCATGTCGTTGGTGTGTCGGTGGCGTGTCGTTGGCGTGTCGGTGGCGTGTCATTGCCATGTCGTTGGCGTGTCGGTGGCGTGTCGGTGGCGTGTCGGTGGCGTGACGGTGGCGTGTCATTGCCATGTCGTTGGTGTGTCGGTGGCGTGTCGGTGGCGTGTCGGTGGCGTGTCGGTGGCGTGTCATTGCCATGTCGTTGCCGTGTTGGTGGCGTGTCGTTGGCGTGTCGGTGGCGTGTCGTTGGCGTGTCGGTGGCGTGTCGGTGGTGTGTCGTTGGCGTGTCGGTGGCGTGTCGGTGGCCTGTCATTGCCGTGTCGGTGGCGTGTCGGTGGCGTGTCATTGGCGTGTCGGTGGCGTGTCATTGGCGTGTCGGTGGCGTGTCGTTGGTGTGTCGTTGGTGTGTCGGTGGTGTGTCGTTGGAGTGTCGTTGGCGTGTCGGTGGCGTGTCGGTGGCGTGTCGTTGGTGTGTCGGTGGCGTGTCATTGGCGTGTCGGTGGCGTGTCATTGCTGTGTCGTTGGCGTGTCGGTGGCGTGTCGGTGGCGTGTCATTGCCGTGTCGTTGGCGTGTCGGTGGCGTGTCGTTGGCGTGTCGGTGGCGTGTCGTTGGCGTGTCGGTGGCGTGTCGGTGGTGTGTCGTTGGCGTGTCGGTGGCGTGTCGGTGGCCTGTCATTGCCGTGTCGGTGGCGTGTCGGTGGCGTGTCATTGGCGTGTCGGTGGCGTGTCATTGGCGTGTCGGTGGCGTGTCGTTGGTGTGTCGTTGGTGTGTCGGTGGTGTGTCGTTGGAGTGTCGTTGGCGTGTCGGTGGCGTGTCGTTGGTGTGTCGGTGGCGTGTCATTGGCGTGTCGGTGGCGTGTCATTGCTGTGTCGTTGGCGTGTCGGTGGCGTGTCGGTGGCGTGTCGTTGGTGTGTCGGTGGCGTGTCATTGGCGTGTCGGTGGCGTGTCGTTGGCGTGTCGGTGGCGTGTCGGTGGCGTGTCATTGCCATGTCGTTGGTGTGTCGGTGGCGTGTCGGTGGCGTGTCGGTGGTGGCGGTCGTTGCGTGTCGCTGGCGTGTGGTGGCGTGTCGGTGGCGTGTCGGTGGCGTGTCGGTGGCGTGTCATTGCCGTGTCGTTGGCGGGGGGTCGGTGGCGTGTCGGTGGCGTGTCGGTGGCGTGTCATTGGCGTGTCGGTGGCGTGTCGTTGGCGTGTCGGTGGCGTGTCGGTGGCGTGTCGGTGGCGTGTCGGTGCGTGGCGGTCGTGGGCGGTCGGTGGCGTGTCATTGCGTCGGTGGTGGCGTGGCGTGTCATTGGCGTGTCGGTGGCGTGTCATGTGTCGGCGGTCGGTGGCGGGTGGCGTGTCTGTCGGTGGCGTGTCATTGCTGTGTCGTTGGCGTGTCGGTGGCGTGTCGGTGGCGTGTCATCGCGTGTGTCGGTGGCCGGTCGTTGGCGTGTCGGTGGCGTGTCGTTGGTGGTCGCTGGCGTGTCGGTGGCGTGTCGGTGGGCGTGTCATTGGCGTGGCGGTGGCGTCATTGGCGGTCGTGGTGTGTCGGGTGGGTGGCGGTCGTTGGCGTGTCGCTGGCGGTCGCTGGCGTGTCGGTGGCGTATGTCGTGTCGCGGTCGGTTGGCGTGTCGTGGCGTGTCGGTGGCGTGTGGCGGGCGGTCGGGCGCAGGTCGTGGCGTGTCGTGGCGGTCGGGCGTGTCGGCGGCGTGTCGTGGGGTCGGTGGCGTGTCGCGTGTCGTTGGCGGTCGGGCGGTCGTGTCGGCGGTCATTGGCGGTCGGTGGCGTATCGTTGGCGTGTCGGTGGCGTGTCGGTGGCGTGTCGGTGGCGTGTCGTTGGCGTGTCGTTGGCGTGTCGGTGGCGTGTCGTTGGCGTGTCGGTGGCGTGTTCGGCGGCGTGTCGTGGCGGTCGGTGGCGGTTGGCAGGTCGCTGGCGTGTCGGTGGAGTGTCGTTGGCGTATCGTTGGCGTGTCGTTGGCGTGTCGTTGGCGTACCCGCGGAACGTGTCCAGGGAGAGCAGGCGGGAGGACGTGGGTTTGGCGGCGATGAGTTCAGCTTCAGGAGCTTCTGCTGCGTCCTGGAGGAACAGAGAGGAGACGACATGGGAACCTGCTGACTCCTCTGAACATGAACAGCATCTCCCCCCCCCTCCCCCCCCGTGTGGCGGCGCTGCCCCCCTCCCCCCCCCCCCCCCCCGTGTGGCGGCGCTGACCCTCTCCCCCCGTGTGGCGGCGCTGACCCTCTCCTCCCCCCGTGTGGCGGCGCTGACCTCCTCCCCCGTGTGGCGGCGCTGACCTCTCCTCCAACCCCCCGTGTGGCGGCGCTGACCCTCTCCCCCCGACCCTCTCCCCCCCGACCCTCTCCCCCCCGACCCTCTCCCCCCCGCAGATTAGCCGCCTCTCTGCAGCCGTTTAGGGAGCCAGAGCAGGAAGAGCGCGGCACTAATGCGCCGTGATGGATCTGCGTGGCGTGCAGACGGCGCAGGAAGACAGAGACGTCTTCATGGGAGAAAGAGAGGAGCCATTCATGCTCCTGAAATTACACGCCGCTCTGGCCCCGGAGCCAGAGCCGCCGCTCTCTCTGCTCCGCGTGGCCTGCTGGGCAGCGGCTCGGCTAACATTGGTATCAATCACCCCATTAGTGTCTCCGGACGCCACGAGGCCCAGAGCAGCCGGCAGCCGCTCTGGTATGCAGCCGGCGGCCCGCCAACAACAACAACAAGGCCGCTCTGGCCCACGCTCTGCCTTCAGGTTGACGCTCTGCCTTCAGGTTGACGCTCTGCCTTCAGGTTAACGCTCTGCCTTCAGGTTAACGCTCTGCCTTCAGGTTGACGCTCTGCCTTCAGGTTAACGCTCTGCCTTCAGGTTGACGCTCTGCCTTCAGGTTAACGCTCTGCCTTCAGGTTAACGCTCTGCCTTCAGGTTGACGCTCTGCCTTCAGGTTAACGCTCTGCCTTCAGGTTGACGCTCTGCCTTCAGGTTAACGCTCTGCCTTCAGGTTAACGCTCTGCCTTCAGGTTGACGCTCTGCCTTCAGGCCCACGCTCTGCAGGGAGACGTCACGCTCCTCATTCTGCTCCCAGGACTTCAGGCCAGACGAGGATGTTGGGGATGAAATACACATCCGGGTCATACGCACCTCCCTGGTTACGGTTACCACGGGGACGGCCAGGTCTCTGCCCTCTGATTGGCTCATTGAGGTCATTGTAACCAGCTGCAGGTCGTACTCACCTCATCCAGGGAGTACTGCGGGCCCCGGCAGCTCCTCCTGCAGCGCGCCACGCACCGCCTCCTGCAAGAGGAGCACACGTCTGAGGCTGACGAGGAGGAGGCGCATCATGCGTGATGCGTGAGACACGTGAGACATGTGGTACCTGTAGACGTACGGCACCGCCACGAAGCAGAGGGCGAGGAGCGCCAGAGACAGAGCTGCAGCCAGAAGAGCTGCAAGCAAAGAGGAGAAGGTCAAGTACGCCATGCGGTCACACGGGACCAGGACCTGGTCTGATCCTGGTCTCTGGTCTCTGGTCTCACAGCGAGACGGTGACGTCAGCGTGGCCGAGCGCGTCCTGTTTGTCTTCAGTGGAAAGACAAACAGGACGCGGCCGACCGCCTAAGTCCACATGTCAGGAGCAGGGGACCAGGTTCTGGGTCCACATGTCAGGACCAGGTCCTGAGTCCACATGTCATTCCTCTCCGTCTCGTGGATCTCTTTCCTTATTCCCGTTGTCTTGCCTGATGCTCGTCGTGAGAGGAGAGACTTGGGAGCTTCGGAGCCTCTGATTGGGCGACACGGAGCAGACGCCGGTCCTGGTGATTAACGGTCTGCTGGTGGGAGCTCATCCGTGACCCGTGACCTCTCGGAAAACCACGATCAATGAGACCAAGCAAACTTTTAGATTCCCCAGCAGGGAAACTCCAGCGGCCCGGAGCTGCGGAGCATTACTGCAGCCGGTCCTGTGGGGCGGCGCTGTGATCACGGCTCTAATGGAAGCTCACCGTACGGCGCGCGCCGCGGCGCGCTGACCAATCATCGGCCGGGTAATGGCCACTCGGCCTTAAAGGTCTGCTCTACAACGTAATCTGCAGTATTGTTAAGTACAGTGTGCATTATGGAGAGAGGCGCTTTCAGAATCCCATTACGGCCTAATCCTTCCACACTCCCTAATGTATTACCCACAATGCACTGCAGCCTTCCACACAAACAGAAAAGCTTTTCTTTTATCCCTTTTCAAGAAAGCCCGTCTCATCGGATCGATACTCGCCGCGTCCCCGGAGCTGAGGAGCGATGCTGCTCAGCAAACTCCATTAAGCGGAGACGGACCAAAGGTTGCTCCACTGTCCCTGGGTCCCACCGCGCAGCTCCACCGTGGGACTCACACGCCATCATACTCACGCAGGTGTGCGTTACGCGGCGGCGTGTCCACGGCGTGGGTGCAGCTGGGCGGAGCGGCGGCCTCGGACCCCTGGATCCAGACGGAGTAGTGACCCCCCTCTCCGTAGGTCTGACTCCACCTGCAGCGTTGAGGCGCATTTTAATCTGATCCCCGTGGAGATTATATTTCCTCAGCAGCAAATATTAAATTTCCTTTTTCATCCACTTGCTGCTGTTTTCCTTTTTACCAGACTAATTGAAAGAATAAATAGCCTTCCTGTCTCATCCTCATGGGTTTCTAGCACGGGGAAGCTCAGGAGCCCCCCCTAGTGGCCGCAGAGCGCACTGCACCCCCTGTCCTCCAGTGTCAGGCCCCCCAAAACATGCATTACAAGCTCCTATTGATCCTCTGGATGACACACTAGCTATCACTTGGAGTGTTTTTCTTCAGAGGATGGAAGTGAATCAATAGCATCAGCCTGGTTAGAGACCTCAGCATTGATCCTGAGCCCGGGGCCAGAGCTCTGGGGGGGGGGGGGGGGGGGGCACCCCAGGGTGTCATGTTGCAGCCCGTGTTTACAGGTGACCTCAATGGAAAGCTCCGCCCTGGAGCCTCGTCCGTCCCGGTGCTTCATGACTGCGCCGCCCGTCTCCCCGGCCCTCCAGCCGCTGTACGATTCCCTCGAGAGGCGTCCCTCAGCTCAGGAGGTCAGGAGGTCAGCCCCGCCCCCCCGGAGACGAGCCTCAGACTGCTGACCACACAACATCACGCCCCCCCCCACCCACACACACACACACAGGAAACAAATCACCGCTGAGGATTGTGGGTAGTTTGATGTTATCGACTTTGTGAGAATGTTCAAACCTGCACAGAGTTGCACTCCCGACCCGAGAATCCACCTGCAGGCTCAGAGAGAAGCGTGTGCTGACCGCCACGGACGAGCTGTTTCTGCCGGCTGCCAGCGCCAGCAGGGGCTGGTACACACACTGCAGGTACACACAGGTACACACAGGTAAACACACAGGTACACACACTGCAGGCACACACAGGTACACACAGGTAAACACACAGGTACACACACTGCAGGCACACACAGGTACACACAGGTACACACACAGGTACACACACTGCAGGCACACACAGGTACACACAGGTAAACACACAGGTACACAGGTAAACACACAGGTACACACACTGCAGGTACACACAAGTACACACACTGCAGGTACACACAGGTACACACAGGTACACATACTGCAGGTACACACAGGTAAACACACAGGTACACACACTGCAGGTACACACAGGTAAACACACAGGTACACACACTGCAGACACACACACAGGTACACAGGTAAACACACAGGTACACACACTGCAGGCACACACAGGTACACACAGGTAAACACACTGCAGGTACACACAGGTGAACACACTGCAGGCACACACAGGTAAACACACTGCAGGCACACAGGTAAACACACAGGTAAACACACTGCAGGCACACACAGGTACACAGGTACACACACTGCAGGCACACAGGTACACACAGGTAAACACACTGCAGGTACACACAGGTGAACACACTGCAGGCACACAGGTAAACACACAGGTAAACACACTGCAGGTACACACAGGTAAACACACAGGTGAACACACTGCAGGCACACACAGGTACACACAGATACACACAGATACACGCAGGTAAACACACAGGTACACACACTCAAAGAGCTTCATAGAGGAACATGGGGCTTCACAGGTTACTCAATAAAGAGCTTCATAGAGGAACATGGGGCTTCACAGGTTACTCAATAAAGAGCTTTATAGAGGAACATGGGGCTTCACAGGTTACTCAAAGAGCTTCATAGAGGAACATGGGGCTTCACAGGTTACTCATAACTCTGGTTAAATCATCATGTCTGACCAACCTGGTTCATTATTCTGGAGGTTTGTGTCTGTTCTTCAGAACCTCTTCGTTGTGTTTGGATGCAGTTCGGTCTCCTGCTGCTCTGCTCTCCAGGGTTAGCTTCATGTTGTTAGCTCGTTAGCTTCATGCTGTTAGCTTCATGCTGTTAGCTCGTTAGCTTCAGGCTGTTAGCTAGATAACTGCGACAGGATTCGTGCTTCTTCCACGTGTCTGAAGCTCTTTAGTTCCTCAGCCCGTTGTAGTCCAGAGAGTTTCAGTCTCAGGACTTTGAACAACAGAGGAAACTAAACAGGCATGACTCCCTGAGCTCCGTTAGCCAACAGCTCCGTTAGCCAACAGCTCCGTTAGCATCCTGCTCGCGCAGCTCCGTGGAGCTCTCTGGCTGAGGGACCATACCGGTCTCTGATTGGCCGAGTTCAATCACGTGAAATAAGAAACGATGTCATTGGCCAGGGCGCAAACGTTTGTGCCTCAAGATTCACGTTTCACTCGCAATGAGACACACACACAAGATGGACCAGCGGCTGTTAAAGGGGGAGGGGCTTCTCTCAGTGATGAAGAGTGGAGATATGTTATTTGTGGTCACATTTAACTTCAGTGGTTGTTGACGGCTGACGGTCTCCACACGCAGCGCGTCAACACGGTGTATTTATTATTTAAAGGATTTGGGATATCATGTTTTTTTTTCCTTACTTCTTTTTTTTTTCATCTCAAAATCTTAAGAGGGGCGGCGCCCTGGCGCCCTCTATGGACGCACCACCACTGGCCTCCAGGTGAACAGGTGTTCATGTAGAGCGTCTCCAGGTGAACAGGTGTTCATGTAGAGCAGGCCTATTCAACTAGCAGCCCGCGGGCCGGATACGGCCCGTTTGAATTTAACTCCGGCCCGCCAGACTGCCTGCAAATCAGTATAGCTTGGTAATAAAAAATAAAAGTGACGGACACGCCTCTTTTATACATCGAGAAATCCAACCCAGAGCCGTTGAGTTTCCCTGTTGCCTCCACCCAACCTGTATGTTACATCGTTATGTTACGCCCCGTGTTGGTTGCCGTAACCCACTCTCACCAGCGCTCTGGTCTGTCTGACCACTGAAACACGGCGCTAGCTGACGCTACCGTTAGCTGCAACACGTCTCTCTCAAAGCCGAAGCGTCGGGAAGTTGTCTGCAGGGCTCTCAAGTGTCACGCATTGAGCGTGAGACTCACGCTTTTCGGTCTTAACGCACGCACTCCCGCACACATCGTATTTATCACGCTATTTAATGTTGTAATGTGCCGCCGCAGCGCGCAAACATGAGGTGGGGAAATCAAGCGCTCCTCTGGAGATCAGCTGTTAGTTGCCACTTATCAGCCAATCAAAAAATAGAAGTGGGCTACTCGTATCTGGGTAAGATTTAATCCAGCAACCAATGAAAGTAAAGCAAGTGGCCCGAATAAGAAAATCAAGGGGGGTGTGAAGGCCGCACAGAATATTGATCAAATGCCCGCAGAACGAAACTTTAGGAGTTCAGTCGCGCAAATTCCTGGATGCTTTACTTTCATTGGTGATAGCGCTGGTGATAGTGGGTTACGGCAACCAACACGGGGCGTAACATAACGATGTAACATACAGGTTGGGTGGAGGCAACAGGGAAACTCAACGGCTCTGGGTTGGATTTCTCGATGTATAAAAGAGGCGTGCCCGTCAGTTTTATTTTTTATTACCAAGCTAGACTGATTTGCAGGCAGTCTGGCGGGCCGGAGTTAAATTCAAACGGGCCGTATCCGGCCCGCGGGCCGCTAGTTGAATAGGCCTGGTGTAGAGCGTCTCCAGTTGAACATGTGTTCATATAGAGCAGGGATGCTCAATACGTCGATCGCGATCGACCGGACGATCGCGGCGACCTGCCAGTCGATGGCGGCGTAGTGTTGGTAGATCGCATCACAGAATAATAAATGTGCCCGCCCCCTGTAACTTCCTCTATAGCGCCAGATTACAGCAGCAGCGTGTCATGTCTGTCTCTCCGTGTCGCGTTAACAGTCCTCCGCTCGCGGTCTCGCGCGCCGCAAAGCTTCGCTGGCTTGCGCGCGCATCGTCGTGGCGGAGCAGAGAAAAAGTCACTAGCACCCCCCCCCTCCCCCCCCGTCGGTCGATCGTCTTGACTTGGTCACATTATAAGTAACTCGCATGCTGAAAAAGTGTAACCACCCCTGATATAGAGTGTCTCCATGTGAACATGTGTTCGTGTAGAGCGTCTCCATGTGAACAGGTGTTCGTGTAGAGCGTCTCCATGTGAACATGTGTTCGTGTAGAGCGTCTCCATGTGAACATGTGTTCGTGTAGAGCGTCTCCATGTGAACAGGTGTTCGTGTAGAGCGTCTCCATGTGAACAGGTGTTCGTGTAGAGCGTCTCCATGTGAACAGGTGTTCGTGTAGAGCGTCTCCATGTGAACAGGTGTTCGTGTAGAGCGTCTCCATGTGAACATGTGTTCGTGTAGAGCGTCTCCAGGTGAACAGGTGTTCGTGTAGAGCGTCTCCATGTGAACATGTGTTCGTGTAGAGCGTCTCCATGTGAACATGTGTTCGTGTAGAGCGTCTCCAGGTGAACAGGTGTTCGTGTAGAGCGTCTCCGGGGGAACAGGCGCTCACCTTGTAGCAGTAGTCTGAGGTGTAGAGCACCTGCAGCTCCTCCGTCAGCTGGTTGTGGAAGGTGAGCAGCGCCTGGTCCATCTTCAGCCCTGCAGACAGGAAGCGCTCCATGAGTCACAGAGAGCAGCCGTGTCGACCCCGTCGCCGCGGTAACCGACTGGACCTTCTCTCCCTGTAAACCGCCCCTCCCTGATACCTGAACCTTCACCTGCGCCTGGGCCTCGCTCTGGGGCTCGGAGCAGAGCCCCGAGTCATCTCCAGAGCCTCATGCCCCCCCCCCCCCCCCGGGAGGATCTAATCGCCCCCCCGTGACCCCTCGTGACCCCCCGTGACCCTGAAGCTCACCTGGTGGGACGTGTCCCCCGGAGCCGCCGCTCAGCAGCAGCAGCCAGGCCAGAGCTCGTAGAGGTGTGCTGGGCTCCATGCTGTCATGAGGACGCTCTGCGCGCTCCGCTTTATAAGGCGCTCCACTAAGCGGGCAAAGGGCGGCGGGGCGCGTGTCGCAATGCTGGCGCCCGACGATGATGATGATGATGATGATGATGATGATGATGATGATGATGATGATGATGATGATGATGATGATGATGATGATGATGATGATGATGATTACATGTGAATGAATGATTGAAAGCGAGTGCCTGGAGAAGCTGTGATGGAGTCAGAGGATCTCTACCGTCGCCACGCCGACCGCCGCTGCTCACGTCGTGCTCATGGGGGGGGGGGGGCATTAACCTTTGACCTGCAGCTGAAGAGCCATCATTAACAGTCCATGTTATTAAAGTGTGTGTTACATGTTATTAAAGTGTGTGTTACATGTTATTAAAGTGTGTGTTACATGTTATTAAAGTGTGTGTTACATGTTATTAAAGTGTGTGTTACATGTTATTAAAGTGTGTGTTACATGTTATTAAAGTGTGTGTTACATGTTATTAAAGTGTGTGTTTCATGTTATTAAAGTGTGTGTTACATGTTATTAAAGCTTCCCTCTGTCATCACACAGCAGTGTGTGTGTGTGTGAGTGTGTGTATGTGTGTGTGTGTGAGTGTGTGTGTGTGTGTGTGCAGAGCCTCAATAGCTTCATGCCTGGATTGTGCAACAGATGACGGTTTATGATTAAGCCCCCTGTGGCCGGGCGGCCTATCAGCAGTGAGTATTTCTGCTCAGGCTTCTGCAGGGCAGCTCATCAGGACCCGTGGCTGAGAGCAGTCACTCCCACTCTGATCACCAGGCAGCTGGACCTCCTGCAGGAACACTCTGCAAACATGGTGAGTACACACGCTGTGTGTGTGTGTGTGTGTGTGTGTGTGTGTGAGTGTGTGTGTGTGTGAGTGTGTGTGTGTGTGAGTGTGAGTGTGAGTGTGTGTGTGTGTGTGTGTAGGCTGCTCACACACACACTGGTTGCCCTCTCGTCTGGAGGCTTTATGGCAGAGCGAGGAATGCAGAAACATTTACACGTTTACAATGTGCCGTATAATTCTTCAGGGTGGAGGACATGAGGCTCATCTCCACGTCTGGGGGAGGGGGAGGCGTCGCGTGTGTGTGTGTGTGTGTGTGTGCGTGTGTGTGTGTGTGTGTGTGTGTGTGTGTGTGTGTGTGTGCAGACGGAGCAGATTAGACGGTTGCCATGACACCGGTTGATGTCATTGCTCTCGTGACATCTGTTTGCTCTGGGGGGCCACAGGGGGCCTTAGGGGGCCACAAGGGGCCCTTAGGGGGCACAGGGGGCCCTTAGGGGGCACAGGGGGCCTAGGCCAGGGGCCAGGGGCCTAGGGGGCCTAAGGGGCCCTTAGGGGGCACAGGGGGCCCTTAGGGGGCCACAGGGGGGCACAGGGCGCCACAAGGGGCCCTTAGGGGGCACAGGGGGCCCTTAGGGGGCCACAGGGGGGCACAGGGCGCCACAGGTGGCCCTTAGGGGGCCACAAGGGGCCCTTATGGGGCACAGGGGGCCACAGGGGGGCACAGGGGCCCTAGGGGGGCACAGGGGGCCCTTAGGGGGCCACAGGGGGCCCTCATGAGGCCTCTCTCAATAAAACTGGACATCCCACTGAGGAATGTGGTGAAAGGTCAGGGGTCACGCCGGCTGAATGAAAGCAGTGACCTTAAATCCACCAGACCAAGCATCGAGTGTCCAGATTAGGAACTGAGTGACCAAAAGCCCCCCCAACACACACACACACACACACACACACACACACACACACACAGACACACACATACAGACACACACACACACACACACACACACACACACACACAGACACACACACACACACACACACACACACACACACACACACACACACAGACACACACACACACACAGACACACACACACAGACACACACACACACACACACACACACACAGACGCACACACACACACACACACACACACACAGACACACACACACACACACACACACACACACACACACAGACACACACACACACACAGACACACACACACACACACACACACACACACACACACAGACACACACACACACACACACACACACACACATACAGACACACACACACACACAGACACACACACACACAGACACACACATACAGACACACACACACACACACAGACACACACACACACACACACAGACACACATACACACACACACACACACAGACGCACGCACACACACACACACAGACACACACACAGACACACAGACACACAGACACACAGACACACACACACACACACACAGACACACACACAGACACACACACACACACACACACACACACACACAGACGCACACACACACACACACACACAGAGACACACACACACACAGACACACACACACACACAGACGCACACACACACACACACACACAGACACACACACACACACACACACACACACACACACACACACACACACACACACACACACACACACACACACACACACACCACATACCTTTGAACCAGCGAGTCTTTTAAAACCAGGAATGTGGCCTCATTGTTTCCAGATGTGGCTCCATGCAGCCAATCAGAGTCAGCCAATCAGAGTCTGTGTTGGTGCCCCCCCCCCAGCCAATCAGAGTCTGTGTTGGTGCCCCCCCCCCAGCCAATCAGAGTCTGTGTTGGTGCCCCCCCCTCTCTCCTGCAGGCCGGTAAGATCCAGAGTCTGACTGAGGAGGAGAGGAACCACCTCCTCCCGCTGCTGCGCAACGCCCAGTGGGTGGAGGTGGTGGGCCGGGACGCCATCTACAAGGAGTTCATCTTCAAGGACTTCAACCAGGTATCCCTCGCCTCCTGTCTGACACCTGCTCCTACCTGACCCCTCCGTGACCCCGTGACCTCTCCACTTTCCAGGCCTTTGGGTTCATGTCCAGAGTGGCTTTGCAGGCGGAGAAGATGGACCACCACCCCGAGTGGTTCAACGTGTACAACAAGGTAACCAGGGAGGACCAACACACACACCTGATGGGAGGAGCCACCTGCCCATCAGGACCAACACACACACACCTGATGGGAGGAGCCACCTGCCCATCAGGACCAACACACACACACCTGATGGGAGGAGCCACCTGCCCATCAGGACCAACACACACACACCTGATGGGAGGAGCCACCTGCCCATCAGGACCAACACACACACACCTGATGGGAGGAGCCACCTGCCCATCAGGACGAGTGGGTGATGCCCCCCCCCTGTGCCCTCCAGGTCCAGATCACCCTGAGCACCCATGACTGCGGGGGTCTGTCCCAGAGAGACGTCACGCTGGCCACCTTCATCGACCAGGCGTCGCTCATGTGACCTCTGACCTCTGACCTCTGACCGACGGGAGCAGCAGGGGGTCCAGAGGGTTGATCGATGATTAAAGTGTTTACACATCAAGCGTCTGCCTCCTCTGTTCTGGTGTTGCTCTGTGACGTGTTGCTGTGACGTGTTGCTCTCTATGACGTGTTGCTGTGACGTGTTGCTCTCTATGACGTGTTGCTCTGTGACGTGTTGCTGTGACATGTTGCTCTCTGTGACGTGTTGCTCTCTGTGACGTGTTGCTGTGACATGTTGCTCTCTGTGACGTGTTGCTGTGACATGTTGCTGTGACATGTTGCTCTCTATGACGTGTTGCTGTGACGTGTTGCTCTGTGACGTGTTGCTGTGACATGTTGCTCTCTGTGACGTGTTGCTGTGACATGTTGCTCTCTGTGACGTGTTGCTGTGACGTGTTGCTGTGACATGTTGCTCTCTATGACGTGTTGCTGTGACGTGTTGCTGTGACGTGTTGCTCTCTGTGACGTGTTGCTCTGTCACGTGTTGCTGTGACATGTTGCTCTCTGTGACGTGTTGCTGTGACGTGTTGCTGTGACATGTTGCTCTCTGTGACGTGTTGCTGTGACGTGTTGCACTATGACATGTTGCTCTCTGTGACATGTTGGTTGCTGTGACGTGTTGCTCTCAGACTGCTGTGACGGTTGCTGTGACATGTTGCTCTCTGTGACGTGTTGCTGTGACGTGTTGCTCTCTGTGACGTGTTGCTGTGACGTGTTGCTGTGACATGTTGCTCTGTGACGTGTTGCTCTGTGGCGTGTTGCTGTGACATGTTGCTCTCTATGACGTGTTGCTGTGGCGTGATGCTCTCTGTGGCGTGTTGCTCTATGACATGTTGCTGTGACATGTTGCTCTCTGTGACATGTTGCTCTGTGACGTGTTGCTCTCTGTGACGTGTTGCTGTGACATGTTGCTCTCTGTGACGTGTTGCTGTGACGTGTTGCTCTGTGACGTGTTGCTGTGACATGTTGCTCTCTATGACGTGTTGCTGTGACGTGTTGCTCTCTGTGACGTGTTGCTCTATGACATGTTGCTGTGACATGTTGCTCTCTATGACGTGTTGCTCTCTGTGACGTGTTGCTGTGACATGTTGCTCTCTATGACGTGTTGCTGTGACGTGTTGCTCTCTGTGACGTGTTGCTGTGACGTGTTGCTTGTCTCTGTGACATGTTGCTGTGTTGCTGTGACATGTGGCGCTCTATGGCGTGATGCTGGGACGTGTTGCTCTGTGATGTGTTGCTGTGACATGTTGCTCTATGACATGTTGCTGTGACATGTTGCTCTCTATGACGTGTTGCTGTGACGTGTTGCTCTGTGACGTGTTGCTGTGACATGTTGCTCTCTGTGCCGTGTTGCTGTGACATGTTGCTCTCTGTGACGTGTTGCTGTGACGTGTTGCTCTCTGTGACGTGTTGCTGTGACGTGTTGCTGTGACATGTTGCTCTCTGTGACGTGTTGCTGTGACGTGTTGCTGTGACGTGTTCTGTGACGTGTTGCTGTGACATGTTGCTCTCTATGACGTGTTGCTGTGACGTGTTGCTCTGACATGTTGCTGTGACATGTGTTGCTGTGACATGTTGCTCTGTTGCTGTGACGTGTTGCTGTGACATGTTGCTCTCTATGACGTGTTGCTGTGACGTGTTGCTGTGACATGTTGCTGTGTGCTCTCTATGACGTGTTGCTCTCTGTGACGTGTTGCTGTGACATGTTGCTCTTGCTGTGACGTGTTGCTGTGACGTGTTGCTGTGACGTGTTGCTGTGACATGTTGCTCTGTGACGTGTTGCTGTGACGTGTTGCTCTATGACATGTTGCTGTGACATGTTGCTCTCTGTGACGTGTTGCTGTGACATGTTGCTCTCTATGACGTGTTGCTGTGACGTGTTGCTCTCTGTGACGTGTTGCTGTGACGTGTTGCTCTATGACATGTTGCTGTGACATGTTGCTCTCTGTGACATGTTGCTCTCTGTGACGTGTTGCTGTGACGTGTTGCTGTGACATGTTGCTCTCTGTGACGTGTTGCTGTGACGTGTTGCTCTCTGTGATGTGTTGCTGTGACGTGTTGCTCTATGACATGTTGCTCTCTGTGACGTGTTGCTGTGACGTGTTGCTCTCTGTGACGTGTTGCTGTGACGTGTTGCTTGTTGCTGTGACGTGTTGCTGTGACATGTTGCTCTCTATGACGTGTTGCTGTGACGTGTTGCTCTCTGTGACGTGTTGCTGTGACGTGTTGCTCTATGACATGTTGCTGTGACATGTTGCTCTCTGTGACGTGTTGCTGTGACATGTTGCTCTCTGACGTGTTGCTGTGACGTGTTGCTGTGACGTGTTGCTCTCTGTGACGTGTTGCTCTGTGGGTTGCTGTGACATGTTGCTCTTGTTGCTGTGGACATGTTGCTGTGACATGTTGCTCTCTATGTGACATGTTGCTCTTTGCTGTGACGTGTTGCTGTGACGTGTTGCTGTGACATGTTGCGTTGCTCTGTGACGTGTTGCTGTGACGTTGCTGTTTGCTGTGACGGTTGCTTGCTGTGACGTGTTGCTGTGACATGTTGCTCTCTGTGACGTGTTGCTGTGACGTGTTGCTGTGACATGTTGCTCTCTATGACGTGTTGCTGTGACATGTTGCTCTCTGTGACGTGTTGCTCTGTGACGTGTTGCTGTGACATGTTGCTCTCTATGACGTGTTGCTGTGACGTGTTGCTCTCTGTGACATGTTGCTGTGACGTGTTGCTCTATGACATGTTGCTGTGACATGTTGCTCTCTGTGACATGTTGCTCTCTGTGACATGTTGCTCTCTGTGACGTGTTGCTGTGACGTGTTGCTGTGACATGTTGCTCTCTATGACGTGTTGCTCTGTGACGTGTTGCTGTGACATGTTGCTCTCTGTGACGTGTTGCTGTGACGTGTTGCTGTGACATGTTGCTCTCTATGACGTGTTGCTGTGACGTGTTGCTCTCTGTGACGTGTTGCTGTGACGTGTTGCTCTATGACGTGTTGCTGTGACATGTTGCTCTCTATGACGTGTTGCTGTGACGTGTTGCTGTGACATGTTGCTCTCTATGACGTGTTGCTGTGACGTGTTGCTCTCTGACGTGTTGCTGTGACGTGTTGCTGTGACGTGTTGCTCTCTGTGACGTGTTGCTGTGACGTGTTGCTGTGACATGTTGCTCTCTATGACGTGTTGCTGTGACGTGTTGCTCTCTGTGACGTGTTGCTGTGACGTGTTGCTCTATGACATGTTGCTGTGACATGTTGCTCTCTGTGACATGTTGCTCTCTGTGACGTGTTGCTGTGACATGTTGCTCTCTATGACGTGTTGCTGTGACGTGTTGCTCTCTGTGATGTGTTGCTGTGACGTGTTGCTCTATGACATGTTGCTGTGACATGTTGCTCTCTATGACGTGTTGCTCTCTGTGACGTGTTGCTGTGACATGTTGCTCTCTGTGACGTGTTGCTGTGACGTGTTGCTCTCTGTGACGTGTTGCTGTGACGTGTTGCTGTGACGTGTTGCTGTGACATGTTGCTCTCTGTGACGTGTTGCTGTGACGTGTTGCTCTATGACATGTTGCTGTGACATGTTGCTCTCTGTGACATGTTGCTCTCTGTGACGTGTTGCTGTGACATGTTGCTGTCTATGACGTGTTGCTGTGACGTGTTGCTCTCTGTGATGTGTTGCTGTGACGTGTTGCTCTATGACATGTTGCTGTGACATGTTGCTCTCTATGACGTGTTGCTCTGTGATGTGTTGCTGTGACGTGTTGCTCTATGACATGTTGCTGTGACATGTTGCTCTCTATGACGTGTTGCTCTCTGTGACGTGTTGCTGTGACATGTTGCTCTCTGTGCCGTGTTGCTGTGACGTGTTGCTCTCTGTGACGTGTTGCTGTGACATGTTGCTCTCTATGACGTGTTGCTGTGACGTGTTGCTCTGTGATGTGTTGCTGTGACGTGTTGCTCTATTACATGTTGCTGTGACATGTTGCTCTCTATGACGTGTTGCTCTCTGACGTGTTGCTGTGACATGTTGCTCTCTGTGACGTGTTGCTGTGACGTGTTGCTCTCTGTGACGTGTTGCTGTGACGTGTTGCTGTGACATGTTGCTGTGACGTGTTGCTCTCTGTGACGTGTTGCTGTGACGTGTTGCTGTGACATGTTGCTGTGACATGTTGCTCTCTGTGACGTGTTGCTGTGACGTGTTGCTCTCTGTGACGTGTTGCTGTGACGTGTTGCTGTGACATGTTGCTGTGACATGTTGCTCTCTATGACGTGTTGCTGTGACGTGTTGCTGTGACATGTTGCTCTCTATGACGTGTTGCTGTGACGTGTTGCTCTCTGACGTGTTGCTGTGACGTGTTGCTGTGACGTGTTGCTCTCTGTGACGTGTTGCTGTGACGTGTTGCTCTATGACATGTTGCTGTGACATGTTGCTCTCTGTGACATGTTGCTCTCTGTGACGTGTTGCTGTGACATGTTGCTCTCTATGACGTGTTGCTGTGACGTGTTGCTCTCTGTGATGTGTTGCTGTGACGTGTTGCTCTATGACATGTTGCTGTGACATGTTGCTCTCTATGACGTGTTGCTCTCTGTGACGTGTTGCTGTGACATGTTGCTCTCTGTGACGTGTTGCTGTGACGTGTTGCTCTATGACATGTTGCTGTGACATGTTGCTCTCTGTGACATGTTGCTCTCTGTGACGTGTTGCTGTGACATGTTGCTGTCTATGACGTGTTGCTGTGACGTGTTGCTCTCTGTGATGTGTTGCTGTGACGTGTTGCTCTATGACATGTTGCTGTGACATGTTGCTCTCTATGACGTGTTGCTCTGTGATGTGTTGCTGTGACATGTTGCTCTATGACATGTTGCTGTGACATGTTGCTCTCTATGACGTGTTGCTCTCTGTGACGTGTTGCTGTGACATGTTGCTCTCTATGACGTGTTGCTGTGACGTGTTGCTCTGTGATGTGTTGCTGTGACGTGTTGCTCTATGACATGTTGCTGTGACGTGTTGCTCTCTGACGTGTTGCTGTGACATGTTGCTCTCTGTGACGTGTTGCTGTGACGTGTTGCTCTCTGTGACGTGTTGCTGTGACGTGTTGCTGTGACGTGTTGCTGAACTAGGTTCTCTCGCTCCTGAAGCACCACAGGAGGCTCTCATCAGACCCAAAGCTCTTTATTGGAAACACAAGCGGTCCACAGAGAGACGGGCGGGCTTCAAGCGTCTGGATCACGTGAAGACGGACCTTCAGAACCAGACACACACTCCTCAGCCCTCGAACACACAGGGGGACTCAGCCCACCGCTGGACCGGGTCCCTGAGGGTCTGGACCCCTGAAGGCACTCGGGTGAACGCTCTTTATTGCTACTCGACGTCTCCCGACAGTCACTTAGTTTGCATTAGAATGAGTTTTTATTAAAAAGACATCTCTGCCATTCAACGTGCTGAGTCATGCTCCAGCTCTGGTGCTGCAGGACGGCTTCAGGTTCTGACCAGGACCCCAAACAGGAAGAAGAACCCGAATACATTCAAGTCTAATCTCTTTAAAACTGCACAGACACACACACACACACACACACACACACACACACACACACACACACACACACACGGTTAAATTACAGGAACAAGGCCGATAAGCCGTCATTAAGGACTTATTAAACATTTATAGGAGAGCATTCAAAAGGAAGAGTTAGATATTGCACAGACGTGGAATTCATCTCATGGAAATACAGTTAAGAGGAGGTGGAGGAGCAGGAGGAGGAGGAGCAGGAGGAGGAGGAGCAGGAGGAGGAGGAGCGGCGTGTTGAGTCAGACGTGAAGCTGTGTGAACATCCTGCTGAACGGATATCTACACAGTCTGAGGGTGGAGGCCTCCATCAGGGGCGGCAGCACCGAGGTAGATCGAATGAGGAGGAGAGTGATTGTGACAGGTGGAGCACGGCTGACAGGTGGAGCACGAGTCGGATTGAAGTCCGATGTGAGCGCGGGAACCAAAGAGGAGGAGCGACCAGCTGTCAGCAGCGTGGCGTCCAGCCTCCACCCATTGGCCGCTGTTCCCCCTCATGAAAGCCGATGAAGACGAGGGGAGCAGATGTTCAGAGGAACCGGACCAGACGGATCAACTCGGTGGTTCTGCTGCTTTCACAATGAAACGTGTTTGGAAAGCGTTCCTCAACAGAAGCATGACGTCATGACCTCCTCCTGCTCCTCCTCCTCCTCACGTCCTCTAGTCTAACGCAGTACCGCCTCTCTGGCGCCAGGGGGCAGCACAGTGGTTCCAACAGGCATTCAGTGCTCTGTGTGTTTGCTGAGTCATGATAGAAGTGGTGATGAGCTGAAATGTTCTGGCAGTATAAAAACACACACACATACTCACACACACACACACACACACACACACACACACACACACACACACACACACACACACACACACACACACACACACACACACACACACACACACACACACACACACACACACACACACACACACACACACACACACACACACACACACACACACACACACACAAGGTGTGCAAGGTAAGGCAACCGTCGGCCACCAGGGGCTCTGGAGGGGGGAGGAGGGGTCAGGGGTCAGGGGTCAGTCCTGCTTCAGTGGGCTTTGCCGTTGCCGTTCATCTGGCTGCTGATTGGCTTAGACGCCTCGGTGCTGTAGAGACAGTCCAGGAAGCCGCGGGAGATCTCCGTCACCATGGAGCGGTCCGGGATGGACTGGGCCATGCCGTAGATCGCCCCCTGAGGACAGCAGGAGACAGGTAGGCAGTGAGACAGGTAGACAGTGAGACAGGTAGACACATATATATATATATATATATATATATTATACATATATATATGTGTATGTGTGTGCGTGTTTATGTGTGTGTGCGAGCGTGTGTGTGTTTATGTGTGCGTGTGTGCGTGTGTGCGTGTGTGTGTGTGTGCTCACCATCCCCGTGGTCTTCTCTTTGGGGTTCTTCATGATGATGGCCACTTGTTCTCTTACATCATGGACAAAGCGATCGGCGACGCCCGGCTTGGTGTGAAGGACTGTGCAGCAGATGTGGATGCTGAGAGGAGGAGCAGAGGAGGAGGAGCAGAGGAGGAGGAGGAGGAGCATCAGAAGAGCACCAGAGCATCACCGCCCCCCTCCTGGCGTCCATGATGTCTCCGGCTGCTCCTCTTACCTGGAGGGGTACTGCAGCGTGTTCAGGTTCCAGCCTTTTGTCGTCAGCGCGTTGGACAGACGGAAGATATCAAAGTGGAGCGAGCCGACGGCGACCACCGACACCTCCGGCTCGCCGAACACGAACACGCCGTCGATCCCGGAGACGCTGCCGGGGACAAGACACCAGACGTTCACCTCCGTCCTTCCAGCGCAGTACCCACGTCCTCCACCGAGCGCCTTACGCCTCCTTGATCTGCCGCGCCGTGCCGATGATCTTCCTGGTGGCGTCCACGTAGCCGTCCTCGCCCAGGTGCATCATGGTCGCCCAGCAGGCGGCGATGATGCCTCCGGGCCGCGAGCCGGCCACGGAGGGCGAGGCGTAGATGCCGCCCTGCCAGTCCGGAGCCACGAAGTACTGGTAGTGACGGAGGCGCTTGTGGCTGTAGAGGATGACGGAGGAGCCTTTGGGGGCGAAGCCGTACTGCAGGGGACCACAGGCGGCGTTACACGGGACGCCCTCCAGCAGCTCAGAGGTCACGGGGTCACGGGGCGGACGCCGCCTCACCTTGTGGGTGTCGGCTGAGATGCTCGTGACGCCCTTCACCCTGAAGTCGAAGGGGGCGAGCCGGTACCCGGCCTTCTCCATGAAGACGATGAGGAAGCCGCCCAGGCAGGCGTCCACGTGCAGCGGCAGGTTGTAGCGCACGGCCAGCTGGAAGGCAGCGGGTCAGAGGTCAGAGGGCAGAGGTCAGAGGGGTCACCATGGCCCTCATTGCACAACGCGGCGAGTCGCTCTGACCTCGGCGACCTCCTCCACGGGGTCGATGATGCCGTGAGGGAACTGAGGCGTGGAGCACACCAGCATGGCGGTGTTCCTGTTGATGGCTCTCCTCATGGCCTGGAGACAGAGGAGGACCACAGGGGACATCTCTAGTCTGGAGGACCACAGGGGACATCTCTAGTCTGGAGGACCACAGGGGACATCTCTAGTCTGGAGGACCACAGGGACATCTCTAGTCTGGAGGACCACAGGGGACATCTCTAGTCTGGAGGACCACAGGGGACATCTCTAGTCTGGACCACAGGGGACATCTCTAGTCTGGAGGACCACAGGGGACATCTCTAGTCTGGAGGACCACAGGGGACATCTCTAGTCTGGAGGACCACAGGGGACATCTCTAGTCTGGAGGACCACAGGGGACATCTCTAGTCTGGAGGACCACAGGGGACATCTCTAGTCTGGAGGACCACATGGGAGACATCTCTAGTCTGGAGGACCACATGGGACATCTCTAGTCTGGAGGACCACAGGGGACATCTCTAGTCTGGAGGACCACAGGGGACATCTCTAGTCTGGAGGACCACATGGGACATCTCTAGTCTGGAGGACCACAGGGGACATCTCTAGTCTGGACCACAGGGGACATCTCTAGTCTGGAGGACCACAGGGGACATCTCTAGTCTGGAGGACCACAGGGGACATCTCTAGTCTGGAGGACCACATGGGACATCTCTAGTCTGGAAGACCACATGGGACATCTCTAGTCTGGAGGACCACAGGGGACATCTCTAGTCTGGACCACAGGGGACATCTCTAGTCTGGAGGACCACAGGGGACATCTCTAGTCTGGAGGACCACAGGGGACATCTCTAGTCTGGAGGACCACATGGGACATCTCTAGTCTGGACCACAGGGGACATCTCTAGTCTGGAGGACCACAGGGGACATCTCTAGTCTGGAGGACCACAGGGGACATCTCTAGTCTGGAGGACCACATGGGACATCTCTAGTCTGGAGGACCACATGGGACATCTCTAGTCTGGAGGACCACAGGGGACATCTCTAGTCTGGACCACAGGGGACATCTCTAGTCTGGAGGACCACAGGGGACATCTCTAGTCTGGAGGACCACATGGGACATCTCTAGTCTGGAGGACCAAATGGGACATCTCTAGTCTGGAGGACCACAGGGGACATCTCTAGTCTGGACCACAGGGGACATCTCTAGTCTAGAGGACCACAGGGGACATCTCTAGTCTGGAGGACCACAGGGGACATCTCTAGTCTGGAGGACCACAGGGGACATCTCTAGTCTGGAGGACCACATGGGACATCTCTAGTCTGGAGGACCACAGGGGACATCTCTAGTCTGGACCACAGGGGACATCTCTAGTCTGGAGGACCACAGGGGACATCTCTAGTCTGGAGGACCACAGGGGACATCTCTAGTCTGGAGGACCACAGGGGACATCTCTAGTCTGGAGGACCACATGGGACATCTCTAGTCTGGAGGACCACAGGGGACATCTCTAGTCTGGAGGACCACAGGGGACATCTCTAGTCTGGAGGATCACAGGGGACATCTCTAGTCTGGAGGACCACAGGGGACATCTCTAGTCTGGACCACAGGGGACATCTCTAGTCTGGAGGACCACAGGGGACATCTCTAGTCTGGAGGACAGTCCGCCCACGCCGCTGCACTCACCTTCACGTCCACCTTCATGCTCTTCTTGTCCAGGGGGACGTGGACCAGCTTCATCCCGAAGTAGTGCGCCGCCTTGTCGAAGGCCGCGTGGACGCTGACCGGAGCCAGGCTGAGACGAGAGGACAGGAGATGAGAAACCATGAGGCGTCAACATGAGGCGTCAACATGAAGCGTCACCATGAGGCGTCATGAGGCGTCACTATGAGGCGTCACCATGAGGCGTCACCATGAGGCGTCATGAGGCGTCACTATGAGGCGTCACCATGAGGCGTCACCATGAGGCGTCACCATGAGGCACCATGAGGCGTCACTATGAGGCGTCACCATGAGGCACCATGAGGCGTCACCATGAGGCGTCACCATGAGGCGTCACCATGAGGCACCATGAGGCGTCACCATGAGGCGTCATGAGGCGTCACTATGAGGCGTCACCATGAGGCGTCACCATGAGGCGTCACCATGGCGTTGAGGCGTCACCATGAGGCGTCACCATGAGGCGTCACCATGAGGCGTCACCATGAGGCGTCACCATGAGGCGTCACCATGAGGCGTCACCATGAGGCGTCATGAGGCGTCACCATGAGGCGTCACCATGAGGCGTCACCATGAGGCGTCACCATGAGGCGTCACTATGAGGCGTCATGAGGCGTCACCATGAGGCGTCACTATGAGGCGTCATGAGGCGTCACCATGAGGTTCCATCCTCACATCTCGGGGTACTTCACTCCGCGTTCGTAGGCCATGTCTCTGTAGGCCTTGCAGGCCATCAGGATGCTCTCGGTTCCTCCTGACGTCACCTGGGCAGAGAGGCAGCGTTAGAGGTTCTGGACCCGCCCAGCACCACCTACACCTACACCACCACCACCTACACCCACCACCACCACACCACCACCACCACCACCACCTACACCACCACCCACACCTACACCACCACCACCTACACCCACCACCACCAGCACCACCTACACCACCACCTACACCACCACCACCCACCACCACCTACACCACCTTCACCACCCACCACCACCTACACCCACCACCACCACCTACACCCACCACCACCTTCACCACCACCACCACCCACCCACCACCACCACCACCACCTACACCACCACCACCTACACCACCACCCACCACCACCTACACCCACCACCACCAGCACCACCTACACGACCCACCACCACCTACACCCACCACCACCACCTACCCACCACCACCACCTACACCACCACCACCACCACCTACACCACCTACACCCACCACCCACCGCCCTCACAGAACCAGCTGGTACCAGAACTCACCGTGCCGCAGGACTCCGGCCCGCCCTGGAACAGCGTGCACGCCATCCTGACCACCTCCGCCTCCATCTTCCTCACGCCGGGGAAGATGTCTGGGTGCAGTGGGTTGCTCCACGCAAACTCTCCGTACACCTGGGGTCCAAAGTGGAGGGGCCACAACAAAAAGGGGAGGGGCTAAGGATAACTGAGCATGTGTACGGGAGACTGTGATCCAAAGAAACCGACTCAGAGATGCCTACCTTCACCAGGAGGCTGGTGAGGGTCTCGTCCCCCCAGTACACCGCCCCCGAGACACAGCCCTTCTCCCACTGCACCTCATCTGCACAACACAAGGGGGGGGGCGTTCAGGCTCCTCGGCCTCAAACACAGCGAGGCCCTCAGGGGTCCGGGGACTTACTCAGGGTCTCGTACTCCCTGATGCGGTCCAGCACCTGGCTCTGGGAGAGGCCTCGGGGGGGCAGCTGCTGGGTGTAGCTCATGCCCTCCTTCAGCGTGCACAGGCTGACGGACATGTCGTCCAGCGCCTTGTCCAGCTGACTCTGGATCTGTGCTCAGGAGAGAGAGACGTTAGAGCAGCAGCGCCCCCCGGGGGCCGAGAAGAGACCCACAGACCCACGTCCACACGGAGCGAGCCCTCTCCACTCGTGATCGTGATACCCCCCCCCCCCCCCCCTGGTGTGCTCAGTCACCCGAAAGTGACTCATGAAAAGAGTGAGACGCTGACGTCATCTGGTGGAAGAAGAAGGAACTGCGGTCACCACGGTTACTCACGGTCGCGCCGACGTAGGGGATTTTTCTGATGAGTCGAAAACACAGCTTCTTGATTCTAGACGGGAGACCTGACACACACACACACACACACACACACACACACAGTGAATGGCATTCAACCACACACACAACAGCTGACTTCCGAACACGAGACGCTGCGCGCCGTTTCCTTTTGGCGAGGAGGAGTCGGCATCCCCCCCCATTGCCCTGTGTGATACCCCCCCCCATTGCCCTGTGTGATACCCCCCCCATTGCCCTGTGTGATACCCCCCATTGCCCTGTGTGAAACCCCCCATTGCCCTGTGTGATACCCCCCATTGCCCTGTGTGATACCCCCCATTGCCCTGTGTGATACCCCCCAT
>CM070100.1:22516486-22536486 GCA_036178185.1 Liparis tanakae | reverse complement strand
TTTGTATTCAACTTTATTTAGATCCAAAGTGTTTGTATTAAACTTTATTTATATCCAAAGTGTTTATATTAAACTTTATTTAGATTTAAAGTGTTTATATTAAACTTTATTTAGATCCAAAGTGTTTATATTAAACTTTATTTAGATCTAAAGTGTTGATATTAAACTTTATTTAGAAGACAATTTATGTTAAAGGTAATAACATTTGTACTATTCTCACATTAATAGTGTGTGCATTCATTGTAAAGCGTAAACATTGTTTATGTAATCTTATGTTTATTTATCTTTATTTGTTTTTTGACTCTCGGGACTACAGGTGAGAATCTGCCTCTGGGCTAAACTCTGGCACATTTACAGAATGTTTCTATTAAATCAAAATAAACCAAAGTAAACAAAGAGCAGCTGGTTTAGGAGCAGCTGTTGAGATCAATAAATCAATAACTCAATAAGTTACCAGTGATGGTTATATGCCTCATGGTTCATATGTTTGGGCTCCAGAGGTTAAACTTTGGATAGTTTGTGCACCACAAGCTCCACACATTTAAAAACGACATACATTAAAGACTTAACTTATAGATGTTATCATTTTCTCAGAAGATATAAATTAAAGCAGATTGTTGTATTTTCAACTTGATTTCCCTGAATGTCAATCTAGAGTTGTGAAATAAATAAGTGACAATAAGTCCACATTATAAATGTAAGTGAGCTAATTAAAAGTTATTAAATTAATTTAAAAATGTATTATCAACTGCAATAAATTACTAAAGAAAAAAAATGCAGTATTCTAATCTTCAATCACTAAATTGATTAACATTTTGATTTATAAGAATGTCACAAAATAAAACACTTCAAGTGTCATTTTTAGTCTTCTGTAACGTGCATTATGGGTAATGTAAGAATATTATCAACTTTAAATTAATTAATAAAAAAGGCAATATTGTAATCTTGAATTACTGAAGTGATTCCAATGTTTCTCTCATAATGAAGCTCTCAAGGTGCATGGTGTGTTCTCTCCATTCATAAATAGCAGCGCTGTTCTTTGTGTCCACTGATAAACAACAACAAGCTGCAGGATAAAGAGCCGCGGAGGGCCTGAAGGAGGAGGCGTGCAGGCCGCGGCCGGCTCGCGCTCCTCGTCTTTAGAAACACGCGCTGTGTCCACGGGACGCGGCTCCACTGTAATTGGTGTACACTGTGTTCCAAAGCGGAGGCAAGAGGCACAAAGCGGTGGCTGTGAAAGGGAACTCCAAAGCGCATTAAAAGTGAATTACTTCTTGTGTAAAGTGTGTTCGGGGTCATTCTGGTCACGATGCGCGCACCTCTCCAAAAGCGCACACGTCTCCAAAGACGCACTCCATACTTTCTAAAAGGCAGTCACATTGTTGAGGGCTTTCACAAGAGGTGTACATATGGCATCCGGGTTGCAATTAAATGTTTTTAAGATGTTTTTTCTATCTTGAAGAAGTTTCCTTTTTCTTTTTTTTTTCCCACCCGGCAGCTCTTTGCCAGGAACAGAGGCAGGGGGAGGGGGGGGGGGGGCGCATTGAAAGGGCTCGCGCGGCTGGTTCGGGATGACAACAATCTGGTCAGCGAGTTGTTGGACTTTGATTGCCCCCCTCAAAACGTCCTTCAAACAAAAAGCTGAAGACGAAAATAAAGCCCCACCTGGTACCTCTGTTTGCTAAAATAATAATAAATAGATTTCGTTAAATAAATAATCAAAGGAGCCCGGAGAGTGAAGTCTTAATCAGGAGCCCGGGCAGGTATCACCTGCCGCAGGCCTGTTGATTGTTCAATATTGTTAAATCACTTTTCGACCAAGTCTGCTCCGATATCTGCTCTTCCGCAGCAACTGGCGCAGTGTTTGCCTTCACTTTGCATAACAAGCAGGACGCCGCGCGCAGCCTGATAAAGAGACACGCGCAACTTCAACCCACCTGTCCGCGCTCAGGACCTGGATCTGGCATCAATGGATATTTGTAAAGTGGTAATATTCAGTTTACTTTAGACTTGTGGAGCCTTTTATAACATGAGGCAGCGCCTCGTATCTCTCGCGGTGTATTTGTCCAGTTTATTGAAAGCATATGGTTATCAGGTTGTTCCCAAAACACATATTTAGACAGAAAGTTAAGGAGAGCTTTTTGTGATCCTTTGTTGGCAATTGTAAATCATGTTTGAGCACCCCCCCCCCTCTCTCCTCCCCACCCGGCCGGGCACGTGTCTGCGTGTTATTGACATATTTAACTAATCTTTAACTCTCCAAAAGGAAAGTTAATCGTGTGCGCACCTGCGTTGTGGCGACATGGACATGTGTTTGGAGACGTCATAGCGCACAGGTTTAAGCTCACAGGAAGGAGTACATCGGGCTGTTATTGTTGTGGCACACAACAAGACCCTTTGTAGTACCCGTCCACACAAAAGGTTTCTCCCTGCCGAACACTCCACGTCACGTGGCCTCGTGCGTAATGCTGCATCCAGCGTCCCGAGCCTCGCGCTCCGAGGCGTCGAGCGAATGTTTGTCTAAATATATTTAGACATGAACACGTCACTTCCTGTGACGTAGATCTCATCTTGTGAGCTAACAGTGACTCCTGAAACACATTGTGGCAACATTTAAGCAACGAGCCGCGCGCGAGCAGCTAACAGGTGTTCCGTGCCAACCGCACCGCCTGCGAATTGCGCACAGCCAACAATACATTACGCAACTGTTTACTTACTAGTAAGCATTTAATGAACAATAAACCGAGGAGCTGCAGTGGTTTCTACCTCAGTTGTCTTCACTGTGGTGCATCTGGAGTTCATTTTACAGGAACACATTAAGCCCACCATCTATCCGGCACGGGATGGGCCAATATCCCGATGCGTAAAATGCGTCATTAAGTATCCCAAAAGCTGGAGACCTGACGCATGCGCATGAATACTTACACCTCGTGCTTCAACAATCTTTCCGGAGAGAATTACAGTAATGTTTTAAATAGTTCTGCCTTTGTGCAAAAGATATAGACAACCAGTCCAGTTGTCTTTATTAACACATGACGTCATTACGCATCCACAAGACGAACCCTTTGCCTCCACACTGCAGCTCGTTCTTAATGGGCGTGGTCAGAGTTTAAAGAAGACATACATTCATATACTTCGTGTTATGCTGGAACTCCACAGCTCATGAACTTTGGCTGAAATGACCTGAGAGTGAAATGTGTCCATGAACGCGTCGCGTCCCCACGGAACCACGACGAAGCGTTATATCACCCAGACGTCCAGCGCGTAATGCTCTGAGGACTCAATACCACGAGCGCAGGCCCACAGACCCACAGGGTACCAGAACCCACCGGTACCCAAAAGAAGCCGATCGGGGCCTGCAGTGGTCCCGGAAGAAAAAGTCCAAACTGAAGGTGGCCCTCGTAGCAGGAGCCGGTTCCTTTCATCCGGCTCACACACAGAGACGCATCACAAAGATGACACAAAGAAGTAGAGCCGGGTGGAGACGGCGGAGGGGGAGAGTGAAGGACGCGCTGCCGCCGCTGATTGGCCCCCGGACAGGCGCTGTTGATTCAGGCTCCGCCGGCCAGAAGATAAGATAAAGGCCATATAAAGTGGAAGGGATGCGCATCCATCCCTCAGTCAGCTGCCTCCAGCTCCGGGAGGGTTCACGAGCACGAGCGGAAGTCTCCGATCATCACCTGCCAGGTAAGTCCTCAGTCTATTGAGGCGCGTTAAGGCGCTTCAGGTTCACACTGGATACTGTTGAGGTAACAATAAGTATATTAATAAGGATATTATAAGTAAATCACTTCTTAAACACCAGAGACTAAGAGGCCAGACTGAAACGCTTTGTTCACATTTAGTTTGACACGAAACTTCATTAAACGCCTCTAAGACATTATTTTATTTTATATTAATTATGTTTCTATTGCAGACCATGTCTCCCACAATGCAGTGCGCCCCGACCGAGCTGCGCGCGTCCAGAGAAGCGGTGACGCGCTGCAGGTTCTCCGCGGTCCGCAGCCGCGTGAAGGAAGCCGGCGACACCGGGAGCACCGGGAGCACGGACACCGCGGCCGGGGGGGAGGCCTCCTCGGTGACGACCCTCAGACCCCGGTGTGAGAAGCCCGGTCCACGCGGCCGCCGCCGGTCGAAGGCCAACGACCGGGAGCGCTCGCGCATGCACAGCCTGAACTCGGCGCTGGACGCGCTGCGGCGGATCCTCCCGGCGCTACCGGAGGACGCCAAGCTCACCAAGATCGAGACGCTGCGCTTCGCCCACAACTACATCTGGGCCCTGAGCGAGACTGTGCGCATGGCCGCGCCGCACGGGCACGCGCCGGACTACCTGCTGCCGGTGGGCTCCGGCCCGGGCAGCCCGGCCAGCGTCTCCTCCGCGGAGTGGGACTCGGGCTCCTCCTCGGAGACCCCCGCCGCCTGCGACCCGAGGAACTGTTACGCGCATCCGAAGAAGTGCACGATGCCCGGGTTCCTCCCGGTTACCGTGTACTTCAAGTCCACCTGCGGGGAGGAGGACCCGCGGAGCACCTGGCGCTTCTGACCGGTACTCCGTTACCGGCGGGAAACCTTCAGAATAAAAGCACTTGAATAAAAGTTAAAGTTCTTCACTCCGAGCATGAAGCACGAGATAACTTAAGGTACAAAGATTTATTTTGGTAATGACATTGAAATGTATTTTTGCTGCATAAAAGTGTTTTTATTTATTTAATAAAACTAGAAAACACTTCTCGGTGTTTCCTTTGGTTCCACGATTCAAACAAGATCAACTTTACACTGAAGGAGATCAAATAAAAGCTTCGTCTCGTTTCATCGACGAGCGAATCCCGAAGATCCAGAGATGAAATCTGTGTGAAGCGGAATGAGAAGAACGAGAAGAAAAGCTAAATGTTGGAATGTCTTGATTATGTCCCGTCGTCTGCAGCTCTATAGCGGCGTGCAGGCCGGGCGCCGCTCTACTTGGGGAAGACGGTGACCACGTCGTAGCCCTCGGGGGGCGTGACCCTCTGGCGGGCGTGCGCCTCGCAGTAGATCTGCTCCTCCACAAAGAAGTGGCCCTTCTGCTTGAGGTTGGCGTCGCAGTCGGAGCAGCGGTAGCACTCGGGGTGGCGGAACTTATCCCGGAGCTTCACCACCAGGCCCCTGAGGAGAGGGCAGAGGTCACCGTCGTCACACAGAGGTCACCGTCGTCACACAGAGGTCACCGTCGTCACACAGAGGTCACCGTCGTCACACAGAGGTCACCGTCGTCACACAGAGGTCACCGTCGTCACACAGAGGTCACCGTCGTCACACAGAGGTCACCGTCATCACACAGAGGTCACCGTCGTCACACAGAGGTCACGTCATCACACAGAGGTCACCGTCGTCACACAGAGGTCACCGTCACACAGAGGTCACCGTCATCACACAGAGGTCACTGTCACACAGAGGTCACCGTCATCACACAGAGGTCACTGTCACACAGAGGTCAACATAAAAGTAATATAGAGCGTCACCGTGTACAGAGGTCACCGTCACACAGAGGTCACCGTCATCACAGAGGTCACCGTCACACAGAGGTCACCGTCGTCACACAGAGGTCACTGTCACACAGAGGTCACCGTCACACAGAGGTCACCGTCACACAGAGGTCAACATAAAAGTAATATAGAGCGTACACTCGGTGTATTAAAGTAATATAGAGCGTACACTCGGTGTATTAAAGTAATATAGAGCGTACACTCGGTGTATTAAAGTAATATAGAGCGTACAACGTATTAGGCTGAAAACAGAAATGTACAGAATCTGTTTTGGCGTTCCCAGCGGTCGTAACCGTTTCCGCCACCAGGGGGAGACTCTCCACCGCAGCGCTCCTCGTTAGACGCTCTGGATCCTGAAGCTCTGCTCCACGTGACCCGGCCGGCGGGCGCTACACGACGTCACGGCGGGAACACGGAGACTCACACGATGCCGGAGCCACACTTGTCGCAGCGGGGCAGCGTGTCGGCGGCGCCCGGCGAGGCGCCCGCCCTCAGGGCCGGGGCCTTCACGCTCCGGAAGCCCGACGGCTTCTCCGGGTCACCTGGGAGACGCAGAGAGACGGCTCAGACACACATCCGTCCCCCAGAGACTCGCTAACGACCACAGAGCGGCGCCGCTCCGTACCCGTCTCCAGGATCTCCTGCAGCACTTTGAAGGAAGCCGACTGGCGCGGCGGCTCGGCCGCCTCCTGGTTCTCCTGCAGCATCTTGTAGACCTCGGAGTCCTCGGGGACCGCCGGCCGCACGCCCGCCGGGGACGGATCAGATGGAGCCCTGCAGGGGGGAGGGGAGGGGGAGGGGTCAGGGGTCACGGCCAACAGCGATCAGAAGAACTGGATGCGACTTCACGGCTGCTCCATCGGACCAGAACCACGAGGACACGACCCACAGGTTGGAGACAGGCGCTCCACATATTCATAGGCCTGGTCTGCTGCTCTAGTTAAACGCGCCAGAGCGGCAGGAGGCCGAGCCGGCGGCTCACAGGGGAGCGGAGCTCGCCTCCTCACCTGGCCGGCTCGTTGGCGGCGGCGATGGTTTTGACCTCGTCCACGGCCGAGTTGAAGTCCTTGATGTTCTGGGAGGAGTAGAGGCCGGAGGGGCTGTTGTACTGGTTGGTGACCACTTGGGGGCCGAAGCCGGCGAAGGGCAGAGCGCTCCGGTTGTGGGCGGAGCCGATGTGCTTCACCTCCTGCGGAGAACCGTGAAAAGTCTCTTGGTGAGCGGCCAACAAACTGGAGGCGGAGCTTAGTGAAGCGACTGAGTAGAATAGAATATAGAATAGAATAGCCTTTATTGTCATTGTATGGTGTACAACGAAATGTGAGTGCCACTCCTCTGGTGCAATCTCCATGCAATTTAAATATAACATACAAGAAGAGACTTATGTCCCTATAAATATAAGTATAAAACTATGACAGTAAAAATAAGATAAAAAAGATGTAATGTTCACAGTGTACAGCAGATCGTATGGTCCATATGATTGTAAAATATGTACAGTATGCGGCAGTTTGTTATGATCAGGTGATCAGGATATGTCCCATATATGAGTGAGTGTGCAGGTAGTCCTATTTGTGTCTTGTGTTATTTGTCTCTGTGATGCTCTGGGGAAGAAGCTGTCCCTGAGTCTGCGTGTCCTGGCTTCATGTGACCTGTACCGCCTGCCCGAGGGCAACAGGGCAACAGGGCAACAGGGCAACAGGGCAACAGGTCAACAGGGCAACAGGTCAACAGGTCAACAGGGCAACAGGGCAACAGGTCAACAGGTCAACAGGTCAACAGGTCAACAGGGCAACAGGGCAACAGGTCAACAGGTCAACAGGGCAACAGGTCAACAGGGCAACAGGTGATTGCGGGGTGGGAGGAGTCCTTGATGATGTGTCCAGCTCTGCTGCGAAACGTGCAACACGGAGAGCACGACCTTTGACCTTTCAGATGAACTGAAGCTTCATGTTTCAGTTAGTGAGGGAGCTAGAGAGGGCGCTAGAGAGGGCGCTAGAGAGGGCGCTAGAGAGGGAGCGCACACCAAACAAAGAAAACCACAAAGTCAGAGAAACAAACAAACAAACAAGAGGCGAGCCGTACCCCACACACACACACACTCCAGACAAGCTGCCCACACTGTGCAGTGCTAGAGTGTGTGTGTGTGTATGTATACATGTTTGTGTGTATGTGTATAAGTGTATGTGTGTGTGTATGTGTGTGTGTATATGTGTGCGTGTGTGTGTGTGTACTTCGAGACTGGATTACTGCAACTCCTTATTATCAGGCTGCTCTATAAGTCTCTTAGGTCAACTCCTTATTATCAGGCTGCTCTATAAGTCTCTTAGGTCAACTCCTTATTATCAGGCTGCTCTATAAGTCTCTTAGGTCAACTCCTTATTATCAGGCTGCTCTATAAGTCTCTTAGGTCCCTCCAGTTGATCCAGAATGCTGCAGCTCGTGTTCTCACTAAACTAAGAACAGAGATCACATGACTCCTGCACTAGCTGCTCTGCACTGGCTCCCTGTAACATCAAGAATCACTTTTAAAATTCTTCTCTTAACCTACAAAGCCTTAATTGGTGATGCTCCATCATATCTTAAAGAGCTTGTAGTACGTGTCGCCCACCAGAGAGCTGCACACTAAATGCGGGCTACTTGTAGTTCTTAGAGTCTTAGAGATGTAAAATGGGAGCCAGAGCCTTTAGTTATCAAGCTCCTCTTTTATGGAACCAGCTCCACCTTCAGTCCTGGAGGCAGACACAGTCACCACCTTCAAGAGTAGACTGAAGACTTTCCTCTTTGACAGAGCTGATAGTCAGGGCTGAGTCAGGTTCACCTGGTCCACACCTGGAGATGCTGCTAGAGGCTTATAGCTGCTGGGGACCTTTAGGATGCACTGAGCACCTCTCTCCTCTTCTCTTTCTCCTATGGATGAATCTTCATCTCTCCATCACACATGACTAACTCTGCTTCTCCCCGGAGTCCTTCTGACTTCACGTCTCATGGGGTCATGTGACCCTCTGAGACGGCATAGATCCATCTGCTGATGGACCTTCCATGGTTGGGTCCCGAGTTCCTGACACCAGCTGCCGCTGCCCTGCTGGGACTCCGCCCACTGTAGAGACTCCGCCCACTGTAGAGACTCCGCCCACTGTAGAGACTCCGCCCACTGTAGAGACTCCGCCCACTGTAGACTCCGCCCACTGTAGAGACTCCGCCCACTGTAGAGACTCCGCCCACTGCTGGGACTCCGCCCACTCCTCCACTTGGGAGGTCTCCAAACTCTCCATGGTGGAATATGCCTAAATATGAACTATTGATAAACTCTGTCAGATTCCTTGAATGTGTTTTAACTCTAAATCTGTCTTCTGGTCACATGACATCTATTGTTCTGTCCACCTGGAGAGGATCCTCCTCTGTTCTCTCAAGGGTTCTTCCCTTTTTCCCCCTGAAGGTTATTTGGGAGTTGATCCTGATCCGATGTGAGGTCAAAGGTCAAAGGTCAGGATGTCTCTGTGTACAGATTGTAAAGCACTCTGAGACAAATTTGTAATTTGTGAAACTGGGCTATACAAATAAACTGAATTGAATTGAATGTATGTATGTGTGTGTGTGTATACGTGTTTGTGTGTATGTGTATATGTGTATGTGTGTGTATGTGTGTGTGTGTATGCGTGTGTGTATACGTGTGCGCGTGTGTGTATGTATGTATGTGTGTGTGTATGTGCGTGTGTGTGTATGTGCGTGCGTACACACAACATCCCGTGACCCGTGAAGCCAGAGTCGGTTTCCTCCATGATTTCACACTTCAGGAAGCGAGGCGGCAGAAACCGGCTGATAAACGACCGTCTCCTAGGCAACCGGCTGTTGGGAGGTAAACAATGACCTCATCGTCAGCCGTGTGCAGAGAAGAAGAAAAAAAGAGAAAAGAAAAAGGGAGGACGAGTAGCCACATGCTGGGGGAATAGAGAGAGTTTGTCTGTGTGTGTGTGTGTGGGGGGCGGACACACTCACACACTCACACACTCACCTTTTGTTCAGATGCAAGATTCATCTTGTAGGGGTGAGTCTTTCCTTCCTCGGAGGAGAGCGGCGACCACATTTTACTTTCCGACCTGCGGAACACGAATCGTTCACAAGAGTTCACCAACGTCAAGAAAAGAAGATATCACATAAATAATCTCAAAATAATCTAAATAGTCCATAAATGATCTCTTAATAATCCCACACACATGAGCTTTAACTAAATAATAAAAGGTAACTTCTTTATTGAGACGTTTGCTCTTGGGTGCGTGTCCCTGGACGACATGGTGGGGTCCGAGCCGAGGACACCTGGCGCTCACCTGTCCACGGAGAGATCCATCTCCTCCACGCAGCCTTTGATCTTGTTCTGCGCCGCCAGGTGAGTCATGTTCTCCGTCGGTTCTCCGTCGATCGACAAGATCATGTCTCCGATGCACAGGTTGGCCAGCGCCGCTTTGCTCCCGGGGGTCACCTGAGACCGTGAGACAGGTGAGACAGGTGGGGACAGGTGAGACCAGTGGGGACAGGTGAGACAGGTGAGACAGGTGGGGACAGGTGAGACCAGTGGGGACAGGTGAGACAGGTGGGGACAGGTGGGGACAGGTGAGACCGTGAGACAGGTGAGACCAGTGGGGACAGGTGAGACAGGTGGGGACTTTAATGGAGGTCAAGCCGAACCTTGAGACATTTAAATATAGAAAGCTCAAAGATAATGATGTGTCGTTAAGACCTTCACTCTGCTCTTTATTTACAGTAAACAAATGCAGAGACATTGGGGGGGGGGGGACAGTGAGGTGAAGGTTAGGGTTAGACAGGCTGGAAGAAAAAGGGGAGAGAGAGAGAGAGAGAGAGAGAGAGAGAGAAAGAGTGTTCTAGTGTTCTGATGTTCTAGTGTTCTTATGTTCTGGTGTTCTAGTGTTCTGGTGTTCTAGTGTTCTTATGTTCTGGTGTTCTAGTGTTCTGGTGTTCTAGTGTTCTTATGTTCTGGTGTTCTGGTGTTCTGATGTTCTGAAAGCTGCGAGACGTTCAGGGACACTCGAGGATTTCAGAACAATACATAAATACAACGTTTCCTCCATGTTAGACTTTTAATTCGAAGTGAGGACTAAACGGTGTAAACACGCCGGCTGTGTGACGTAGAACCGGAACGCTTCAGTTTAACAAAAACATCAAAACACTGAAAGAACTAATGAAAAAGCGGAACCTTTAACAACAATAACTGACATTTGGAAAAGTGACGTCACCTCGCTGTATAAAGTTACAACGCACACGAAGTGAAGCAGCAGCGAGCCGCCATCAGGGCCGTTAGCTCTTCCAGCCGCCGGTGACCCGCCGGTGACCCGCCGGTGACCCGCCGGTGACCCGCCGACGAGAGCACTCACCCGGGAGATGGTCAGCGGCTGCTCGAAGTCCTTCCCCCCGACCAGCCGGAACCCCCAGGGCCCGGGCCCACGCACCAGCACCCGCAGAGGCATAACGGAACGGCGGCTCGGTAACGGACGGTAGACGCGCGGCTCGGCTCCGGTCGCTGCTCACCGACTCTCTCACGTGCAGACCGACAGACAGCAGCTCGCTGCGGGCACCGGGGGAGGGCCGTCGGCTCCACGCGGATAAGCGAGAGCACGAAGATCGCCTCTTGGGAGAGAGTATCACTCTCAGAGCAATTCAGCTACGGGATCCACCCGGACTACGTCACTGATTGATGGACCAATGTCCGTCCAGTGGAGTTGTTCCTCCGTGCAGCGCGTGCCCCCGAGTCTGTCCCCACACACACACACACACACACACACACACACACACACACACACACACACACACACACACACACACACACACACACACACACACACACACACACACACACACACACACACACACACACACACACACACACACACACACACACACACACACACACACACACACACACACACACACACACACACACACACACCTGCTGCTGCTGTGCACGGTGACCGATGCACTCGGTGTGTATTCAGAGATAGAGCCTTTGACTCCAGGACTCAGCCCAGTGTTCTCACCAGAATCTGGTTTTCACTTGACATGTGGGCCCTGTATCCTAAGCTGCTAAAGGAACTTAACTGGCTGCTGATGTTGTCCCTGTAGAAACTCTCATGGTCCTCCAGCAGCTACGTCCTGGTTCTGGTTCTGGTTCTGGGCCTCCAGCAGCAGGTCTTTACTCATGTCGGGGATACATTCAGACATTTAGCCTCAAAGCTGAGCATCAACCTCATGCAGCACACACACGTCCAACAACAACTCACAACGTTGTGTTGGTGAATAAATAACAGAGCATCCTGACAGAAACAGTGACACGTCATAATCGTAGTTCATATCTAGATGTTCTATTGGAATAACTTTCCCCATGGCAGCACTTGGACTGAAACGCGTTGATACTTTGAAAGCAGAGCAGAGTGAGCCCTCCTCGCGGCTCCCTCCTCTTGGACGAGCTCGTGTTTGTCCTCGGCTCGTCGGCCGTTACGTCATCGAGTTGGACGCGAGTTTACCATTTATGGTCGAGCTGAATCCAGGATGTGGAATGTGCCGCTCCCAAACCACTCCAGTCCCTGCCAGAGGATCTTTGATAAGTGGAGAGCGGCCGAAACACGTCCTCCGCGGGCCCGCGGGCCCTATGTGAGGGGAAGCGGCTCCTCCTGATGCTGTACACACATCTGCCAACAGCGTCACAGCAACGTGACGTCACCCGGATCCACAGGTCGTGATCAGTCTAAAGAGGGAAGACTGTTTTGTCATGTTTTGCTGCCTTGTCAGAATGCGCTACCGCTGCATAAACCGATAGGTGTGTATCGATTCATGCTCCCCTCTGATAGGATGTTATTGTACGATCACAATATGCTTTTCTTTCAAAGTTAAATGTTTCACTTTTCACTGTTAAAGTGTTTATCTTCAACACTAAATACCCTAATACCCTAATAGTGCTTTATTATGATAATGTGAACAAACTCATGTTTACAATAATTTGTTGACACAAAAGAAATAGCAACTGCTTATCACTCATTAATCTACATGTCATTACTACATAGTATTACTACCTGTACAATATACATGCTGAATGTACTTTTAACTAGGGAAATAATCTGGATTTTGATGATGTCACTCCCCGTTATCAGACGTGCATCGACAGGGTGCAAAACATTAGGGGCGTGGCAAACAAACTCGGAAAATCGACTCCCCGTTCACACGTACCCGTCCACTCAGGAAAGAAAAGGGGGCAAAGCAGCTGCTTCAAACGCTTTATTAAATATTGCATAATACCGAAGTCACGGCCGTGGACAGGACCTTCATTCCAGGAACAGCACACGGCGAAGGAAGCAAGCGAGGCTCACGGAGGCCGCCATGACTCGGATAAGCGTCACACTGGTAGTTCTTAGTGATGTCGTCATGGAGACGGCAGGACGGGGACATGGACGAGGTCACAGGGACATGGACGAGGTCAGGGGACATGGACGAGGTCACGGGGTCATGGACAAGGTCACGGGGACATGGACGAGGTCAGGGGACATGGACGAGGTCACGGGGACATGGACGAGGTCAGGGGACATGGACGAGGTCACGGGGTCAATGAGCTCCAAGGCGGCGTGGAGTTCACGAGGCGTAACTTCCTGTGCTCAGTAACCGGGGAACCATCCTTCAGGTCAATAAAGCGCTGCAGGTGGCGGACGCTCCCCCTGGCCCCGCCCCCTGGCCCCGCCCCCGCACTCTATTTCATTATTTACATATTTTACAATCCTTCTGGTGCCGTGTGGACAGACGTGTGGCTCACGCTGCGCCACATGTCTGCTCATGGGGTTCTTCTCTGTGCTTGTGTGTGTGTGGGGGGGGGGTTTAGAAGGCTAACGCTTCTGATCGTGTTTCATGCTCCGATTTGACCTGTGCCGTGCTAACGTCATGCTAACCCCGTGCTAACGTCGTGCTAACGCTTCCTGTTGAAGTCGTCCGCTGTGACCCACGTTGTCGTCCTTACATATGAAAATATGGAGCCATGTTTTGGAAGGCCTCTTAAAAGTTTTCTGTACACATTTACACAGCGCTAAACATAGAATACAATCTTGTTAGTATAGGGGGCGTGGCTAAAATCTCTCTAAAATGATTGTTTTCTAAAGACACCTGGTTGGCTTCATTCAGTATCCTGTTGTCGTGATTATTTTCTATTGTCGTCTTGTGAGGTGGAATCTACCAAGAGACCCAACCGGAGGTGAAGTGCTCGCCGCCAGCTAGCTTCAGGCTAGCTTCAGGTAACCTTAAAGCTACCTTCAGGCTAGCTTAAAGCTACCTTCAGGCTACCTTAAGGCTAGCTTCAGGTAACCTTAAAGCTACCTTCAGGCTAGCTTAAAGCTACCTTCAGGCTACCTTAAGGCTAGCTTCAGGTAACCTTAAAGCTACCTTCAGGCTAGCTTCAGGCTACCTTCAGGCTAGCTCCAGGTAACCTTAAAGCTACCTTCAGGCTAGCTTCAGGTAACCTTAAAGCTACCTTCAAGCTAGCTTCAGGCTAGCTTAAAGCTACCTTCAGGCTACCTTAAAGCTACCTTCAGGCTAGCTTCAGGCTACCTTCAGGCTAGCTTCAGGCTACCTTCAGGCTAGCTTCAGGTAACCTTAAAGCTACCTTCAGGCTAGCTTAAAGCTACCTTCAGGCTACCTTAAGGCTAGCTTAAGGCTAGCTTCAGGCTACCGTAACGCTACCTTCAGGCTAGCTTACGGCTACCTTCAGGCTACTTTCAGGCTACCGTAAAGCTACCTTCAGGCTAGCTTTCAGTAAGCTGACACACTTTACTTCCATTTTGACGGAAGAGGTATGAAAGGACTAATAAATAAGAGTTTGAAAATATAGGATGTGCAGATACACTTTTATCAGACATTCAACGCAGACTATGGTGTCCTGTATCTGTGCTTGTGACTTGGTAATACCTGTTGTAATGCCTGTTGTAATGACTTGTAATAACTGTTGTAACAACAACAGTGGGATACAAAAGGAAGGCAATACTGAACCGGTAGTAAAGCTTTCGGCTTTACACCGAGATGCAAATGTTGTGACATTCTTAAAATATGGAAAATGTGACGATTCATAAAATGTGAAGTAGAACAGGCCTGAGGGGCTTCATACACGATCCAAACGAACCACCACATCCAATTACACGTTAACACTGAAGGTGTTCTGCGTCTTCATACTCAGTGAATCCTGACGAACCCCTCCGGTCCTGAAGCTCCGCCCACCCGGCCTCACAGGAACCACATTGTGAGTCCTCCGAGGTCCGGTTCAGGCGATGAGATCCACTCTGCTGCCGGCTCCAGCCGAGGCGAGCGCCGACGACTGGGACTACGTGGACCACATGGGAGCCATCACCTGTACAATAAAAGCTACTTTGCGGTAGGGTTTGTTTTAACGGAGGAATTCCACACGTGGAGACAGACGAGAGTCAAGAAGAGAGTCCAGGCGTTCACCTGGCGGAGGCTCGGGCCTCGGGCCGAACGCCTTCCAGGCAAGAAGGATGGGCTGGCTAAAGGACTACGCTAACCGGCAGAAGTGACTTCCCGAGCTCGCCATGGCGTTACGGATCAGACGCCGCTACAGGTTCAAGTCCTTCACGTAATTCCCAGGGAACGTCCCAAACTGTTTGGTCCTCTTCGAGGTCCCTGCGGAGAGAAGAAAGAGTGCGGATCAGGTTTAGTGGATTCACGAAGCGAAGCGCGTCTTAATCCTGGGGAAACCCGAGCCGGCCGCAGGCGAGCGGCGTCGGCGGCACGCCGCACACGTCCGGTCCTCTGCTGTCGTTGGGCAGAAGGCAGGATCACCGAGGAACGAACCCCACGTACCGACAAACCAGCCGTCGTCGCACTTCTCCATGACGCTGACCAGGTCCCCCTCGTGCAGCTCCAGCTCGTCTTCGTTCTGCGGCGCGTAGCTGTACAGCGCCTGAAAACTGAGCACAACCTCCAGCGGTCAACGCGGCACTCAGAGGACGCCGCTCGCAGAACGACACAGAAAACGACGTCACTCACATTCCACAGCTGAGGCGGCCGGGCTCCGGGCTGCTGCTGAGGGACAGGGGTTGCTGGGAAATGATGAGAGATCGTTTACTGGGCTGGGGGTGCAGTCCGCGGACACAGGGGGGGGGGTGCTGGGGCAGGGTGCTGCAGTACCTCACCGAGGTCTCGGCTACATTCAAGAGCTCATTACACACGGCCTCCTAGTGGCGGGAGGAGTGGTAGTGATGGTAGTGATGGTAGTGATGGTAGTAGCAGTGAGACAGACAGCGGCCCCACAGAAAGTCCAGGAAGAGGCCGAGGTGAAGAGGTCAGGAGTTAGGGGGGGGGGGGGCAGGAAGGGCGTCCAGCAGCAAGGAAGGAAGGGAAGTGATCCGTTAGAAAGCAAAGAGACATCGGTGGAGCCGGGAGGAGAGGGGGAGCAGGAGGAGGAGACGCAGCGTTAGTGTCTCACAGGCAGCGCGAGGACAACAGGGAGGAGCCCAAAGGCTTAGCTCAAACACTTAGCTTAGCTCAAACACTTAGCTTAGCTCAAACACTTAGCTCACAGACTTAGCTTAGCTCACAGACTTAGCTTAGCTCACAGACTTAGCTTAGCTCAAACACTTAGCTTAGCTCAAACACTTAGCTTAGCTCAAACACTTAGCTCACAGACTTAGCTTAGCTCACAGACTTAGCTTAGCTCACAGACTTAGCTTAGCTCAAAGCTGACACATCAGTGTTGAAGTGTAACAGGAAGTCGGTCTGGAACCATTTCGTGGACAGAAACACTTCCTGGTGCGTCCGCTCGTTGCCTGGCAACGGGAAGCTGTGAGGCTGCATTGGTTCTCTCCCTCAAGGACCTGGTCGACGGCTCTTTTTAAACCTGTTCTAATCCGCTGGTCTTTGTCCCAACAAGACACCAATGAACACGTCTAGTGGCCCCGGACAGAGCTGTTTACACTGGTTTGGGGTCTTTATGCTAAGCTAAGCTAACTGGCCTCAGACGGATATGTGTATCGATCTTCTTCTTCAGCAAGACAGCAAATCAACACCTTGTCCCCAACAGGCGGTGCGCTGCCTCCCGTTCCCCCGGCGACCAGCCTCTCCCTTACCGCGTAGCAGTTGTTGTTGTCCTGGATGTCGAACAGCAGCACGGGGCTCCTCGAGCGGCGCTCCTCACGGTCCGCCTCGTCTCTCACAAACTGCAGACACAAACGTGTCAAATCAGCGACGACAAATACAAAATACATTAAGAGGCTTTTCCCTGGAGCTCGCACAGCAGCAGCAGCTGTGAATACCGTCATACCTCCGGCTGCATGGCAACCTATAAGTACTCTGTCCTAAATAAACGTCCAAACGCCAACAGCATCCGTGTTATCACACTCCAGAGCGCCCTGGACACACGGACCGCTGGAGCGCCGTGCTCCACGGAGACACGGACACATAAACTGTGGCGTGTTAGTAGCACACACACGGACATGCGCTGTAGGAGGCGTGGCCTGTCCCAACATGTGGCAGCAGCCTCTCCAGGTGAGGCTCCTCCTCCTCCCACACCTCAGCTCCAGGTGTACCTGGAGGACGAGGCGCCCGGGATGCAACACGGCACGCCATGCACGAGATACCTGTGCGTGGCTCGGGGCCCTCGGGGCCGCGTGGCGCCCGTCTCCCTCGGTCGCCTCCTTCTCGCCCCTCACCCAGCCCTCCAGCACCGGCCCCCCACAGGGGCTGCCGGGCGGGGAGTGGAGCGAGAGCAGGTAGTCCCCCCCCTGAGGCGGCGTGAACGTGAGGAAGGGCGTGGCGGACCCGGGTCTGGGCGGGTAGGGCGGGGGGAGGGGCGAGGCGGAGGGGGACGCCGCGGGGGAGACGCAGTACGGGCCCATGGCCGGCACGGGGCTGGCGGAGCAGGGGGGGGGCAGGTACTCGCCGCAGCGGTACCGCACGGAGGGCAGCGGCGGCAGGGGCGGGGTGGGGGCGGCGGGGGGGCTCCCCCCCCCCACGGTCAGGGAGATCCACTCGGAGGAGATGGCGTGGACCTCGGGGGACACGGAGCGGCGGGGGGAGCGGGGGAGAGGCAGCGGGGAGGTGGTCAGACGGTTACGATACAGCTTGTAAAGAGGGAGTTGATGGGGGGATGAGGAGGAAAAGAAAAGGAGAGGAGAGATGAGACAAATTCAAAAGGCGTGTGAAGCTGAACGTGGAGGAGCGCCTCCTCGCCGCGCCTCCTCACCTGGGGGGAGGCGCTGGTGCTGCGCTGAGGCGACTGGCTGGCCGGCGGGTCCAGGTACTCCATCCCGTTCTTCACGCGCGGCCGGCGGTTCACCTCCACGTACGTGACGGGGAAGATGCCTTGCCGGTTGGTGCCGGGGATCTTCCCTTCGTACCAGTTCTCGTCCACCCTGCGGATGAGCGTGATCCTCTCGCCCTGCAGAGAGAGCCGTGTGAGCCGGTCGCCACGGCAACGGGGGATCCCACGCCGCGCGGCGCTCACCTTCCGGAAGGACATCTCCACCACCGTGTCCCCGTTGAAGTTGAAGCGGGCGGCGGCCTCTCCGTACTCCAGCACCTGCACCGGGGCGCTCTTCTTTGGCTGGGCTTTCTCTGTGGGGGGGAGGAGCTACAGGAGGCAACGCGAGGCCAGGTGAATCCCACGGCTAAACGTCTGCTACGCACAGGTGACCCAGGAGGACGCCGTTTAACGCACCTCAACGTAACTCTGAGGGAAGATGCCGACGCGCCCGTGGTGCTCCCCTTCATACCAGTTCTGATCCACCTGCCGGATAATGTAGACGATGTCGCCCTTCTGGAACGGCAACTCCCTGGAAAACACATCATTATGCAATCATTATTACCGCCATTTAGATTCATCACTATTAGAAACAGAAGGAAGAACAAACAAATGAAAGGAAGAGGGATCTCATGTCGAAAACTAATGCAGCATAAACCCAACACACCAACACACCAACACACCAACACACCAACACACCAACACACCAACACACAAACACACAAACACACCAACACACCAACACACCAACACACCAACACACCAACACACCAACACACCAACACACAAACACACCAACACACAAACACACAAACACACCAACACACCAACACACAAACACACAAACACACCAACACACCAACACACCAACACACCAACACACCAACACACCAACACACCAACACACAAACACACAAACACACAAACACACAAACACACAAACACACCAACACACCAACACACCAGCCCAGAACAACGTCTGACTCACTTTAGAGTTTCTGCCCTGAAGTCGAAGCGAGCCATGGCCGGAGTTCTCTGTGTGGCACCGAGGAGGAGACGAGGAGGAGACGAGAAGGGGACGAGAAGGAGACGAGAAGGGGACAAGAAGGGGACAAGAAGGAGACAAGAAGGAGACGAGAAGGAGACGAGAAGGGGACAAGAAGGAGACAAGAAGGAGACAAGAAGGAGACGAGAAGGAGACGAGAAGGAGACGAGAAGGGGACAAGAAGGAGACCAGTTTGACTCTCACGACTCCATGTTATTGTCATCATTTCAGTCATTGAAGGAAAGGATGAAGAGCCCGGCCTGCAGGCCGTCAGGTGTGCCGTGTGAAGAGGCCGTGGAGCTCCAGGTGACAGGTGATCAGTGACCACGTGGCGGCGCCCTCCTCTGCGGGGAGCTCCTCCCTCTCCGCTGGCTTCCTGTTTGCAGAAGGACGAGACGCGGCGCGGCCCCGTACCTCCACGCCCGACTTCCTCTTGTCGGCGTTGTCCGTGACGTTGAGCAGGTCTCCGAAGCGCTCGTTGGTGATGAACTGGTGGTGCGTGGGCACGATGCCCGTGTGCCGCCTGGACGCCGTGTCGGCCTCTTCCTGCTCGCGCTTCAGCCGCCGCTGCTCCTCCAGCACTTTCTGCCGGGAAACCAGACGGAGCGCCTTCAGCTCTCCCTCGGGGTCACGTGTAACCTGCGCTCATTCACACCCCTCTGGCCCTCGAAGCTCACCTCTTTGTCCCCGTGGCGCCGCCGCAGCACGTCGTCCGGGCTCTCGCCCAGCACCGGGGACGAGTCTGAAACAGAGACGGAGGCCGGTCACGCCTGGAGGCCCCCCGCTGCAACCTCAGGGCAACGCAACCGCAGAACAACACGGCCGACACAAGACGAGGATATTGCAGTCAATTCCTCAATTCCAAAGAATAGAATCACAGAAACACAACGAGCATGCTGTCGAATGAACACCGTACCAACACACACACACACACACACACACACACACACACACACACACACACACACACACACACACACACACACACACACACACACACACACACACACACACACACACACACACACACACACACACACACACACACACACACACACACACACACACACACACACACGAGCCCGATGCATCCCACATGCAGAGGAACGACCACAGGGGGCGCCGCGCTGCGCATGGA
>CM070100.1:22481486-22506486 GCA_036178185.1 Liparis tanakae | reverse complement strand
TTGTGTTTGTTAACCGATATCCGTTGTGTGTCAGTGCTCCATGATAACGGCTTCTACAGGGAATCTGGCCAAAGAGGTTTTTAATGTCCTCTTTGTGTGTTAAAAAAAATAATAATAATAATATCGGTTTAGGCACCGGTATCGCTTTAAAAGTACCGGTTTAGCACCGGTATCGGAAAAAACCCAAACGATACCCATCCCTAGTGAGGACTCATTAGTGGAAGCGGCTGGTTTGCCGCTGGGCGCTGTGCTTCTTGCAGACTTCTAACCGGATCCCTCTGGCGAGCGAACGGCGATACGTCAATCAGAGCCTCGGTGAGCCGGAGTGTCTGCCGGGCCTCGGGGTCAAACGCTGCGCATACCCGGCGCTGCTTTCGGACTGACTTTGACATCAGACAGGAGCCTTCCTTCAAGACGACAGCATCTGGCAAACCTCCCGGCAGGCCTGCCCTCCTCCAGACACGGGCTGCAGCCGGGCGCGGCGACGCCGCTCCGACCGGCAGCGAGGGGGACCGACACCTGCCGGTCGGCTGGTCCGGCCGCCGCGCCGCGCCTGCTTGGGTATTTTGGTAAATGTGCCAGATAGAAGTCGCGGAAATTATTCTTATCCTGCAGCCGAAGCTCGCGAGGACCGCAGACCGGAGAGAGACTCCTGGATGAGTCACCGGCCTCACGAGCCGGAACGCTGTCGGGCATCCAGTCACCGGCACGAGGCGCCGGGCGGGGCGCCGGGCGGGTGGCGCCTAAACTCAGTTAAATAGATCATCAACCCGACGACGACCAGAGCATGAACAACAGAACAATATCTGAACCGCCGCAGCTCACATGGTGAGACAGCTTTCTGAGAGCTGAGAGACTTTTGAAGATGACAACAATAGATCTGGTGGCTATTTTAGACTCGGGGTTAAACGCCCTTCTCAGCGTGTGAGGGAGGACGAGGGATGACGAGCGGTTTGAATAAACAGAGTTCACGATTGAAAGGCGTGTGGACGGCGCTCCCATCGACGCCATGGGACACGTGGTAGTACATTTAGTTCACAAGGCCTCCTCTGTGCAGGAGGAGCCGCACACAGTGGTTTAGGAACAGGGATGTTATCACATGCAGGAGAACACCGTCAGACAGCGGCCACTTACCGCTGCGTCACGCTCCATCTCTGAAAAGAATTTATACCAAGGCTCATTCTCTAAACCTACATCTTCTGGATTTACCTCCCGAGTCTAGGGGCACGGCAACGAGAAAGACAAAGAGAAGACGGTTCAGACAGAATGCACACTCAGCGGCGCCCCGCTGGAGGAGTCTGTAAGCATGAAGCCGCCGCCAGTTAGCTTAGCACCAAGAAACTAAGGAACACTGTCTCCAGTCTTTATGCTAAGCTAAGTAGCGGCTGGCTCTGGCTTTATATTTACTGGACAAGAGACTGGTATCTACTCGTCGGACTCTTCACAAGAAAGTAAAGAAGTAGACATTACCCAAAATATCAGATTACGTTCACAAACACATGAATAAAGTTACTGAACGTTCAGCTTTGATTAACCAAAACATTTGAGATGTACATGTATCAGTATTTATCAGAACGAGCAGGGAGACGCAGCCTCTTGAAAACACGCGTCTGCCATCAGCCCCCAGGGGAGAGCAGCCGAGCAGAACTCTGTCAGGGCGAGCGGCCGGATGTCAGCGAAGACGAGCCGTCGTTACATCTTCTTCACGCAGAGACGACCGCGACGCTAAAGGCAAAACGCACGCGCTCCCTGTTGGGTCAATATTACGCCGTGGGTCTCGGGAGCAGCTGCCAATTATCTGTCGTCTGGAACGAAGCTCGTCATCTAAAAGACCTCAAGGACACGGAGCGGCCCGGGCGCACGCCGCTGCGGAGCAGAGCCCCGCGGCTCTCGTTGTCAGCGGCTACGACCCCCCCCCCCGCAACAGGACACCCTCCAGGAATGTGGTGCAAATGGGGATGAGACGACGGCGGCCACCCGGGAGCTTCGGTGCAGCGGTGGAGGGTGGGTGTGTGTGTGTGTGTGGGGGGGGGGGGGGCACAGCGCACACAGACATGCACGCCGACAGGAGGCGCGGGCGGCGGGCGTACCGTTCTCTCCAGCTTCAGCACCGACGACTTCCCCGGCTCGTATTCGAAGATGCTCTTGGGCTCGGCGCGGTACTTCCTGGTGTCCACCTTCTTGTCCGGGGGCTCCCACTCGTTCCTGTGGAAGGGGCGGGGGAGGGGAGAAGAGAGCCGATCCTCATCAAGTAGTCGCCATGGCAACCAGCACACGGGCTACGGTTTTATTTCGCTGCTGCCCTCGCGCTCTCTCTAATGATGATGTGGAAGTGATCCGCGGCTCGGTAACTCGATAAGCAAAAGCAGACGAGAGCAGAGAGCAGAGAGCAGAGAGCAGAGAGCAGAGAGCAGAGAGCAGAGAGCAGAGAGCAGCATCTCCTCCAGTCAGAGACACGTTGAGGAGCTCAGACTCCAGGAGGAGGAACAGACTCCCTCTCTTCCAGAGGACAAGCAGAGCATCAGGAGCAGCACCTCCTCTGTTACAGAGACGTGCCGGCAGCATAAGCCCGAGGAGAGGAAGGCCTCGACATGTCATCCTCAGCTCTAGTTTATCCTCCATCACCTTTCCTCCTTCATCGCTCCATCACTCACACCATCTCTGTGTCAGCGCTGATATGTGTGTGTATGTGTGTGTGTGTGTGTGTGTGTGTGTTTAGGGGAGACTAATCACACATCCACTGGGAACACAGTAGTGGAACCACTGGGGACTAAATAAAATCAGGTTTTTAGTCACGCTGTAAATAAATAAAGAGCAACACAACAACGTGACACTGTGGGAACATGAGAGCTACGAGCTACATGAGAGCTATGAGCTACATGAGAGCTACATGAGAGCTATGAGCTACATGAGAGCTACATGAGAGCTACGAGCTACATGAGAGCTACATGAGAGCTACGAGCTACATGAGAGCTACATGAGAGCTACGAGCTACATGAGAGCTACATGAGAGCTACGAGCTACATGAGAGCTACATGAGAGCTATGAGCTACATGAGAGCTACATGAGAGCTACGAGCTACATGAGAGCTACGAGCTACATGAGAGCTACATGAGAGCTATGAGCTACATGAGAGCTACATGAGAGCTACGAGCTACATGAGAGCTACATGAGAGCTACGAGCTACATGAGAGCTACGAGCTACATGAGAGCTACATGAGAGCTATGAGCTACATGAGAGCTACATGAGAGCTACGAGCTACATGAGAGCTACATGAGAGCTACATGAGAGCTACGAGCTACATGAGAGCTACGAGCTACATGAGAGCTACGAGCTACATGAGAGCTACGAGCTACATGAGAGCTACATGAGAGCTACGAGCTACATGAGAGCTACGAGCTACATGAGAGCTACGAGCTACATGAGAGCTACGAGCTACATGAGAGCTACATGAGAGCTACAAGCTACATGAGAGCTACGAGCTACATGAGAGCTACGAGCTACAAGCTACATGAGAGCTACATGAGAGCTACGAGCTACATGAGAGCTACATGAGAGCTACGAGCTACATGAGAGCTACATGAGAGCTACATGAGAGCTACATGAGAGCTACATGAGAGCTACATGAGAGCTACATGAGAGCTACATGAGAGCTACCACTACAGACACTATTGTATATCCTATATGACACATACGTATGATGTATCCACTCAGACATGGTCCATGTCTCAAGTTCCTAACGTGTGTGCAGCAGCGTGTGCAGCAGCGTGATGTTGACCACGCGGAGCGGCTGGAGCAGATGGAGGACGCTGACCTTTTGGCGGCGGGTCTGAGGGAGGAGGAGCGCGTCGGCACAGGCATCGACCGGCCTCTGGAGTCCACCTCCATGTCGCTTTTGGAGCGCGGCACCGCTTTCGCTGAAGAACACAGGCACGACATTTTGAAACGTAAACGCCGCATGAATACTGATGGGGCTGTTGTACATCACCGAAAACACGAAATCCCAAACTCACCATCTTCCAGGTAACGGTAAGGAGTGGGACCATCGTCTGAAAGAGGCGCAGACAACAACCAACAGGAAAGTCTGAAAACTTGTATCTCTCTGAAAAGTAATGAATATAGCCCCACACTAAATAATGCAGGAGGCATGAAACACCTTCCATTAGGCCGTATAGGTTCAGTCAAAGTGTCAACTCAGAGCACTTTACAGGAAGCATTACTGAGCTAAAAACGGGACGCAGGCATCGAGGCTCTGAATTAATAATGCAAAGCAAAGGAAGACAAAGTTGTGACAGATTTATCTGTATATTCTGACATTTACTGAACCCCATCAGTACTGAGAGCGACTGCATCGTGTTAAACATTGACTGTTGAAGCAGGCAGCAGCCTTCCTCAGGCAGAGGGTCCACTGCCTGAGGAACTCTACTCAGGGCAGCAGCGCAGCAGCATCTAGTGGCAGAGACGGGTCACTACGGCTCTCCTGTTAATGTTTCATGGCATTTAAAAAGTAAAAAAGCAAAACTTCTAAAGCCTCAAATGTGAGATGTTAGCAGCAAAAAGAGAAAAGGCTTCATTACAAGAGGAAGTCGGACGGCACTCCGAGGCTTCGTGCATGATCCCCGTCGACGTGTCTCTGCATCGGGCGTTAAAGGCCCGACACGTCTACTGTGTGACTACACTAAGTAGACGGGGCAGTACTTTAACAGCCTGGAAGCACATTTAAGGGGTCTCCAGCAATTTAGTATTTCACTTTCACACAATTGTGGGACTCCTAAGAGACAGATTCACGAAGAAATGTGTAACGTTGTGTTCCGAGTCGTGAGTCGGAGTCACAGGTTGGGCCTTTAGATGTACGCGTACCACGAGGCCTTTTCCCAGCAGACATTCGGACCCGTCCCAGTAGGAAGAGCTCAGGCGTCACTAAAGACATCAACGATGGCTGTGTTGCGTTCAGGTGTCCCAGCGTGCGTTATACCAGGAGCCCGGAGCAAGAGAACAGAGTTCAGTTTCATTTTATAATCTACATCTGCTGTGCTTTTCCTACTGCGAGATGATCAAATATCTTCTGTAAAACTAAAAAGGATATTTTCTTGATCTTGAAAATGTCCCACGCCAGCAAAACGGAGTTATATCAGGAAACCTGCACGAAACCTGCAGCGCATGTAAGACCAGAGGAGGTCACGTCTCTCTGGCGTGAGGACAGGCGTTGGAGATATTAGGCAGAAGCCCGTCAAAGACGTTGGGCGCCTGCGGCGGCGGCGTTGTGCACAGCGGCGCGTGACAGCCAGTGTTTGACAGGATGGCTGCAGGTCAGCAAAGCCAGCGGAGTCCCCGCCATGGATACCTTTGGACTTGGTCTGAATGTCATAGTTGTCGGGGAAAATGTAGGTGGGGCGGTAAGGGTTTTCCTCAATGGGCTCTGAGCACAGTGATGGAGAGACAGAGCAGACATAACACACACACACATGTGGACACACACACATGGCCACCGGCAGAGGCGTGGCGGGGGGGTCCTCTTACCGGGGATCCGGTGGATCTGTTTGAACATCGTCTTGTACCAGTCTTTGGACTTTTCAGTGTTCTGAAATTCAGACATGGAGATTTAATTCACGACAAATGACAAACACTTCAAATGTTTCTTGGTCTAAAATGATGTCCCTCTTTATGCTGAATGCCACCACAACGCTGTCCATGAACACGTGTACAGCAAAGACCGGACCCACGGCCCCGTGGAGCGGCTCACCCGTACGGGGGCGGCGGGCCCGTCCGGAGGCCCGAGGGCGGCCGAGGGCCGAGACCGCCGCAGCCTCTTGCCGTCCATGTCGGGCACCGGGCTGACTCCGTCGCTCCCGGGATCCGGGCTCGAGTCTGAACCAACACAACGCACAACTCAGAGCTGGTCGCCGTGTGCGGCACACAACATACTTAAACCAAAGCACAATGAATGAAGCGAGAAACAGAAGTTCAAATGGAGGGCCGGAGGGCGGCAGAGGCTCCTCTTCAGTACGCGCACACACTGCTCTGGTTCAACTGCGACGGCCCAGAAGTGGCAAGTGGGTCGTCACACACGCGAGACCCGGCATACCGTTGACATGAGGACGGCGCCCGCAGCGAGAGTCGGACGAGGAGGCACGGGGACGCGTGACTCGCGAAGCACGGCGCCGACGGGCGAGATGCCGCACCGACGCGTGAAAAGCACGTTGGCGGCAAACTGTGAACTCTGTGAACTCGCAGCTCACCTGGGTTGGGCTGCAGCGGGGCGGCGGGGTCGGAGGGGGGGCGCTCTGGAGAGTTGGCCTGAACAAGCAACTGTGAAAGGAAAACACAAAGCCTGCTCAGGGCTTTCCACTGGACCTCCTGGCTGTGAGAGCCGCTCAACAAGGAGGCCGCGTTCCGCAAGAGGAAGTCGACGTACCTGGCACCGGCTGTTGTTCACAGGAGGTAAATCAGCTGTGCTGCTGCTGCCCCCCTCAGACACTCCCTCTCCATTACTCTGGCCTGTCCAGCCACCTGAAAAGAGTCCAGAGCTCCTTCAGCGCGGCAAGAATACAAAACACCGGGCTGAGCCTGAGGCGCGGCGGTGCGGCGCGGCGGCTCTGCTGTCATTGCGGGGCGCGGCGCTTCTCTGGAGGCTTTCAGAGATGTTAGTATGTCCAGGGAAAGAAAAAAGGAAAAGACATTCTCCCACAATCTGTGAACTTTGTCACGAGAACAAAGCGGCCTCTCAGTGAGCTGCGGAGGCCGCTTGTTCCAGTGGCCTTTATGTTCAGGCTCCTCTCCCGGCTGCCGAGTGGAGCCCACGGAGCGGTGGGCGCCACAATCGAGCTCTTTGACGCCACATGGAAATATGGGCGGCCGCTCATCGCCGCGCTCGGTAAACACGACGCGCTGCGCAACACGAAGACGGCCCGAGACAGGCGTGGAGGAGCAGTGTGTGTCGTCACGGCGACGGCCTCCCTCGGGCCGCAGTGGCTGTGACTTACTGGGCTCCGTGCTGATGCGGCCCTCGTCGTCGATGTGGACCCGGGTGGCCCTCAGGGTCACCGCTCCTTTGCCCTTGCACACTCGGCTGGGGTCCAAATCTGGAGGAGAAAGAGAATATAACAATACAAATAATAATAATAATAATAATAATTCACAGCCGCTCTTCGCTCGAGGCGCGGCAGTCGTCGGCACTCTCAGAGCTCACGGCTGCTTCGGGCTGCTGGGAATCCAAGTGATGGCTACCTCTTGGCCCAAATCACAGAAATAGAACTTTGTGAGCAGAACCAGGTCTCACAAACTCAGGAGCTCGCACTGTCCCGGCACACGTGGCTCAGCTCGTGAGTTCAGAGAGTTCGGAGAGTTCGGAGAGTTGTCTTTGTGAGGGTGAGGCTGTGTGGCTCTGGGAGGGGGGGGCGGGACACGTCACCTGCGTCAGGAATCAGGTCCGGGGAGCCTTTCATGGTCGTCAGCGGCGTGATGCTGACGGAGCAGAGCGCCCGAGGACCTGATGGACAGAACGAAGAGATGGAGTTGTGACGCGTTGAATGTGCAGAAAGGCCTCGTGCACAAGGACCAGACCAATGATGTTCTCGCCTGGAAGAACGGACCAAACATTGAGCTGATGACCTCCGATTAGATTACTATCAACGCTCTACTTATGTCTCTCTGTTCGTCATTGACCATGTTTTGTCGATAAAGAAAAAGTTTTTACAATTAAAAAGAGGAGGGAGTTGATCGCTCCTCCACCTGTTGACATAACATGATAACATGAATCTACAGGTGAACACATTTGAATGCAGAATGCCGGAGAGCCTCCTGCTTTACATTGTGCTGTGGATGTTGTGTTTCCTTCTCAAGTCATTTCCACCACACACTGCGGGGCACATTCCCCACAACGCAGCAGCTTCAGAGGCTGCCGCTCAGGAGGAGACTCCCGCTACAGAGACGAGACGACTTACCGCGAGTCGCGCTCGGCCTCACGCTGCCCCCTGGTGGAGAGTCCTGGAAGAGACACGAAGGAGGCAAATAGTTAAACCCGAGGTGTGATAAACTCACATGAAAGAGTTAGGCATTAAGCTCTCGAATAGACAGAAAGAGGTCGGAGGACGTCTCAGCCGATACTAACATGTGTACAGAGCAGTTCAGAAAGTGAGTGAAACGCCCTCTGGCTGTTTGTTCTCTGACACGTGTGATTTTAAACCGAGTGTGGTAACCGGGCCGAGGCCTCGCGGCACAGAACATTATTCTGTTACGCTCGTTTCCATTTATATATAGAAATGATATGAATGCACGTAGACAGATATGAAGTGGAGGATATACAAGATATCGGATTGTAATTTTGAGATTGGAGCAAACTTCAAAAATCAGGGAAAAAAGATTCAAAATAAAAGAAATAATCAAATGCAATAAAAATTGCACTAGGATAAAATGGAAAAGCAAGATAATAGGAACATGTGTTGGTTCTGATGTAAGATGTGACAGAGCGACTGGCTGGGCCGTAGAAACAGCTGATGACGTGTGGTTGGGTTTCACACTGAAACGAGATGCTTCAGACTTTATTAGTAATCAATGACGTCGTTTCCTGGGGCATCGTGCTCCGACGGCCTCTGAAGCTTCTACGACATAGAATGATAGCTTCCTGCTATAAAAATAACGTCATGATATTAAAATGTGCAGCAAAGGGAGCCAGCAGACCGACGGTCTCATACAGACGTCAACCTGTGTTCAGAGTTTGGGGATGGTTTTATTCTGATTCATTTGTCGTCAATGTGACTCTGTTATCAGGTACATCTGAGTGCAGGTGAAAAGATGAACAGCTGATCACAGTTCTGCCTCCAGCTTCTCTCTGCAGGCCTTTAGTTTGAGTTGCAGAACTCGTCCTCCGCGTTCCCTTTAAGGCCGAGGAGGGAGAACAGACACGTTCATCTGAGCCGCTTCAACACCAAGGCCACGGAAAGTGTCTGGGAAACACTTTGAGGTCGGCCTGATTGAGGAGACGTCTCATTTCAGATGCCGAGCGAGACACAAACGCACAAAGCACTCGCCCGGTCCGCCGCGCACACAAGTACACACAACACACTCGCAGACTTTGTTTTTACCGGCTATGGAAAAAGAAGGAATTGCAAAATGCGTCCAGAATCCGTTGGACGGGGTCCCGCCGGAGGCGCTTGAAGTCGCCCCCTGAGGCTGGGGCTGAGTAACCGACCTGCAGGAGGACTCGTGCTCCAGCTGGAAGCATCCAGGAATACAGGAATAGGCCTCAACGGGCTCCCAAAGAGCCCCCTGGGGTCAGAGCTGAGACCTTATGGAACCTCTCCCAGGCCGTTTCCCTTCTCTCGGTAATAAAACGAAGGCGCTGCATCTCAAGGGGCCGTCAGTACATTCCTGCGAGGAGCCGTGTCCTCGGATGAACCCGGACGGTGGGTCACCAGCACGAAGACGATGATGGCATAATGGGAAGATGACAGTGCGCAGTGCTCAGCTGGCTGTCTAAACACACGCCCCCCGGCCTTTAAAGGAAGAGATGCCTCGCAGCCAGAGCGCTGTGGGACCGGCCAAGACAAACAGCTCGCTCACTTCTGGAGAGCTCGGGCTGAAATGGGCTCCATGAGGAGCGTCAGGAGGAATCCTGTCAAACGAGGAGCTCCACGGACGAGAGTCTCACCTGGTTGCTTGACGCAGACGTTGTGACATCAGACCAGAGCCGGAAGAGAATCTATCAATGTTGACGTTTCTCTTGACTCAACATTCACAGACCCAACACGCCGACGCCAGGATTCATGCAGCGCGACCGCAGCCAATCAGACGCTCTCTCGGCTCTAGTGGGATTACCCTAAAAGCAGGCGAGCGGATTCTTCTCATTTGCAGCACACACACTCACACACACACACACTCATACAAACACACAACAAGACGACGCTCATGAGCGAGGCTCATTACCTCCTGAATGATGCGTCCTCTGTCCTCTGTCCTCGTGGACCAGGTCCCTCTGAAGGGGTCTGGCTCAGCTGTGAGGGTCTTGTTGTGGGAGCGTCCAGCTCTGACCTTGACCCTCGCTATGTTAAGGGCTCTGTTTGTTGTGAACAGGCGTGTCTCGATGGCGCTGTCACCACATGCCACCTGGGAATGTGGCACCCACTCAACCACAGTGCAGACCAGCCCCCCCCCCCCCCCCCCAGGGGGCCGATAGAGACAGACATGATGAACTACTGCAGTGACCTCTACTGACCGCGTGCTAATGTACAGTAACATCTTTAGAAAGAACTATGTTTTTATTATGAAGATATACTACAGTTTAAAACATATCAGGTAGAAAACTAAAAGTTATTTTCATCAACATTTAGAACTCTTCTAATTGACATTTTTGTACAATCACCAAAGCCGAAGACGAGTTTCCCTGGAGGAAGAGGACAGGGCCGACATATTGAGTTTCAGCACCAAAATACAGATTTTGAATAAATGTTTTTAAAACAAAAGATGATATTTGGACCGAGATATGAATCTATTTTCATTCCAAGATGTTATAGAAATGATTTCTTTCGCCACCAACTGTAGTAGAAAGCCGCTCCGACCCCAGCGGAGACACTCGACACACGTATCGATCCTTCCCCCAGGAATGCTTCAGGAGTTCATGTCCAGAGAACGAGAGCAACGTCACGCCGCCTGAGGCTCCAGAGTCTGACGGACGCCGTGTGGCGGACGGACCTGGAGGAGACGCCGTGGGGCGACACTGAAGGCGCCGTGTGGCGAGCAGACCTGTGAGAGACGCCGTGTGGAGCGCGAACGGACACGAGAGGACCGTGAACGAGGAACGCCCGTGACGCTGGAGCGACAGCGAACGCAGACAGCGGGACGCCGTGGCGGAGCAGACGCGAGAACGCCGTGGGCGGACAGACACGCTGAAGCGCCGTGGGCGGACAGACCGCTGAGAGCGCCGTGTAGCGAGCCGCGGAGACGCCGTGTGGGCGGAGCAGAACCTGAAGCGCCGTGTAGCGAGCGAACCTGTGAAGCGCCGTGAAGCGAGCGCAGACCGCGAGACGCCGTGTGGCGGAACGACAGCGCTGAGACGCCGTGGGCGGGCGACCTGGAGACGCCGTGGCGCGGGCAGACGGCGCGGGACGCGCAGGCCTGCGGGCAGACCGCCGAGAGCGCCGTGTGCGGAGCAGACCTGCGAGGGAGCGCCGTGGGGCGGGCAGACGCAGAGGGCGCCGTGGGAGCGGCCGCCCGAGGCTTGAAGAGCGCCGTGCTTGACTTCGCTTTCACTGGGCAGACGCAGAGCGCTGGCCGGCGCCGAGCGTGGATCCCAGCAGACAGCTCCTAACATGGCTCGAAGGGCCGAGCAGCTCGTCCCCCTAATTGAGAAGAGCCCCCCCCTCCGTAAACAGCCTCCACGCCGGGCGGCAGCCTGGATTCTACACATTCCTCCAGCGAGCTATTTGAAGTTCATTTCGAACAGGGCAGCGTACAAGGAGATGTGAGCGCTGACGCTCGCCACCGATCACACGGCGTGATGACGAGGAGCGCACGGCGAGTCACGGGCCGGAACTCTTCATTCCGGAGCTTCATGACGTGTCAGACTCAACGAGTCGGTGGGGATCCGACGGATCGCCGGCACGTTTGCGACCTTTGGGTAACCGACGGCAACGGAGACGTCGTCGCAGCGACCGGGGAGAGGCGGGCGACGTGATTGGCCGTGGTCAGGCTGCGCTTGGCGAGGGTCCGACAGGAGCTCGCTGCCAAGGCGCCCGCTAGGCATCCAGAGCCAGTGGAACAGGAATGTGAGAGTTTACCCAGGGAGCTCCTCTCACAGGCTCCAGGCTGGGAGCCTCATCACAGGTAAACACCAAGCAGGATCTGCAGGAGCAGCAGCGCTCGCCTGGAGGCGCGGAGGGACTGAGGAGACGCACGACGCATTGGATTCAACCTGTTGGCATTGCACAGGTACAGGGTACAGGTACACAGGGTACAGGTACACAGGGTACAGGTACACAGGGTACAGGTACACAGGGTGCAGGTACACAGGGTACAGGTACACAGGCAACGACATGTGTCCTCTTCATTGAACCCCTCCTTAGTCATGAAGGAGCAGTGGGCTGCAGTGATGCGCTCGGGGTTCAGTGCCTTGCTCATGGACACAACTAATGGGGGGGAGGGAATCGAACCGACGACCTTGGGGTTGCAGGACGACCCCCTGACCCCACTGAGCTGCAGCCGCCCCCTCATTAAACAGAAATCCCCACCGATGAGTTGCCATTAAAAGTGTGAAGATGCACAGGAGACGCATGACGAGCTCAGCTGCCGACGGATTCCTCCCGGCTCAGAGAGCGGGGCGCAGCGCCCGCCAGGTGAGCCCCGCTTCAGATGCTGGTGGAGCGTTTCCTCGGCCTAAACATAGCTCTCGGAGCGCCTGTGTGACAGCAACACTTGATAACGGAGTCACAGGATATGGCGGCTGAGCGTGATTATAAACGGCGATGTGATAATCCAGCAATCCAAAGTGCTATGAAGGCATCCTCCTGTGAGGCCGGGTCCCTCCATCGCACGTCTATTTCAGGACGGCCGGCCCCCCCCGACTCCGGCCGCCACGCAGCAACGGGCCGGCTTCACGCGGCGCCGGGGCGCAGGTATTAGTTTCATTATTGTTGGCTCTGCGATGCGGTGACTGATTCACGGAGCCGGTCTGGTGGGCGTGATGATGAGCGAGGACACGGCTGCTGTGAGCCAACAACTGGCGTGGTGCTGTTGAGGGGGGGCTAAATGCATCTCAAGCATAAATGGTCTTTTCACTGCCTCGTTTACATGCGACCCTGATGGGGGGGGGGGGGGGGGGGTCTTGTCTTTGTGCCACGGACCTCGGAAAGCACAACACTTCACCATCCACTTCAGGCCACGGCAGCAGCTGGAGAAACCAGACGATTGTAGGGCGGAGGGGTGGGGGGATGGGGGTTGCTAAGCAACCTGCTGTAACATCAAGATGAGTGAAAACAGAAACCTGGTGTTTAAAGCTGTAACTCAGTGAAGGCTCTACACGGGTTCTCAGCCTGGTGCGTGGACTGAGACATGAGGATGGTCTTAAGAGATGACCCAAGGTGAAGAGTATTCATATCATTCAATAACGTGTGCTATGGTCCAGTGTTGTCGAGATGACTCTGGACACAAGGGGCCATGGGCCTTCAGGGCAGAGACAGTCTCTGTGTGTGTCAAGCTATCAAGAGACACTGAGCGAGCAACTTCTAATGTTTGAATAAACTTTATTGTTCATCTTTTCTAATGTTTGATGTCAGATCATCTTGTAAAAAAACACGAGCAGGCGATCCGGAGCCAAATCCTCCGGTAAATCTTTGAAATTCAGTTTTAGAAATTCATGTTCCCGAAGGTTGCATTAAAGAGCGCCGTCGGCGTGACACGCATCCCATCCACCACGGAAGAAGACTCACGCTGTGCCTTCTGGGGGATTTTAACTCGCGTTTCATAAGATGGAGCTGAGCACGCACACAGAGCGTGTTAACGAGTAGCTGGCCGAGGACCTCTGAGTAAACGCCGCCTAGATACACTGTCGACACGCGCCAAGACGAAGAGAAGAGCAGAAGAAGAGGAGGAATATTTCTCTTCAGGAAATCAGTCTGATTCTTGGGGCCTCCGTCCTCGAGGCGGTTGATGAATTATTTCTGTCGGGGTTAATGTTTCATCGAGCGCGTGGAGCTTCTTGTTACTCGGATCCCTCGCAGGGAAAAGTAAATCCCCATTGTAGTGAAATCATGAATGAAAACGCAGGAAAACAAGACGACTCCGTCTGCTGAGCGACGGGAAACGAGCCGGCTCCGCGTGGGGAAGACTCATTTACTCTTTGAGCGAGGCGCAACGCGCCGCCTGGTCGGAAGTGAGCTCAAAGGACAAACATTATGGATTATTCATTTAGGATATAGAGGTTTTAAACATGGCATTTATTGGCTTTTTATTCCTAATGTTTTAAAGTGTTGCGCTTCTGTTTTTTCTAACCCATGTGTCATTTCACACTGGAGCGTCCTCTCGGTCACATCCAGAAGAAGCCTGTTGGGTCCTTTGTGTGTCTCCAGCAGCAACACAGGGTCAGTGTATAAGTGTGTGTCTGTGTGGGTCCGCATGAGGCTGTTGTTGGGCCCACATGCAGCTCATTAGGACCGCGGGTTGGACTGGAACAGGAGGCTTAACATTCAGGTCCAGTGAATAGCTGCAGAGACTCCTCTCACTGATGGTGCAGTTACACAACAACAACACAGCTGCACGAGCACACACATCCTTCAAGGCATCTCCATCTTCACATCCATCCAAAGGAGCTAAAGAGGCTGCCGTCCCATCTGACACTGTGCTGAAGCAGTGAGACCGACACGCTGCTCCGTCGACTGTTCCTCTCGGCGTCGTGCCGCATAACGCGTCCCGGTGACTGTAACGGTCCCGGTAACGGTCCCGATGCCACCCTCATGCTCTCATGCTCCCCAAGGCTCACGGGGCGCCTGCAGCCTGCCGCCGGGAGCCACCAGCTCGAGTTCACTCAGTCATTTTGAGAGCTGACACCGGGCAGCATACAGTCAGAATGCGGCTCCAGTGGCGGGTCGCCCCGTGCGGACCGGCCCGGGCGGACTGCGGTAACTGTCCCAGCACCAGAGCACCTCTCTCTGCTGAGATGCACTACGTAATAATGGCTTATTCTTTTTTTAAAGGCCACTTGACGTCCGCTTCAGTCCGCTGAATGCACGCTACGTGGACCAGTGATGAATCGGGTAAATACAGAAAAGTGGCGCGATAGTTTCTGCGCGACACGATAATAACACAAAGTCAGCTGTTATGGTGGCAATGTAATAACACATACAAACTATACAACTAAAAAGAAGAAGGCGGGCATGACAACACGGAATACTAATAACTCCCGACAGCAGTAACCAGCCGCAGCGGAGCCGGAACATGCTCACCTCCGTGTGATGGTTATCCAGCGCTCAGCCCGCTGCAGACACGCTCCACTGGGCAGACACGCTGAGCTCCGGCAGACACGCTGAGCTCCGGCAGACACACTGAACTCCGGCAGACACACTGAGCTCCGGCCCGCAGCCTCCACCTCACGGGCTGCGCTGCGTCAACGCCGCCGCACTACGGGAGGGGGGAGGGGGGGGGGGGCTCTTCACAATAAAGGCTCACGTCACTTTGTAATAAAATACAGTACAATTTGCAGCTACATAAAAGTGTTTGATTAAACTTTACCTAGAATGATACAGCGTTATATATATATATATATATATATAAAATCATGTTGTTGTGGGCCACTTGGAAGCAGCTGAACGACATGGCTGCTTGTTAGCAATAGCACAAACAGCTAGGCTAGTTACCTTAAGCCCTCCAGGAAACAAGGCGCCGTATGGGACATTATTGGGAGTCCTGTTCCACACCACTCGGTGAAGATGAGTCCCGAACAGACTCCCGTGAGCTGCTTTGTCGTCTCCATCGAGCCTGAGAAAGAATTAGCTGCTAAACGCTCTACCGTGCTCACTTGCAGTTAGCTAACCTTAGCTTAGCTCGATTGAGCTGCCGGTTTAGGCGGGAAACAGGGCCGTTAGTAACGTAGGACCTTCACCAGCCGCGCTACGCCCGAGAACGCTAAATAAAGATCTTGACATGCGCAGTAGAGGGAAAGTACGCGTTTAGCTCGAGTTTGCTGCCGGTTGAGGCGGGAAACAGGGCCGTTAGTGACATAGGACCTCCAGGGAACTATGGATAATAATAATGGTTTATCATCATAAACAAAACCTCTACATTAGATTCACTTGAACCATCGATAATACAACAATATTATTAAGGACTGTATATACTGTAACGGACTCAGAGAAATGTGACATGTACTGTTATAGTTAAATGTGTTTGTTAAGTTAATAGTTCGGGAGGTCAGTGAATGTCTCATGACTGGGGATTGGCAGAGCGAGGGAGGGGGCGGGGCGTCTAGCCGGGGGGAAGTGAGGCTACGGCGAGCGCTAGAGTGTTGTGGCGAATGGAACGTTATACCGGTGTTGACGGTTGGTTTAGCACAGGCTACGGGCCACATTAGCCTGTGTATTGTTCACGAATAAAGACATCACAGAAACCGGATAACGTCTCGTAGCTTTCCTGACCCAGGGTCGCTACAATACTTTCTAGGAAACACAATACATAGATTTAGCTAGGTTGTTGTGTAATGAACAAAACCGTGTTAAAGTTACAAATGAGCCCTACTCTCTATCTAATAACATTTAAATCATGTTTAAACGTATGATTATAATATATCTATTGATGAATATATTCAATATTATTTGCTTAAAAAAAATAAAATCTAAAACAGTCAGTAAGTCCTTATTTAGACAAAAGGGACACTTTTCCCAAACTTTAAAAATGATCAGCTAAGATTGAAGCACACTTCTTTTTTTAAATCAACTTCTTAATAGTCTTTTAAACTGAAAATCTGCTCTGGATTATTAATCACACATCTATACAGGGATTAAATAAATGCCACACCCGAGTTTAAAGCTGTGTTCATCAGAAGCTTTTACTTTGAAAGGCTCCCAGCTGGCTACTGTCTCTCTCGCGTCACCGCGTCTCTCCTCTCAGAGCAGCAGGGCAGGAGGAGTCATTCATATTCAGAGCACTGAAGTCATTTCAAATGTTACTTTGCTGTGCGTTTACCATCTACTCGAAGAAAAGCTTTTCCCATCCATTTGTAATGTGAAATCCCCAAAGAGAGCATGGAGCGCCACCCAGTGGCCAAACATCCCACTGCACAACATGAGAACAATACTGGTTGCATAGGAGCAGAACACATTCAGAGAAAATTAATACGGTTTAAAAAATATTTTATGATGAAATTCACAAGTGATGTAAAAACGTACTTTCTAAAGGTTATTTTATCATCCATGTTGGAAAGATACACAAATATCACAACTACACTGCACGTTCTTTCAGATGCCAGAGACATCCTTAGAGGCACAAGAAGTACAACATAATGTCAGAACAAGTACCAGCATGAGTAGAAAACAGTATAACACACACACTACCAACTATATGTCAATATCATAATCAAGATTTCAATTAACAAAGCTATTATTTCTTCTTTCAATAAGAACATTACAGTAAACACTTCCATCAGACATTAAGGGGATTAAATTACACGGATACATAAACATGACTCAAAGCTAAAGCCATAAATTCACATTGTCTGACGGTTGTTTACAGTCGGACTCCTCCCTCTTCAAGCAACCATGTCAAGCGGACCGCCGAGGGTCAGCGCAGGCGGCGGGGGACCGGGGGGGCCGGGGTCGGGGGGGCCGGGGCCGGGAGCCTCGGGGCCGGTCTCTGAGGAAGAGCTCGGGCCGGGCCGGCCGTGTAGCGCTCGTGCAGCGTCTTCTCCGGCAACCTGCGAGAAACACACGGCTCCGTGAGGTCATCGACAGGTCAGGGTAGCGTCACCGGATCCCTGTGACCTTTGACCTTTAACCCCTAATCAGTTCAGTGGAGGCGTTTGCACATCAAACTCTATTGTTCTTCATCTTGAGACTGACCTCTCCGGGATGCGTGGAGGAATCCTGGGTGGAGGGGTAAAGGGTGGAGAGGTGAAGGCTGCAGCGTCGAGCGGCCGTGGAGGGCGTGGAGGAGGAACGTTCTCCACCAGGTCCTTCCGGAGGAGAGAGAAACACGCCTCCATCAGTCAGAGATAACTGACTGAGGTAACAAGAAAGAAACACACACGGGGGTTTTGCAGAGTGACTCTTAAAATAACTTTTAAATGATAAGTGCTTCTGTTTTAGGACACCTCTGCTTCTCCGGGGCACGTGTAGTATGTTGTGCGTGTTACTGCAGAGGACCGATCGTGTGGAGGCGGAGCTACAGTTGGGGCGGAGCCACATGCATGCGTCCCCCGGCCGACGCTCAGGCTCACCTCCAGGTCGGAGCCGTGGGCGCTCAGCCGGCTGCTGCCAGCTCCTGGGGGAGGAAAAGGAAGGAGCTCAGAGGACTCGTGATGCTGAGTTCCAAGGAGGCCGCTGCTCGGGGAAGGAGGTGAGGGCATGGCGCTGAGTCCCCACGGGAGGAGGGCTCCTCTCATCAGGACTCTCTGGGCATTTTCCTTTTAGTTTGCAGAAATTTTGAAAAAGAAAACAACTAAAACCATGGTATTATCACTTCATCGCAAAGGGCCAATGGAGCGTCTGGAGGAGTTCAGTCTGCATCGATGTGACACAAGAGGAGCGGAGCGCCTCTCCTCCAGACCCCAGAGTGTCTCTGCTCTGGGCCTCCTCCTCCTCCCGTCTCCTCGGGGGGGGGGGGCTCTGACCTGAGATGACACACACACACACACACACACGCACACACACACACACCCCCCCCCCGGGCCTCACTGGAGGTGCTGGTCGTGCTGCCCGTCTGCCAGCTGCCTCTGTGGATGCTGTGCGGCGGCGTCGGAGGCAGAGGGGGCGGAGCCACGGCTCTGGGCGCCACTTCGTACACGGAGGACTCCGGCGCGGCGCCGGGGCCCCAGTAGAGGTTCCTCTGCAGCGGAGCGCTGATGTCATAGCCTGGGGGGGGCACATCAAAGGGAGGCTCTCGTTCCAAACACCGTCTGCACTCATCTGATTCTGGAGGAACAAAGTAAGCGCTCTACCGGGCTCCGCCCCCGCCCCGCCTCTCTCCCGGTGGCGCCGGGTGATGCTGTCTCGGAGGCGCTTCAGATTCTCCTGAGTGAACGAGCAGCACGCGTTAGCTCCTCCAGCGAGCACCAATCAGCAGTGAGCGTGAGGAGCAGGGGGCGGGGCTACCTGCTGGTAGCAGATGGAGCCGGCCCGCCGCTCGTGGTCCAGCTGCCACGCCTTGAACTGCTGCACGGCCTCGTCCACGGAGAGGGCGCCCGCCTTCACGCGCTCCTGCAGCGACACCAGCTGCCGCTGGCCGGGCGTCCTCACGCCGGCGTAGGGGTCGCACAGCGAAGAGGGCGGGGCTGCGGGGGTCAGAGGTCGTGGGGAAAGGTCACGCCGCTCTATAATAAACAAAAGGCTCTTCTCCACTGAGGGCTTTCACTTCTTATCCCATGAGAAAAGAGGCGACGAGGCAACATGTTCACGTTGGGCACATCTACAACCGAGCATTCAGACTGAAGCTCCAGAAGACAAGAGGACTCAAACCTCACCTGCAGGACTCGTTTCCAAGGCTCTGCTCTGAGACTCAGCTTTATCTGAAAACACTGTCAGAGAGATGACGTTATCTAATGAGATGACCTGAGGTGACCTGAGGTGACCTGGTACCTCTGGAGATGTGGGTCTGGGGCCTCTCCAGGTCCGACGTGGACTCGGGTCTGGGCATGGGGGCCGGCGGGCGGTTCAGGATCTCAGGGTTGCAGCTGCTGCCGTTGACCTCCACCGTGTCGTAGATGTCCTCTGGACACAGTTTGTATGGATCCTCCTCCTCCTCTTCATCGACTTCATCCAGGTCATCAGCCTGTTCCTCTTCCTCTCCTCTGAGGGCGGCGCTGTGGTCCTGGTCCACCCCGGCACGTGGTTTTGCTGGAGGTTGACCCACATCATATGACACAGCCGCCTACACCACGCCGCCGAGTGAGAAGACCTCGTCTACCTTGGAAGAACTTCCTCAGCATGGCCTCCTCGGGGTTCTGGCCCACGGCCGCCATCTCCTCGTCTGGAGGAGACAGTAACGAACGCCGCCGGTTACGCCATGTCGGGCCTCACCGTCGGAGCCAATCGGCGCCCCTCGTGCTCTTACAGAGGTCCTCTGCACACTCGGGGTCGATCTCCAGCACGGACTCGTAGACGTCCTCCGAGCCGCCCGAGTACCTCATCAGCATCTCCTGGGAGCTCGCCGACATCGACTCGTACACCTCGGGGCGGGCCGAGGCCTCCAGGTGGGACTTCAGCATGTCTGCCGTCTCCTGGACCAGGGAGGACACCACAGACGTCACAGAGGGAACCGACATACATCTCAGGTCATCTCAGGTCATCTCAGGTCATCTCAGGTCATCTGATGTCATCTCAGATCATCTCAGGTCATCTCAGGTCATCTCAGGTCATCTGATGTCATCTCAGATCATCTCAGGTCATCTGATGTCATCTCAGGTCACCTCAGATCATCTCAGGTCATCTCAGGTCATCTGATGTCATCTCAGGTCATCTCATGTCATCTCAGGTCATCTGATGTCATCTCAGGTCATCTGATGTCATCTCAGGTCACCTCAGATCATCTCAGGTCATCTCAGGTCACCTCAGATCATCTCAGGTCACCTCAGATCATCTCAGGTCATCTCAGGTCATCTGATGTCATCTCAGGTCACCTCAGATCATCTCAGGTCATCTCAGGTCATCTCAGGTCATCTGATGTCATCTCAGGTCACCTCAGGTCATCTCAGGTCATCTGATGTCATCTCAGGTCACCTCAGGTCATCTCAGGTCATCTGATGTCATCTCAGGTCATCTCAGGTCATCTCAGGTCATCTCAGGTCATCTCAGGTCATCTGATGTCATCTGATGTCATCTCAGGTCATCTGATGTCATCTCAGGTCATCTCATGTCATCTCAGGTCACCTCAGATCATCTCAGGTCATCTCAGGTCATCTGATGTCATCTCAGGTCATCTGATGTCATCTCAGGTCACCTCAGATCATCTCAGGTCATCTCAGGTCATCTCAGGTCATCTCAGGTCATCTCAGGTCATCTGATGTCATCTCAGGTCACCTCAGATCATCTCAGGTCATCTCAGGTCATCTCAGGTCATCTCAGGTCATCTGATGTCATCTCAGGTCACCTCAGATCATCTCAGGTCATCTCAGGTCATCTCAGGTCATCTCAGGTCATCTGATGTCATCTCAGGTCACCTCAGGTCATCTCAGGTCATCTGATGTCATCTCAGGTCACCTCAGGTCATCTCAGGTCATCTGATGTCATCTCAGGTCACCTCAGGTCATCTCAGGTCATCTGATGTCATCTCAGGTCACCTCAGGTCATCTCAGGTCATCTGATGTCATCTCAGGTCACCTCAGGTCATCTCAGGTCATCTGATGTCATCTCAGGTCATCTCAGGTCATCTCAGGTCATCTCAGATCCTCTCAGGTCATCTCAGATCCTCTCAGATCCTCTCAGATCCTCTCTAACTCACCACAAACTCGTCCATGAACTGCCGGAGCTGGGAGAAGCCGCTCTTCTGGGCCAGGGTGTTGGGGTAGTCCCCGGCCCGGTTCATCACGCTGTAGGCCTGCAGCGCCCCGGGGCAGCGCAGCAGCACGGCGGTCAGCTGCTTCAGGCCGTACTTGGCAGAGAAGTGGAGCAGCGTGGGAAGCTCCTCGCCACGCTGGTCTGGAGGAGGAACAGCGGTCAGAGACCTTCCCGTCGCACGAGAGCCCGAGGAGAAGCTTTCTGTACAGGAACCTGGACCTGAGGTTCAGAGGAACGCTTCCACACGTGTTCACGGACACGTCAGGAGAACATCTTGGGAGAACTATTAGGGGAATGCCCTGAAAATGAGCTTTGAAGTGTGTGGCCGGGTCTATACGTGTTGACCAAGGGGTTTCCATGACCTTTCCATGACCTTTCCATGACTTTAAACCACATTGACCAAACATGTTTCTAAATCTCCGTGTCTACATGAGTATCAACCTTAAATGTCACAAGCGAATGACAATAGTTTGATTAAAAGAACAAATATTTATATATGTAGATATGAAGATAACAAACTTGTGGAAATTAATTTATTTTCAAGGACTTTTTGAGGCCTGTGAATAACAGTTTTTAATCCCATGACGTAGCAGCCGGGTGGACTCACACGCCGCCATGTTGTCCTCTTCAATCTGTCCCACCCCCAACAGCTGCAGGCCGCCCGCCGGCATGGAGGCCGTCAGCGAGGCGGCGAGCATCCGGTCCAACGCCTCGGTCGCCCCGCGCGTCAGGTTGAAGGCCTGGAGGACCGCAGAGCATCAATATGTGTGTGTATATATTTATATATATATATATATATATATATATATATACACACACACACATGCGTGTCTCTCACCTGGCAGAGGAAGTCCACAGGATGTGCGGCCTCCCCCAGAAGGCGACTAACCTCCCCCATGCTGGTGTAGAAGGTCACGGGGGTCAAGCGGACGCAGAGCTGGTCGGTGTACATGGTCAGAGACACGACTCCAGCTGGCATGTCTACAGGGGGACAGTCATCGCACACACGGCTGGAGGTCACGACCTGCAGGAGGTCACGGCCTGCTGGAGGTCACGGCCTGCAGGAGGTCACGGCCTGCTAGAGGTCACGGCCTGCTAGAGGTCACGGCCTGCTGGAGGTCACGACCTGCTGGAGGTCACGGCCTGCTGGAGGTCACGGCCTGCTGGAGGTCACGGCCTGCTAGAGGTCACGACCTGCAGGAGGTCACGACCTGCAGGAGGTCACGGCCTGCTAGAGGTCACGGCCTGCTGGAGGTCACGGCCTGCTAGAGGTCACGACCTGCAGGAGGTCACGACCTGCAGGAGGTCACGGCCTGCTAGAGGTCACGACCTGCAGGAGGTCACGACCTGCTGGAGGTCACGGCCTGCTGGAGGTCACGGCCTGCTAGAGGTCACGACCTGCAGGAGGTCACGACCTGCAGGAGGTCACGGCCTGCTGGAGGTCACGGCCTGCTAGAGGTCACGACCTGCAGGAGGTCACGACCTGCAGGAGGTCACGGCCTGCTGGAGGTCACGGCCTGCTAGAGGTCACGACCTGCAGGAGGTCACGACCTGCAGGAGGTCACGGCCTGCTTGAGGTCGTGACCTTCTGTTGACACTCACCAGGGGCAGTCACACTGACGGTGAACTGGTTCTCCACGGCTCCCCGGACCCTGAGTGCAGCTTCCTGTTGGGGCGTGAACTCGACCTCCGGGACCGACCCCCAGTCGACCTCACGCGTGAACACGATGAAGAGCGTCTCCCGTCCCTTCAGGGGAACAGAACAACGCTGAGTGCCGATGACGTCATGATGATGTCATGATGATGTCACCCGGCTGCCTCACCGTGCACAGAACCCGGCTCGGCTGCACGGTGAGGCAGGTGATCTGCGTGGAGGTTCTCCTGGTTGGGTCCGGAGCGCTCGCCGGCTCCTCCCCCCGGACGGCGTCGAGGAGCTTGTCTGAGGCCGCTTCACCTGCTCCACCTTCTCCATCTGCTCCACCTTCTCCATCTGCTCCACCTTCTCCATCTGCTCCACCTGCTCCACCTTCTCCATCTGCTCCACCTTCTCCATCTGCTCCACCTTCTCCATCTGCTCCACCCGTGGAGGGATCTTCAGTGGACGAGGCCTCCGTCTGTTGGGCCTCCAATCGTCTGCCTATTGAAGAATTATAGAATTATGATCCAAGATGAAATACGTCCACGATACAAATATATATATATATATATATATATATATATATATATATATATATATATATATATATATATATGAATATTCAGATTCTGACATAGAGGAGTAAATTTGAGGAGTAAAAGGAGGACTAGGATGAGGAGGAGTAGGAGGAGGAGGAGGAGGAGCAGGGGGAGGAGGAGGAAGAGGAGCAGGAGGAGGAGCAGGAGCAGCAGGAGGAGCAGGAGGAGGAGGAGGAGCAGGAGGAGGAGGAGGATGAGCAGGAGGAGGAGGAGGAGCAGGAGGAGGAGGAGGAGGAGCAGGAGGAGGAGCTGGAGGAGGAGCTGTCCTCAGGCACCAGGAGGCGTACCCTCGGTGACGGACTCCAAGATGGCGTCCACGTAGAGGCCGGGCTCGTCGTGGCTGTGCAGCTTCCTCCAGGCCGGCCACCCCTCCAGCCGCTCCGTCGGCACCTCGTCCTCCGTCACGCCGCACAGCAGCGCCACCACGCGGCGCGGCGGGCGCAGCAGCGCCCCCAGAGGCCCGGGGCCGCGCAGCAGGTCGAGCAGCGCTTCGGTGAGCAGCAGCACGACCGCGCCGCCGCCGCCGCTCCGGAGGCGCTCCACGGCGCCGCCCCGCGGCCCGGTGGCCGGGTCCAGCGCCTGCAGCCAGATGGACCTCTCGCAGAACTTTCCGGAGGATTTCAAGATCTGCCGCAGGTACGAGGCCCACTCCTCGGCCTCGGCCGCGTGCAGGATGAGCAGCTCGGGGGCGGCGCCGGGCGCTGCGGAGCAGAACGCAGCGGGTCAGAGGGCGGCGTGACCTCCGACCTCACTGGACCGAGCAGGAAGACGCTGCTTCCTCTTTTCTCTTTGAAGTGTCAACAAAGAGAAACACAAAAAGATACACTCGGTGCTGCGACGTCGTTCATGACAACGCCGAGGACCGGAGACGGCCTTCAGCAGCCGGAGGCCGCCTCTCTGAGGGGGGCTCACCTGAGGGGGGGTCCTCCATGGCTCAGGAGATCAGCCCAGGAGCAGCCTCCTCGGCCCCAACATGTCCGCCTGTGTGTGAGGCGCAGCTCCTCTGAGCTCGTCACACTATTAATAGAAACTCTTGGTTTCCTGATTTGTGACACGGCCCACTTCCTGAAACCGTTGAAGAAGTGAGAACTACTCAGAACTACTGCTGGTGACCTGCAACACGCCTGCAACACGCGTGAGCTCATCTCTCCACCTCCTTCAGGAGGACAGAGTGACAGAATAACACGTGTTTAAGGAATAAAGAGGAGCCGAGTAATACAACGCCTTTAGTCTGTTGGGGAGGACGCACACACACACATTACATTACATCACATGTCATGTAGCAGACGCTTTTATCCAAAGCGACTTACAATAAGTGCATTTCAACCTAGAGTACAAACTAAACACACACACACACACACACACACACACACACACACATTGTCAGTTCACCTGTCTTCCGTGTTCCTCACTTCCTTCTCGTGGCGTTTTAGAGCCGATATAAAAGTTCATGTTGAACTAACAGTGATGCCTAAATACTTAAACAGGCAATAAAACGGACTCCTAACATGTCGATGCCGTGTGCACTCTATCTCTCTCTCTCACAGACACACGCACAAACACGCACGCACAC
>CM070100.1:22456486-22476486 GCA_036178185.1 Liparis tanakae | reverse complement strand
TCATTATGAAGAGTCATTTATGAAGAGTCATTATGAAGAGTCATTATGAAGAGTCATTTATGAAGTCATTATGAAGAGTCATTTTGAAGAGTCATTTATGAAGAGTCATTATGAAGAGTCATTATGAAGAGTCATTATGAAGAGTCATTATGAAGAGTCATTTATGAAGTCATTATGAAGAGTCATTAATGAAGAGTCATTATGAAGAGTCATTATGAAGAGTCATTATGAAGAGTCATTATGAAGAGTCATTTATGAAGTAATTATGAAGAGTCATTATGAAGAGTCATTTATGAAGTCATTATGAAGAGTCATTATGAAGAGTCATTTATGAAGTCATTATGAAGAGTCATTATGAAGAGTCATTATGAAGAGTCATTATGAAGAGTCATTTATGAAGTAATTATGAAGAGTCATTATGAAGAGTCATTTATGAAGTCATTATGAAGAGTCATTAATGAAGAATCATTATGAAGAGTCATTATGAAGTGTCATTTATGAAGTCATTATGAAGAGTCATTATGAAGGGTCATTATGAAGAGTCATTATTATGGGTCATTATGAAGAGTCATTTATGAAGAGTCATTATGAAGAGTCATTAGTAAAATAAATACATTTCTAAGTGAAATATATATATATATATATATATATATATATATATATATATATATATATACATACATTATTACATTACATCACATGTCATTTAGCAGACGCTTTTATCCAAAGAGACTTACAATAAGTGCATTTCAACCTAGAGTACAAACTAAGAACAACAAGAATACACAAAGTAACATTTCCTCAACATAGTCAAACTACTAAAGTACCACAATAAGATATTTAAGAGCCACTGAAGTGAAAAACTGTGTTTTAATCCAGATATAGTTGGAAAAGGTGCGTTTTCAGTTTCCGGCGGAAGATGTGGAGACTTTCTGCTGTCTATATATATATATATATATATATATATATATATATATATATATATATATAGACATATATATATATGTTTAGCTGTAGAGTATGTCCTCACTATATTTGTTTAGTAACATGACATCAATCATATTTAATGTAGTGCGAAAATCACATTTAAAATGCTCCCGTTAAACGGCGTGCACGTTGAGGTGGTTTCATTCAAGTCACTCGTCTTCCCTCGTCCTCTCATCTTCTCATCTTCTCATCTTCTCGTCTTCTCATCTTCTCATCTTCTCATCTTCTCATCTTCTCGTCTTCCCTCGTCCTCTCGTCCTCTCGTCTCCTCTCGTCTTCTCGTCCTCTCATCTTCTCATCCTCTCGTCTCCTCTCATCTTCTCGTCTTCTCGTCTCCTCTCATCTTCTCGTCTCCTCTCGTCCTCTCGTCTCCTCTCATCTTCTTGTCCTCTCGTCTTCTCGTCTCCTCTCGTCCTCTCATCTTCTTGTCCTCTCGTCTTCTCGTCTCCTCTCGTCCTCTCGTCTCCTCTCGTCTCCTCTCGTCCTCTCGTCTCCTCTCATCTTCTTGTCCTCTCGTTTTCTCGTCCTCTCGTCTCCTCTCGTCCTCTCGTCTCCTCTCATCTTCTCGTCTTCTCGTCCTCTCGTCTCCTCTCATCTTCTTGTCCTCTCGTTTTCTCGTCCTCTCGTCTCCTCTCGTCCTCTCGTCTCCTCTCATCTTCTCGTCTTCTCATCCTCTCGTCTCCTCTCATCTTCTCGTCCTCTCGTCTTCTCATCCTCTCGTCCTCTCTCGTCCTCTCGTCTCCTCTCATCTTCTTGTCCTCTCGTCTTCTCGTCTTCTCGTCTCCTCTCGTCCTCTCGTCTCCTCTCGTCTCCTCTCGTCCTCTCGTCTCCTCTCATCTTCTTGTCCTCTCGTTTTCTCGTCCTCTCGTCTCCTCTCGTCCTCTCGTCTCCTCTCATCTTCTCGTCTTCTCATCCTCTCGTCTCCTCTCATCTTCTCGTCCTCTCGTCCTCTCTCGTCCTCTCGTCTCCTCTCATCTTCTTGTCCTCTCGTCTTCTCGTCTCCTCTCATCTCCTCTCGTCCTCTCGTCTCGTCTCATCTTCTCGTCCTCTCGTCTCCTCTCATCTTGTCCTCTCGTCCTCTCGTCTTCTCGTCCTCTCATCCGCTCGTCTTCTCGTCTCCTCTCGTCTCCTCTCATCCTCTTGTCTCCTCTCATCTTCTCGTCCTCTCGTCTCCTCTCGTCTCCTCTCATCTTCTCGTCTTCTCGTCCTCTCGTCTCCTCTCATCTTCTTGTCCTCTCGTTTTCTCGTCCTCTCGTCTCCTCTCGTCCTCTCGTCTCCTCTCATCTTCTCGTCTTCTCATCCTCTCGTCTCCTCTCATCTTCTCGTCCTCTCGTCCTCTCTCGTCCTCTCGTCTCCTCTCATCTTCTTGTCCTCTCGTCTTCTCGTCTCCTCTCATCTCCTCTCGTCTCGTCTCATCTTCTCGTCCTCTCGTCTCCTCTCATCTTCTCCTCTCGTCCTCTCGTCTTCTCGTCCTCTCATCCGCTCGTCTCCTCTCGTCTCCTCTCATCCTCTTGTCTCCTCTCATCTTCTCGTCCTCTCGTCTCCTCTCGTCTCCTCTCATCTTCTCGTCTTCTCGTCCTCTCGTCTCCTCTCATCTTCTTGTCCTCTCGTTTTCTCGTCCTCTCGTCTCCTCTCGTCCTCTCGTCTCCTCTCATCTTCTCGTCTTCTCATCCTCTCGTCTCCTCTCATCTTCTCGTCCTCTCGTCCTCTCTCGTCCTCTCGTATCCTCTCATCTTCTTGTCCTCTCGTCTTCTCGTCTCCTCTCATCTCCTCTCGTCCTCTCGTCTCCTCTCATCTTCTCGTCCTCTCGTCTCCTCTCATCTTCTCGTCTCCTCTCGTCCTCTCGTCTTCTCGTCCTCTCATCCGCTCGTCTTCTCGTCTCCTCTCGTCCTCTTGTCTCCTCTCATCTTCTCGTCTTCTCGTCCTCTCGTCTCCTCTCATCTTCTTGTCCTCTCGTCTCTTCTCGTCCTCTCGTCTTCTCGTCTCCTCTCATCTCCTCTCGTCCTCTCGTCTCCTCTCATCTCTCGTCCTCTCGTCTCCTCTCATCTTCTTGTCCTCTCGTCTTCTCGTCTCCTCTCATCTTCTTGTCCTCTCGTCTTCTCGTCTCCTCTCATCTCCTCTCGTCCTCTCGTCCTCTCGTCTCCTCTCGTCCTCTCGTCTCCTCTCATCTTCTCGTCTCCTCTCGTCTTCTCGTCCTCTCGTCTCCTCTCATCTTCTCGTCCTCTCGTCCTCTCGTCTTCTCGTCCTCTCGTCTCTTCTCGTCCTCTCGTCCTCTCTTCTCTTCTCGTCCTCTCGTCTTCTCGTCCTCTCGTCCTCTCGTCTCCTCTCATCTTCTTGTCTCTTCTCTTCCTCTCGTCTTCTCGTCCTCTCGTCTCTTCTCGTCTTCTCGTCCTCTCGTCTCCTCTCGTCCTCTCGTCTCCTCTCATCTTCTCGTCTCGTCCTCTCGTCTCCTCTCATCTTCTAGTCTCTTCTCTTCCTCTCGTCTTCTCGTCCTCTCGTCTCTTCTCGTCTTCTCGTCCTCTCGTCTCCTCTCGTCCTCTCGTCTCCTCTCATCTTCTCGTCTCTTCTCGTCCTCTCGTCTCCTCTCATCTTCTAGTCTCTTCTCGTCCTCTTGTCTCCTCTCGTCCTCTCTTCTCTTCTCGTCTTCTCGTCTTCTCGTCTACTCTCGTCCTCTCTTCTCTTCTCGTCTTCTCGTCCTCTCGTCTCCTCTCGTCCTCTCTTCTCTTCTCGTCTTCTCGTCTTCTCGTCCTCTCGTCTTCTCGTCTTCTCGTCCTCTCGTCTCTTCTCGTCCTCTCTTCTCTTCTCGTCCACCTCAGAACGCTCATTTAAAAGCGTCACTCTCATTCCCTTTTATCTGATTTTGTCCTCACTGAACTCCCGATCTGAGGAGTGGAAGACGAGCGGTCCGATTCTACGCTGCCGTGTTCTCGCCGAGCGCCACGCGGCCCGCAGGACGCCGCGTCTCCATTGAAAGAGAATCTGTTGTCTCCGGCTCCTCACTGGAGGATTAGGAGGAGAACCAATGAACATCTCCGTGAAGGAGCTCCTCCGCCGCCGCGTATCCCGTGATGTGACGTCCTCCTCACGAGGGAGTGGCGTCTCACAGGCGGCGGGCGGCGAGCGCCTCCTGCAGCCGGAGAGCACGGCGGTGAACTTTCAGCAAATGGCGGCGCGGGACACGCGGCGAGCGGCGGGCGGCGGGCGGCGGGGAGCGTTCCGCTCGGCTAACAGGCGTAGTAATACATCAGTCAAAAGCAATAATTTCACTATTAATGAAATTCCAATTTGCCTTCAGTGCATTTCACGTTGACATTTGCCACATTGCAGCCGAGCTTTGATAAAGTTTTAAAATGCAGAAGCATCGAGAGGCTAAAGAGCAGCCGGTGTCAGCGCCTGGCAGAGGACTATGGTACTTAATTTTTATCGCGGGCCGAGGCGCCGGGAGCCTGAATGTTAACGCGGCTCCGTTTTCATTATCGCGCTCTGATTATGGATTTACTGCATTTAGCTGATAATACAACGAGCCGCTCACCTTGGAAGACGTGGCTGCGAGGTTTCATTTCTGCCCAAATGAAATTTCCATTTGACAAACAAGTGTAATTAGGCGCTTGTTGCGCGCGGCCCGCTTCCTGATTGAACTCGGACCAATTTGCTGCCTCTAAATGAGTTTGAATAATTTGTGGCGCGTGTCTCGGGGCCTCCGCTCCGGGAGCGCCGAGGGCTGCGCGCTTCTGAAGTGGCTGATTGGTGGACGCCACCCTGTCTACCTATGTGGGTTTTTCTCTCTTTTTTTTTGCTTACTTCAAAGTTAACGAGGGAAAAAAAGAAGAAAAAAAAGAAGTGCATGTCGCCGTGGTGACAAAGAGGAGCGGAGGACTGTAATAAGTGTGTAATGCACTTCGTTAGCTCGTCACTTTATTTCTTCACTTTTATTCTACGAATGAGACGAGTTATTTATGAGGAGCTCAGAAATAACTCTGTTTCATGAAAGCGTTTTTATAACCGATGGATTAGAACGACGAGAAGTGGCTGATTGATAATGAAGAGAGGATGTTTAGAGGAGGAGCGGTGACCGGTCATCCCCGTGTTCCCTGCACAATAACTAAACATGAGGGGGGGGGCTTACTGCGGCGCTCCCCTTAATGGATTCGGTAGATGACATAAATTCGGGGTAACAGCTATTTCAGTCGGTTTAATCCAGTCATTCTGCAAAATAAATAAAGTAAGCGGCGACGTGGAGTGAAATTGAAGGAGAGAAATGGAGGGAGGGCCAAAGAAAGAGAGGATCACAAATAAAGCTCGACGGAGGATTGAAGAGAGGAAACGGGGATTTGACAACGTGATTTAGGAATGCTTTCAAAACGCACACGTCAAAGAATTACGTTGATTATCATATATAAGGAAACGCGGCGCGGAGGAGAGCCGTTTACACGCGCCAGACGTCTCCATGGCGATCAGCGACTCTCCACCGCGCCTCCTGTCGGGGGGAGGAGCCACGAGGCAGCACGTCCGTTATTATGTGATCAGATCTATTCACTCTATTCAGACTCTATTCAACACACACACCTGAGCCTCGTGACCCCGTATCAGCTCTGAAGACAAGCCCCGCCTCTGAATGATGACATCACTACATCCTCGGCGACCTCTGCTGACTGACATACAAAAAGTTGGAGACGATGCGTCAGGACCCAATCACCCCCGACATCACATGTTGGTCTCTATAGCGCACATTGTGCATTCCATTGTGTATCACATTGTGCATCCCATTGTGCATCCCGTTGCGCATCCCATGGTGCATCCCGTTGTGCATCACATTGTGCATCCCGTTGTGTATCCCGTTGTGCATCCCATTGTGCATCACATTGTGCATCCCATTGTGCATCACATTGTGCATCCCCAAGTGGAGCAAAGCTGTTAGCCTAGCTGGCAGCTAGCCGTGCTGCAGACCTCTGGACTGCAGCGAGGAACCAGAGCGCGGCTCCACGACCACCGAGCCGTCTCATGGCGAGCGGCTGGCGGCGGCGACATCAACACTCTCCTCCTCCTCCTCCGGCGGCGGGGGAGGGGGGGGGGGTCCCAGGTGAGTGACAGGTGCCAGCTACAGGCTGTTAGCAGGGCGCTTGTTGATAGAAGCGTGTTTTCCTCTTTGAGAGCCTGATCTGCAAAGGTACACATGAAGGCCTCCTTCAGCCTGTACACACAGCACTTCCAAAGGAGTACATAAGACAGCCGCCTCCGCCTCCTCCTCCTCCTCCTCCTCGCTGCAACATTAAACAGAGTGATGCGGGGGGGGGCTCAAACAGACCGGAGAGGAGCGTTTGCATTCCCCATACCAACAAGCTCCTATCTCATTAACAAACCGCTGAAATAAAAGAGTGCTTTTTTTTTTTGGCTCACAGCTATAAAAAAATTATCATAGTGATGATGTTCCTCAGCCGTCAACAGCGGCGCGATAACGTTGTTTGATGATGACTTTCCCATGAATGTTAAGCAGCCGCGGCGCGGCGGCGAGGAGCTTATCGCCGTCTAATGCCCATCTCTAATTCCTGCCCTTCTTGAACTAGCCATTTTCTAACAGCGTTAACTGTCACATTTACATCCCGTCTTAATGCCACTAAAGAGTCCGGGGGATGGAGAGGAGATGACAGCGGTGTAATGAGCAAGGCATTCCTTCTCTCGCCCGCGCCCGCTCAAAGGGAGAGAGATTTCCACAATATGGGGCTTTTCTTCCTCCTCCTCCTCCTCCTCCTCCTCCTCCTCCTCCTCCTCCTCCTCCTCCTCCTCCTCCTCCTCCTCCTGAGCCGTGATGGAGGGCTTACCTGTGAGCCTATGGAGGTGCACATCAGCTTAATTAGAAGTGGAGGAGGAAAACATATTTGTATTTTCTAAAACGCTCAGCACAACAAATACAGGCGAAAAAACTCAAAATCAAAAACATCCGTGAGACATTAGAATGACACGTTAATGTTGAGTTATAATAATAATATAATAATGCTGCTGATTATCACACGCAGTCAACACAGAGCCCCACACGCATATATATATATGATATATATATATATATATATATATATAATATATACATCATATATACACATTATATATACATCATATATACAGTACATAATATATATATATATATTATGTATACATATAATATATACATATATGTATATTACATATATGCATATATATGTATATAATATACATATATGTATGTCTATGTGTAAAATATATACATATATATATATATATATATATATATATATATATATATATATATATATATATATATCATTAGTCCGTGGTGTGCACATAGTGGAAGTACACAAGGCGTTGAGTTATCTTCACTGACCGCTTTCATTTCCTGTTTTTAAATTATTATTTTGTCCATGAAGTCAATTAAAAGCAGAAGTTCAGCAGCAACAATCAGAGAGGAGAGAATAATGGAAAAGAGACGCCGTCATCCAGGAACACACTTTAGGGGATGGGCTGGAAAATAAATTGATATACCTTTTGATTTATAAATATATATATATATATATATATATATATATTTATATATATATTTATATATATCAAAAGGTTAAACTCTAGAACATGTTTGAAATATATCATAACGTCCCATCACGAGGCGACAGAAGGGAACCCGTCATCAGCAGAGAGGCTTCTGTTATGCAAATGAGCTGCATGTCATTAAAGACGCCTTAAGCTCCTCCCCCTCCACCAGGTATTATTCATCAGGTAAAATACACCATTATTCAGCTACACACACACAGCTACACAACACACACAGCTACACAACACACACACACAGCTACACACACAGCTACACACACACAGCTACACAACACGGGACCCCCACACAGGACCAATATAATGAACGGACGTCGGCCATTCTAAAGATTCTTTATGTCCACAAAACGTGTAAAACATTTAAATGATTTAAATGATTTAAATCATTTAAGACCAGACCAAACCAACTCGCTGGTTTCACTTCGTAATGGTTACATTGGCCTCGACTAATTTCCATATCTACCTCCCTCCTCCCTCCCTCTCTCTCTCTACCTCCCTCTCTGCTCTTCCCCTCCCTCTCTTTCAGTATCTACCTCCCTCTCTCCTCCCTCCTCACCCTCTCTCTCCCTCCCTGTCCCCCCCCCCCTCTCTGTGAGCACAACAGATTTGACACCAGAGTGCTGATGAATCTCATCAGTTTAATGTGTTGATGCTCTCTAAGCCCTAAAAGCTCATTTATGTTCAATGGAGTGATACAAAGTTACCCCCCCTCCTCTCTCCCCCTCCCCCTCCCCCCAGCCCCTCCCCTCCCCTCCTCCCCCCAGCCCCTCTCCCCGGTGGAGACAAGAGGCTACGCCGCGTCTCCATGATTTGTGTTGCCGGGCGGAGACCTTGACAGAAGTACAGAGGCCCGTCTTCCACCTTTTCTGGTTCCCACCTTGGCGTCCTCCTCCTGTCTCTCTCTCTCTCCCTCTCTCTCTCTCTCTCCCTCCCTCTCTCTCTCTCCCTCCCTCTCTCTCTCTCTCCACAGAGATCCTTTCTCCGCCCGTCTCACACTAAGTCCTTTAGCCGCATCACGCCAGAGGAAGAGAAAAGGAGAGGAAGAGAGGAAGAGAAGAAGAGAGGAAGAGGAGAGGAAGAGAGGAAGAGAGGAAGAGAGGAAGAGAGGACGAGAGGAGGAGAGGAAGAGAGGAGGAGAGGAAGAGGAGAGGAAGAGAGGAAGAGAAGAAGAGAGGAGGAGAGGAAGAGGAGAGGAAGAGAGGAAGAGAGGAAGAGAGGCGGGAGGACGGAGCCACGAGGTAACCGGAGAGAAGAGGCAGCATGGAGATGTAGCTCGTAGCTAGCGTGAGCTAGGAGCTAGGAGCTAGGAGCTAGGAGCTAGGAGCTAGCTACGTAAGACTTGTAACCAACGTCACGTACTCATGAGTCCAGCTCCTCGTCTCCCCGTCTCCTTGTCTCCTTGTCTCCCCGTCTCCTTGTCTCCTTGTCTCCCCGTCTCCTCGTCTCCCCGTCTCCCCGTCTCCTTGTCTCCCCGTCTCCCCGTCCCCTTGTCTCCCCGTCTCCTCGTCTCCCCGTCTCCTCGTCTCCCCGTCTCCTTGTCTCCCCGTCTCCTCGTCTCCCCGTCTCCCCGTCTCCTTGTCTCCCCGTCTCCTTATCTCCCCGTCTCCCCGTCTCCTTATCTCCCCGTCTCCCCGTCTCCTTGTCTCCCCGTCCCCTTGTCTCCCCGTCTCCCCGTCTCCTCGTCTCCCCGTCTCCCCGTCTCCTTGTCTCCCCGTCTCCTTATCTCCCCGTCTCCCCGTCTCCTCGTCTCCCCGTCTCCCCGTCTCCTTGTCTCCTTGTCTCCCCGTCTCCTCGTCTCCTTGTCTCCTTGTCTCCCCGTCTCCTTGTCTCCCCGTCTCCTTGTCTCCCCGTCTCCTTATCTCCCCGTCTCCCCGTCTCCTTGTCTCCTTGTCTCCCCGTCTCCTCGTCTCCTTGTCTCCTTGTCTCCCCGTCTCCTTGTCTCCCCGTCTCCTTATCTCCCCGTCTCCCCGTCTCCTCGTCTCCCCGTCTCCCCGTCTCCTTGTCTCCCCGTCTCCTTGTCTCCTTGTCTCCCCGTCTCCTCGTCTCCTTGTCTCCCCGTCTCCCCGTCTCCTCGTCTCCTTGTCTCCGGTCTCCCCGTCCGTCTCCACCTCCGTGTCACGTGGGTTTCAGCATTTTTGTCCATAAAGTTTCCCTGAATGGTTTCCGTGTTTCCCGACATTTAACGTGGTGAGCGCCGGGCGGCTGGCGGCGCTCCACGAGGCCGAGGCCCCGACACGCCGGGCCTCGGATACGGATAGCATGTGACACATTCTGTCAGAGTAAATATGGTTTAATAAATGAATTAGCTTCATAAATAATGGCTGTAATGACATTTTAGGGGACAATAAGCCTCAGCGTTGTCAGGACAGAGTTGATGTATGAGTTTCATGCCTCAGCGGTTCCTCAAAATGAAAAGGCTGGGGAGATAGCGGGGCCCGCAACCGGCCGACTTCCTCGAATTATCTACTTGTTGTCAATTTGCACAGCGGAATTACACATGCAAATTGGACTGCCTGCACAAACACCACTTGGAGATGATAAAAACAAATTAACAAAGGCTGTAGAAGGAGGATTTATTTCACTGGCTAACCCAGGTCAAGCAATACATGTATTTTACAATTGTGTGTACCCAATTCTGGTGTAATTATATCAGCAAATTATTCTTTGTAATCTTATTATTTCCCCTCCCAACCTTCTCCTTACACACATAATTAACTTCCTCCATGAGAAGCCGGAGCCGCAGCCGGAGCCGGGGTGAGAGGTGGGCGCTTTGGAGGCGCTTTAGAGGCTTTAGAGGCTTTAGAGGCGCTTTAGAGGCTTTAGAGGCGCTTTGGAGGCGCTTTAGAGGCGCTTTAGAGGCTTTAGAGGCGCTTTAGAGGCTTTAGAGGCGCTTTAGAGGCGCTTTAGAGGCTTTAGAGGCGCTTTAGAGGCGGCGCTTTAGCTTTAGAGGCGCTTTGGAGGCGCTTTAGAGGCGCTTTGGAGGCGCTTTAGAGGCTTTAGAGGCTTTAGAGGCGCTTTAGAGGCGCTTTGGGCGCTTAGGCTGGGCGCTGGAGGCGCTAGCTGGGCTTTAGAGGGCGCTTTGGAGCTGCTTTAGAGCTGCGGTAACTTTAGAGGCTTTAGAGGCGCTTTGGAGGCGCTTACAGGCGTTAGAGGCGCTTTGGAGGCACTTTAGAGGCTTTAGAGGCGCTTTGGAGGCGCTTTAGAGGCGCTTTAGAGGCGCTTTGGAGGCGCTTTAGAGGCGCTTTGGAGGCGCTTTGGAGGCGCTTTGGAGGCGCTTACAGGCGTTAGAGGCGTTTAGTGGAGCGGCGGCCGCGGAGCAGCAGGCCGCGTGTCGGGAGTAATCGCCTCTTCACAGCCTCCTCGCCGGGAACCCGGAGCCCGGACCTCCACGCGGATATCTCATTTACTTTGTACACACAGCGCTAATCTGCACTAATGAATTCTGCCACACCAAGCCAGATCCAGATGACTTGGAATTATTACCACTTGCGAAGATATGCCTTTCCTCATTTAAAGCTCAATTTGGCTGGCTCGGAAAAAACAGCCTGTCACAGTAAGATACTAATAATTAGGGTTTTAAGATGATTAGTTTATCTCCGCGCTCTTACGCCGCCGCTTATCCAACGCGGCCAAAACTTAATAAGAGGCTCTAAGTTTTTAAACAGCCAACTCCAAATTACCAAGAAATGATGGAAATAATGAACTGGAGCACACAAGAGAGAGAGAGGGGGGGGAAGAGAGAGAGAGAGAGGGCGGATGGCAGGGGAGCTGAGGCATTCATTTGAGTGTGAAATAGAACACAAAGCAGAATAATCAATAAGGAGGTGGCTCAGACCTGTGATGCATGAGCAGGACTGTGTCGGCGTGCCTTGCTCATCAACGCGTCACAGGAATGCTGAGGGAGTGGTCCCGGGTGGCGGTTCCATATTTTAGGTTCTTGCATGTTGAGACATTCAATACAGCGTGAGCCTCATCACCGCTTAGGAGCTGCACGAGTACCTCGACTTCAAGGGAGAGGGAGGTCAGGAGAGGTCAGGAGAGGTCAGGAGAGGTCAGGGAGAGATCAGGAGGGATCAAGGGAGGTCAGGAGAGATCAGGAGAGATCAGGGAGAGGTCAGGAGAGGTCAGGAGAGATCAGGAGAGGTCAGGAGAGGTCAGGGAGAGGTCAGGAGAGATCAGGGAGAGGTCAGGAGAGGTCAGAGGAGAGGTCAGGAGAGGTCAGGAGAGGTCAGGAGAGGTCAGGGAGAGGTCAGGAGAGATCAGGGAGAGGTCAGGAGAGATCAGGGAGAGGTCAGGAGAGGTCAGGAGAGGTCAGGAGAGGTCAGGAGAGATCAGGGAGAGGTCAGGAGAGGTCAGGAGAGGTCAGGAGAGGTCAGGGAGAGGTCAGGGAGAGGTCAGGAGAGATGTCAGGAGAGGTCAGGAGAGGTCAGGAGAGGTCAGGGAGAGGTCAGGAGAGATCAGGGAGAGGTCAGGAGAGGTCAGGAGAGGTCAGGAGAGGTCAGGGAGAGGTCAGGAGAGATCAGGGAGAGGTCAGGAGAGGTCAGGAGATCAGGGAGAGGTCAGGAGAGGTCAGGGAGAGGTCAGGAGAGATCAGGAGAGGTCAGGAGAGGTCAGGAGAGGTCAGGAGAGGTCAGGGAGAGGTCAGGGAGAGGTCAGGAGAGATCAGGAGAGATCAGGAGAGATCAGGGAGAGGTCAGGAGAGGTCAGGGAGAGATCAGGAGGGATCAAGGGAGGTCAGGAGAGATCAGGAGAGGTCAGGGAGAGGTCAGGGAGAGGTCAGGAGAGATCAGGGAGAGGTCAGGAGAGGTCAGGGAGAGGTCAGGAGAGGTCAGGAGAGGTCAGGGAGAGGTCAGGGAGAGGTCAGGAGAGATCAAGGAGAGGTCAGGAGAGGTCAGGGAGAGGTCAGGAGAGGTCAGGGAGAGGTCAGGGAGAGGTCAGGAGAGATGTCAGGAGAGGTCAGGAGAGATCAAGGAGAGGTCAGGAGAGATCAGGGAGAGGTCAGGGAGAGGTCAGGGAGAGGTCAGGAGAGATCAGGGAGAGGTCAGGAGAGATCAGGGAGAGGTCAAGAGAGGTCAGGGAGAGGTCAAGAGAGGTCAGGGAGAGGTCAAGAGAGGTCAGGGAGAGGTCAGGGAGAGGTCAGGGAGAGGTCAGGAGAGATCAGGTCAGGGAGAGGTCAGGGAGAGGTCAGGAGAGATCAAGGAGAGGTCAGGAGAGATCAGGGAGAGGTCAGGGAGAGATCAGGAGAGGTCAGGGAGAGGTCAGGGTGGGCAGTAAGATGGAGCTGGTTGTCTTAACCTCAGGACCTCTTGTTTTGTTTGAAAGACAAATTAAAAAATCTGGCATCGTGTTCAGGTGTGTTGTGTTCAGGTGTGTTGTGTCGCTGCTCCGTGTTGTGTTCAGGTGTGTTGTGTTCAGGTGTGTTGTGTGACTGGTCCGTGTTGTGTTCAGGTGTGTTGCGTTCAGGTGTGTTGTGTGGCTGCTCCGCTCACCCTGAGCTCCAAGAAGTCATTTATTAAACATTTATAAAGACGTTAGTTTTTGCATGGGCACCAGCATCGCACTGAGCCGTCTCTAACCAGTACTCACTGGTCCTGCTCAGCCTCACCTGAGAAACCTTCTTCATCTTCTTCTTCCTCACAGCGTCCAGCCTGGGTCTCTTGACCTTTACACACACACACACACACACACACACACACACACACACACACACACACACACACACACACACACACACACACACACACACACACACACACACACACACACACGGCTGCTATAGGTCTCCCTCTGCATTCTGCGCGCATATGGCACACAGAATGCAGGCTGTAATTTATGTAGATTATTGGCTTTGCAATAAGATGCAACAGAAAGAAAGCCTAATGTGAACGAGTGTGAAAGAGCAATTTAAGGTAGCCGCTGCGCCGGGGCCGGCGGCGGGGCTTTGCATGCTAATCGTTCTAATAATAACGCGGCGCCCGCGGCGGGAGCAGATCGCTCTCCGGTGGTCACAGAGGCCGCTTATCTCCCCGGAACACGGCGCACGTGCAGGTGACCGTTCAGACGGTCCCGGTGCCTCCCGGTCCTGTCCAAGGAGCCTCCCGGCCGCCGCCTCTCCGGCCGTGCGCGTCCCGGTAAGGAGCATCTCCGCTGGCCGCTTCGACCCGTCTCCGGTAAAGCCGGTGCTCCAACAAACAGCCAATCACCGCTTCAGCTGGTCGCCTCGCGCTTCGCTGCTCTGCGTCTGTAAGCGCGGCTCCGATTGGACCGCGCGCCCAACGGTCTGAGTTTTCAGCCAATCGCTGCTCGCCTCTCATCGACGTCACCCTGTTTACCCGGAAGTGAGAGCCCCGCTCCGAAACGCTGCTGTCAAAATCCCCAATTTAACCATTTCTGACCGTTTATAGTCCAGCCGAATTTCACATTAACGTATAATCCGGTTGTAATCTCCTGGCCCAGAATGTACAGCGGACTCCTGCCCGCAGGGTTCACCGAGGACGACCTCAGCCCGGAGGAAGAGGAGGATGCCGCGGAGGAAGAGGAGGAGGAGCAGGGAGAGAAGCGTGCGGGCTCTGCTTGGCGAGCCGCCCCCCCGGCCCCGGCGGAGGGGTCCGCTCCCCCGGGCCGCGGGCCGGACCGCGGGGCCCCGGCGCTGCCCGGCGTGTCCCCGGACATGTGGCAGGTACGTGGCTCCGGAGGCTAGCGGTAGCATCGGAGGAGCTAGCAGCAGCACAGCGGGGGGGGGGGGGGGACGTGGAGGAACACATGTACGACAACAACAACACGTTCACTAGTCACTACACAACGTGTAGCACAAGGTGTGTGGAGCAGAAGTAGATCAAAGGCTGTAGGAGCATCAATTAATTCATTGTGTGTGTGTGTGTGTGTGTGTGTGTGTGTGTGTGTGTGTGTGTGTGTGTGTGTGTGTGTGTGTGTGTGTGTGTGTGTGTGTGTGTGTGTGTGTGTGTGTGTGTGTGTGTGTGTGTGTGTGTGTGTGTGTGTGTGTGTGTTTGTAAGAGATTCAAGGATCTACGTAAGAAGAATGACGAGATGAAGACAACGAAGGGCCCGGGACGCAGAACAAAAAGAAGACCACATAAGAAGGGTAACACAATGCAACACAGTAACACAATCAGTCAGTTGATGCATAGGTTGCTCCTGTCTGTGACCTAGTTGAGTCTGTAGCTGCATGTTGAGAAGTTCAGTGGATACAAGTAGAGTCCCCCCCCCTGGTGGCCAGCAGGTGGAGCTGCAGCCTGTAACTGTGTCTCTTGTCTACAGGACCGGGGAGGGAGGAACCCACCGAGACCAGGTACCACGGCCCAGAGCATGCTCAGTGTATTGTTATTATTGTTATGCTCAATATCATTGTATATTGTATGCGTTAGATGTGGCAGTAGATGTGTGTTTTTATCGGCCTGCAAGAAACATGTTTTATGTTATTAGTATATATATGTGTATTATATATGTGTGTGTATATGGATCCTGCGTTGACACCCCTCCCCTCTGTCAGCAGAGAGCGCCTGGAGGAGCGGGAGAAGCACTGGGCCGACCTGAAGCAGCACTTTGGGGCCAATGACCGCTTCCTCCCCCCCGCCTGCTCCCCCCCGCCTCCCAAGGTAACGCAGGCTCCTCCCCCCCGCCTCCCAAGGTAACGCAGGCTCCTCCCACTCGCCTGCCGAGCCGTCGCACCTGCCCTTCCTTCGTGTGTCCTGGTTGTGAATAAGAAGAAGCCTCCCGCTGAGAGGAACACGAGGCCCCGCGTGGCTTCAGGGGTCCGCGTGGCTTCAGGGGGCCTCGTGGCTTCAGGGGGCCGCGTGGCTTCAGGGGGCCGCGTGGCTTCAGGGGGCCTCGTGGCTTCAGGGGGCCGCGTGGCTTCAGGGGGCCGCGTGGCTTCAGGGGGCTTCAGGGGGCCGCGTGGCTTCAGGGGGCCTCGTGGCTTTAGGGGGCCTCGTGGCTTCAGGGGGCCGCGTGGCTTCAGGGGGCCGCGTGGCTTCAGGGGGCCTCGTGGCTTTAGGGGGCCTCGTGGCTTCAGGGGGCCGCGTGGCTTCAGGGGGCTTCAGGGGGCCTCCTGGTCTTGGGGGCCTCCTGGCCGGGGGCCCTCCTGGCCGGGGGCCTCGTGGCTTCAGGGGTCGCCTGGCCCGGGGCCTCGTGGCTTCAGGGGCGCCTGGCCGGGGCCTCCTGGCCGGGGCCTCGTGGCTTCAGGGGGCCTCGTGGCTTCAGGGGGCTTCGGGGGGCCTCCTGGCTTCAGGGGGCCTCGTGGCTTCAGGGGGCTTCAGGGGGCCTCGTGGCTTCAGGGGGCCTCCTGTCTTCGGGGGGCCTCCTGGCTTCGGGGGCCCTGGCTTCAGGGGGCCCTGGCCTCTGGGCTTGGGGCCTCCTGGCTCAGGGGCCTCCTGGCTTCGGGGGGCCTCCTGGCTTCAGGGGGCTTCGGGGGGCCTCCTGGCTTCGGGGGGCCTCGTGGCTTCAGGGGGCTTCAGGGGGCCTCGTGGCTTCAGGCCTCCTGCCTCCTGTCTCGGGGGCCTCCTGGCTTCAGGGGCCTCTTGGCCTCCTTCAGAGGCTCCTGGCTTCGGGGGCCTCGTGGCTTCAGGGGGCCGCGTGGCTTCAGGCTGACATCACGCTGCGGCTCGTGGGCGATGGAACGAGGTTTGGCTTTAGTTTATGTAAATCTATTTGTGGCTCGACGGAGACGAGGGCACGCAGCACCTGATACGGCGGCGGCAACACTTGTATTAATTGTCCGATAATAAATGGGCTGTGGATTCATAATTGAAAGAAGTAATAACTCTTTCTTTCCCGCTGCACTTAAAGCTGAATGAACGCTTTGTGCAAATTGCCAATGAAGCAAAAAACATAAATGTGCAAGCTTGATGAACATTATCGCTGACCCAGTGAATGGGAACTGGGCTGATTCAATTTGAAATCCTTTTAATGATTATTTGGGAGTATTTTGTGCTTAATTTATCAAAGAGCAGCATAAAATTGAGTTTTTGCTGATTTCCGCCTCCTTTTGAAAAGGCCGTCTCTGAAAGGATAAAAAGAAACGATTAGCGGCCGAATGAAACGGAACTTGTCACGTCAACATAATGAGGCCCTTCATCCCTCAAATGCACTTCCTCGTAATTAATATATCATATTTTTTGTATTCTGCAAAGTCTTCCAGCCAGACGGCATAATTCATCTTCAGTGACCTTAAAACGAGTTTCATGGCTCAAAGGAAGCCGTCAGTTAGAGACGACCGTTAGACCACCGGCCGGGACCGGCTCCCGTCCACGAGGAGGGACGAGGGACGGGGACATGGGAGACATCTCAGACCTCCCTCGTCCTCCTCTTCATTCCCTGTTATTTGTGTGCTCCTCTCCACGCGGCGTTGTGGAGGCGGAGCCAGTGTGTGCCTCCGATAGGCTCCGGGGGTCCGGGGGCCTCTCCCCGCCCGCCTGGGCCTGGGATGGAAATGTGTAATTAAAGAGTCACATTTATGTTTGGTAATCTCCTGTAGCATTTCGAAGATTCCCTCTAATATCCAATCAGAAAGGGTTTCATTTGTGAAGGGAAAAAATCTACATATTTGTAGTAATGGCAATCATATTAAAAATAAGGCCCTGGGGACTTCTGAAGTTACTCTTTGATTTCCTCTCTCTCTCTTCCCCCATTTAAAAAAGGCTGCTTTCCCCCCCTCTGCAGTCCGGCCTGGAAGCGCGCATGGAGGCGGCCGTCGCTGAGGGGGACGTGGCGAAGGCGGAGGAGATGAGCGACCGGCTCGCCGCTCGAGAGGTACGCTCCGATAACGGATCTTTGGGGGGGGCATCCCGCCGCGACGAATCGGGCTAATGGATCCGTGGCCGGCGCCGGCGCCGCAAAGACAGAGAGGAACAAAAGCGCTCGGCGGGCGGCGCTCCGTCCTGCAGCCGTCAGCGTCGAGTTAATGGAAAGCCCTCCCCTCGGTTTGAAGTGCTGGGCGCGCCGCGTCTCTCGGCTCTGCTTTTTAATGAAGGCGACATCGCTTTCAAGCCTACTGTGAACTCATTCTGCAGGTGGAGCCCGTACCTTTGAAGTGTGCACACGGCCCTGAATGCGGCGCCTGAAGTTTTGTAACTAACCGCCGAGGATCAAGTGGCTTCCAACTAATTCAGCGTAAGAAATGTGTCCGCACACGTGTAATTGTGAGCAGCGGTGCGTCTGCAGCGGGCGAGTCGAGCGCTCTTTGTTTCACGAGGCGCTCGCAGCGTCGCGCGCGCCGCCGTCATGGCAACACGCGGGTACCTGCTCGGTTCTTTGTCGGATGGCGACGGCTGCAAAGAAGGCGGAGCTTCTTGTAGCTCGGGGCGTGTGCGGCCCATGCTGAGCTATAGGTTCACGTTGTGGCCAGCTGGGGACGCCACATTACCCAGAAGCCTCCCCGGCTCACGGCTGCATCCTGAATATAAATATGTAAACACCGGCAGCCAGTTAGCTTAGCATAACGACTGCAAACAGGCTGCAGGAAGGGAAGGAACAGCCTGACGGGGGTCCTCAGAACACCAGCTCTTACCTGTAACTTCTGTTGGTTGCCAGGCAACTGCTCCCATGTGTCACCGATGTTCACCTTTTCCAGAGTTACATTTAACTTCTGTTCACCATTCATTGGGCGGCTTTTCTACCTGAGAAGCCTTAGAAACAAGCCCAACGAGACGTCACCAACCGCCAGGCTGTACACGGGTCGGCCAATCAGAATGAAGCATCTTGAATGAGCCTTGTGTAAAGGACATTCCATTAGAGCCTCATATTGAGTCCTCATCGTTACACCAGAGCCTCATATTGAGTCATCGTTCCATCAGAGCCTCATATTGAGTCCTCATCGTTCCACCAGAGCCTCATATTGAGTCATCGTTCCATCAGAGCCTCATATTGAGTCATTGTTCCACCAGAGCCTCATATTGAGTCATCGTTCCATCAGAGCCTCATATTGAGTCCTCATCGTTCCACCAGAGCCTCATATTGAGTCATCGTTCCATCAGAGCCTCATATTGAGTCATCGTTCCATCAGAGCCTCATATTGAGTCATTGTTCCACCAGAGCCTCATATTGAGTCCTCATCGTTCCACCAGAGCCTCATATTGAGTCATCGTTCCATCAGAGCCTCATATTGAGTCATCGTTCCATCGGAGCCTCATATTGAGTCATCGTTCCATCGGAGCCTCATATTGAGTCATCGTTCCATCGGAGCCTCATATTGAGTCCTCATCGTTCCATCAGAGCCTCGTATTGAGTCCTCATCGTTCCATCAGAGCCTCATATTGAGTCCTCATCGTTCCATCAGAGCCTCGTATTGAGTCATCGTTCCATCAGAGCCTCATATTGAGTCCTCATCGTTCCATCGGAGCCTCATATTGAGTCATCGTTCCGCCAGACCTCATATTGAGTCATCGTTCCATCGGAGCCTCATATTGAGTCCTCATCGTTCCATCAGAGCCTCGTATTGAGTCCTCATCGTTCCATCAGAGCCTCATATTGAGTCCTCATCGTTCCATCAGAGCCTCATATTGAGTCATCGTTCCATCAGAGCCTCATATTGAGTCCTCATCGTTCCATCGGAGCCTCATATTGAGTCATCGTTCCATCGGAGCCTCATATTGAGTCATCGTTCCATCGGAGCCTCATATTGAGTCCTCATCGTTCCATCAGAGCCTCGTATTGAGTCATCGTTCCATCAGAGCCTCATATTGAGTCATCGTTCCATCAGAGCCTCATATTGAGTCCTCATCTTTCCACCGGAGCCTTCCCCCCCCCCCCTCCTCACCTGCGTGGTCAGACGCGGGCAGGTGGCGCTCTGAGTGGCACCGCGCTGAAAGCCTCTTAGAGTGTTGGTGTTCACCCCGAGGTCGCCCAGCTTCTCCCTCCTCCACCTGCCAGAGCCCGATGGCAGGTGACAGCCTTCTGGCAGCCGCCGCGCGGCGTTTCCCGTCCCCTCGACGGCGTGGAGTCAGGTGACGTTTGAGAGACGTAAAGTTGTTACCGGCTGACGGTGGGAGACAAAGACGAGCCGGAGGAGCCGGGCTGAGGCTCCTGGATGAGCTGGAGGGATTATTAAATATCTGGAAGGATGCAGACGGCGTCTACGAGCGCCGTGGTCACTCTGAGCAACACGCCACCACCACGACCACCACCACCACCACCACCACCACCACCACCACCACGACCACCACCACCACCACCACGACCACCACCACCACGACCACCACCACCACCACCACGACCACCACCACCACCACCCGGCCACCACACCCACCACCACCCACCACCCACCCACCACCACCACCACACCACCACCACCACCACCGACCACCACCACGACCACCACCCCGACCCCCACCACCACCACCACCACCACCACCCGACCACCACCACCCCCACGCCCACCACCACCACGACCCCCACCTCCACCACCACGCCCACCACCACCA
>CM070100.1:22438986-22453986 GCA_036178185.1 Liparis tanakae | reverse complement strand
CATCTTGTATAATCAACCCTACTCTAGCCTCATCTTATACAGACAACCCTACTCTAATTTTATACAGACAACCCTACTCTAGCCTCATCTTATACAGACAACCCTACTCTAGCCTCATCTTGTATAAAAAAACCTACTCATCTTATACAGACAACCCTACTCTAGCCTCATCTTATACAGACAACCCTACTCTAGCCTCATCTTGTATAAAAAAAACTACTCATCTTATACAGACAACCCTACTCTAGCCTCATCTTATACAGACAACCCTACTCTACCCTCATCTTGTATAAAAAAACCTACTCTAGACTCATCTTATACAGACAACCCTACTCTAGTCTCATTTTATACAAACAACCCTACACTAGTCTCATCTTGTATAAAAAACCCTACTCTAGCCTTATCTTATACAGACAACCCTACTCTAGCCTCATCTTGTATAAAAAACTACTATAGTCTCATCTTATACAGACAACCCTACTCTAGCCTCATCTTGTATAAAAAACTACTCTAGCCCCATCTTATTCAGACAACCCTACTCTAGCCTCATCTTATAAAGACAACCCTACTCTAGCCTCATCTTGTATAAACAACCCTACTCTAGTCTCATCTTGTATAATCAACCCTACTCTAGCCTCATCTTATACAGACAACCCTACTCTAGCCTCATCTTATACAGACAACCCTACTCTAATTTTATACAGACAACCCTACTCTAGTCTCATCTCGTATAAACAACCCTACTCTAGTCTCATCTTGTATAAACAACCCTACTCTAGCATCATCTTGTATAAACAACCCTACTCTAGCCTCATCTTGTATAAACAACTCTACTCTAGCCTCATCTTGTATAAACAACCCTACTCTAGCCTCATCTTGTATAAACAACCCTACTCTAGCCTCCTGGACCTTCCTGTCCTCCGGTCTGGCTTCAGTCCCCCGTTTAAACCCAGATTAACCCGTTCAGCCTAATCTGTTTAAAAGGTGCCCCCTCCTAATTGGCCGACCCCTTCATAAACAACACTTGCCCGGTGCATTAAGGAGTCGTTTATGTGTCTGTTATGATATCCCTCCATTATGCCCCGGCTCGGGTTTCAATGGGAGCGGCGGCTGAAAGGAAAACGCCGTCCTTGAAATCGACCCTTTGGAAAAGCTTCGCTTAAATGCGGCGAGACAAAGGTGTCGCTGCATTTTGTGGGAGGAGTCACGGCGGCTTAGTGGAGACAAAGAGCCGAACTAAGAGCGTTTCATGATACTTATATTATTTAGCACCTTTCTCTTCTCTTCTCCTCGCCACCTTCTCCCTGCCATGCCCCCGTGTTTGTAATCAAAAAAATTAATGAGCAGCGCTTTGTGGGAAGTGGGCGTTATCAGATCCTGATCCCCCCCCCCCCCCCCCCCCCAGGCCACATCGCAGAGTTTAGGGAAACTCCTCTTTGTTCATTCTTCCTTCAGCATAAGCAATTTATCACCGAATGAACTTTTATTGTATCTGCGGATGACTCACACGAGATGTCGGCCCATTAATTTGGGATGTTGAAACGGGAGCTTTTATCAAATGCCTGGGAATCTCATTTGGATTATTGTATTTCATTAATTACTTGATAGACAAAGCATACTTTTCAATGTAGATTTGTGTGCTGTTTAATTAATTAGCATGTTTTCTCTTTTAATTAAAGCCATTTTTTTCTAAATTAAAGCCCACAGCAAAACACATATATAATTTGTTTGTAATTAGGTCTTAATTGGTGGTAGTGGAAGCTTACCACCCTCTGTTTCTTTTTTTCATGATTGCCATTTTATTGCCAGTCACTCATTAATTAAACTGTTTTTCTAATTAGCTTATAAAACTGTTGATGGCATATTATTGTAAGTGTGAGTTCAAAGCTGCTAATAAGCCTCCACCACTCAGAAGAGGCAGATAATGAACGCTCACAAAGAAGGACGACTTCTGGAGACGATGGAGACGCGTCCACGGCTCCTCCCGCTTATATTATCCTAGATTAGGTTATGTCATGTCTTATTATATCTTATTATATCTTATATCTTATTATATGAAGCGGCACGGAGTCGCGTGTTCATGCCTCACATCACACGTTGTGCAAGTATTCAAGCTCAGAAATACAACCACTGGATGTACACGACTGTACTAGTACACAACTGTACTAGGTCACGACTACTAGTACACAACTGTTCTAGGTTACTACTGTACTAGTACATGACTGAACTACACAGTTGAAGTACTTTCATCACACTCGGTAGATGTTCACCAGTCTTGGTAGATAACAATAAACCCATTAAACATTTAGAAGACTAATAAGACTAATTAGTAGAAACATCTACATTTACATGTCAATACTTTTACCTCTAATGCAGTACTTTCACTGGAGTAAATAATACTAGTAATAATGATGATAATAATAATAACAACAATAATAATAATAATAATGAAAACGATAATAATGACGACAATAATAATGATAATAATAATGACGACAATAATAATAATAATGACGACAATAATAATGAAAATATTAATAATAATAACAATATCAATAATGACTATTAATAATAATGACAATATTAATAATAATAAAAATATTATTAATAATAATAATGACAACACTAATAATAACAATAATGGTGCCAATATCAATAATAATGACAATAATAATAATAATGACAATATTAATAACAATATCAATAATAATAGTCCGATAGTCCCTCCTCTCCTCCCCAGCGCCCCCTCGTGCTCGGCCGCACGCGAGGGAGGCGGCGCCACGAGGGAGGCGGCGCCACGAAGGTGGCGCCACCACGAGGGAGGCGCCACTCGAGGCGCCACGAGCGGCGCCACGAGGAGCGCGCCACCGAGGAGGCGGCGCCACGAAGGTGGCGCCACCACGAGGGAGGCGGCGCCACGAGGGAGGCGCCACGAGGGAGGCGGCGCCACGAGGCGGCGCCACCGAGCGGGCCGCCACGAGGAGGCGCCACCAGGGCGGCGCCACCACGGAGGCGGCGCCACCGAGCGGCGCCACCACGAGGCGCGCCAGGAGGCGGCGCCACCGAGGCGGCGCCACGAGGGGCGCGCCACGAGGCGGCGCCACCACGAGGCGGCGCCACCGAGGCGGCGCCACGAGCGCCGGCGCCACCACGAGCGGCCACCCGACGCGGAGGCGCCACGAGGAGGCGGCGCCACGAGAGGCGCGCACTGAGAGAGCGGCGCCACCGAGGCGGCGCCACCGAGGCGGCGCCACCGAGGCGCGCCGCCACGAGGCGGCGCCACCGAGGCGCGCCACTCGAGGGGCGCCACGAGCGGCCGCCGAGGCGCCACGAGGCGCGCCACCGAGGGAAGGCGGCGCCACCGAGGAGCGCCACCGGGCGCCACCACGAGGGAGGCGGCGCCACCGAGGCGCCACCGAGGCGCCACCGAGCGCGCCCGAGGCGCGCCACCGAGGCGGCGCCACCTCGGAGGCGCGCCACCACGAGGCGGCGCCACGGAGCGCCACGAGCGCCACGAGGGAGAGCGGCGCCACGACGAGGCGCGCCACGCGAGGCGAGCGCCACCGAGGCGGCGCCACCACGAGGCGCCACGAGAGCGGCGCCACGGCGCCACGAGCGAGCGCCACATGGCGCGCCACCACGGGCAGCGCCACCGAGGCGGCGCCACGAGGGAGGCGGCGCCACGAGGGAGGCCCGAGCGGCGCCACGAGCGGCGCCACCACGAGGCGGCGCCACTCGGGCCGAGGCGGCGCCACCGAGGCGGCGCCACCGAGCGGCGCCAGGCGCCACGAGGCGGCGCCACCTCGAGGGAGGCGGCGCCACGAGGGAGGCGGCGCCACCTCGAGGGAGGCGGCGCCACGAGGGAGGCGGCGCCACGAGGGAGGCGGCGCCACGAGGGAGGCGGCGCCACGAGGGAGGCGGCGCCACCTCGAGGGAGGCGGCGCCACGAGCGCCACAGGCGGCGCCACCACGAGGCCGCCACAGGCGCCACAGGGCGCCACGAGGGAGGCGGCGCCACGAGGCGGCAGCGGCCGGCGCCACGAGGCGGCCACGAGGCGGGCGCTCATAAAAAGTTCGGCGCCATGTAGCCGTGTCAATCCACCGCTCACTGGTTTTAATGGGAAGAGGCTTCCTGATGGGCCACGTGTGAACGGCTGGAAGGCCTCTTCCTCCGGAGCGCCGGCGCTTATTGTGTTGTTACCGGAGACTCCTCATCCTCACGGAGACTCCTCATCCTGATGGGGTGGCTCCTAGTGTCTCCGTGTGGCTCCTAGTGGCTCCTAGTGTCTCCTAGGGGCTCCTAGTGGCTCCTAGTGGCTCCTAGTGGCTCCGTGGGGCTCCTAGTGGCTCCTAGTGGCTCCTAGTGGCTCCGTGGGTCCTAGTGCTCGTGTGGCTCCTAGGGCTCCTGTGGCTCCGTGTGGCCCTAGTGGCTCCCTGGTGGCTCCTAGTGGCTCCTAGTAGCTCTGTAGCTCCGTGGCTCCTAGTAGCTCGTGTAGCTCCTAGTAGCTCCGTCTAGTGGCTCCTAGTAGCTCCGTGTGGGCCCTAGTGGCCCGTGGCTCCGTGTGGCTCCAGTGCTGGCTAGTAGCTCCTGTAGCCAGGGCTCCGTGTGCTCCCGTGTGCTCCTAGTGGCTCCTAGTGCTCCGCAGCTCCTAGTGGCTCCATGTAGGCTCCGTGTGCTCCAGGCTCCGTGTAGGTAGGCTCCGTGTGGCTCCTAGTGGCCTCCGTGTGGCTCCTAGTGGCTCCTAGTGGCTCCGTGTGGCTCCTAGTGGCTCCTAGTGGCTCCGTGTGGCTCCTACGTGTGGCTCCGTGTGGCTCCTAGTGGCTCCGTGTGGCTCCGTGTGGCTCCTAGTGGCTCCGTGTGGCTCCTAGTGGCTCCGTGTGGCTCCGTGTGGCTCCGTGTGGCTTCCTAGTGGCTCCTAGGGGCTCCGTGTGGCTCCTAGTGGCTCCTAGTGGCTCCGTGTGGCTCCTAGGGGCTCCTAGTGGCTCCGTGTGGCTCCTAGTGGCTCCTAGGGGCTCCGTGTGGCTCCTAGTGGCTCCTAGTGGCTCCTAGTGGCTCCGTGTGGCTCCTAGTGGCTCCGTGTGGCTCCTAGTGGCTCCTAGTGGCTCCGTGTGGCTCCTAGTGGCTCCGTGTGGCTCCGTGTGGCTCCTAGTGGCTCCGTGTGGCTCCGTGTGGCTCCGTGTGGCTCCTAGTGGCTCCTAGGGGCTCCGTGTGGCTCCTAGTGGCTCCTAGGGGCTCCGTGTGGCTCCTAGTGGCTCCTAGGGGCTCCTAGTGGCTCCGTGTGGCTCCTAGTGGCTCCTAGGGGCTCCGTGTGGCTCCTAGTGGCTCCTAGGGGCTCCGTGTGGCTCCTCCTGGCTCACATGCACAGGGGCTGTTGACTGGACCTCCTCTCGCCCCGAGCTGCTGCTCTGCAGCTTTGTGCTCCGTGATTTCTCTTTTGCCCTCGAGTCTTGCAGAGGTCAGAGTATTAATCCTCTGCATAAAGCTTGTTTTAGCAGCCGGCCACACAAGAGAGGAGCGCGGCGCCGCCGACGGACACGTAATTGTATATTTACACGCGGTGGAGTGGGAAGAATTTCCTTTTCCAGGCGCCACGTAAACAAAGAGCGCAGGAGGCTTCTGTGCTTTGTGCTTTCACTCTGATTCCTTCAGCCGCCGTGTGAAAGGATTTGGCTCTAAGATGCACACAAGAGGAGAAGGGGAGGAGGAGGAGGAGGAGGGGGGAGAGGGGGGGGGAGGAGGAGGGGGGGACCCAAAAAGATCCTGAAAAGTGGATCAAAAAAAGTAAATGAAAAATAACGTCACATTAATGAAAATATGAGAGGCTAATTTGCGGCGACTTTTTGCTAATTCCGTCCTCGCCACAGAGCGCGGCGCGTCACCTGCTCGGCGCCGCCGCGCCGCCGCTGCCAGTGATCCATGAAATAAGCTGCCGCTGGCTTTGTTCAGATAAGAATGAACAAATCGGCACAATGTCGGGCGCCCGGAATCTCATTTTCATACTTGCATGCGGGCTAAAAGCAATAAGCTGTTTGCAGCTTGATTAATCAGACATGTGAGGGTGTTGTGTGTCTCTTTGATCTGCTCCGTCTCCTAGGTAACCTGGAGATTGGAATGGAGAGCGGTAAAGACAATCGGGGACACGGCGCCGATAAAGACGCGGCGCTCTAACTGTAGTGGGGGGGGGGCTTCCTGTGAGCGGCGCCCACAAGGCGCTCGAGTGCTGTTCCTCCGCGGGGAGTCGCCCGTACGCGCCCGGCGAGCGGAGCGGACTCCCGTCTGGTTTCTCCGTGCAGCCGGCGCTCTGAAGGCGCTCTCTCTCTTTGAGGCGAGGCGGTTCAAAAGCTCCGGCGTGTCCGTGGCGAGCGGCGGCGGCGTGCAGACGCTCCCACACATCTCCAGTGTGATGAATGCCTGGAGGCCGGCCGGCGCCGCTCTTATCTTAAATCCAAGCAAAGTAGCATTAATCTTTCTGAGAGACCTTTATGGCTTTTAATGTATCCCAAATTAGAACGTCTTACACCCTTGGTTCCTGAAACGTGGAGATAAAAAGCCTTTAGAGTTTAATTTCTCCTGCCTGCTCGCTCTGACCTGCTTAATCCCAGCATGCATTAGGAGATATTTTAGTTTCAGTCTTTCTAATAAAGTTTATCCCACTTAATTATAATTGAAACATTTTTTTTGTAGCAGTTTTTTTTCTTCCTTTCTTCTTTTCTTGGAGTGGTGCAGTGGAGGCTTCTTCATTACCCCCCCCCCCCTCCCAGGTTGTTTATAAGTCATTATAACCTCAGGAGTCACGAGGACTTTGGATTATTCTGCTCCACAATACCAACGTCACGCTGATTCTCCTTCCTCTTTGTTTCATTTATTCACTCCGTTATTTCATTTGCACATTAAAGAAGAAAATAAAGATTCCTCTTCCTCCTCTTCCTCCTCTTTCTTCTCCTCTTCCTCTAACGGCCTCTCTTCTCGACAGCTCGCTGTGAAGATCTCTCAAGCCGCTGACTGTCGTGACTTTGTGCAGCGCAAACAGGAAGAGGAAGAGGAGAGGGCGGCGCAGAAGAGGAAGAACCAGATACCCTGGGGGTAGGACCTCTCTCTATTCATAAAGGTTCTAAAATGGAATTATAAAGATTATACACTATAGTATAAAGGTTCTCTATAAAGGTTCTGTCCTGAAGGTTCTATCCTGACGATTCTATAATAAAGGTTCTATCCTGACGGTTCTGTCCTGAAGGTTCTATCCTGACGGTTCTCTATAAAGGTTCTATCCTGACGGTTCTGTCTTGAAGGTTCTATCCTTAAGGTTCTATAATAAAGGTTCTATCCTGACAGTTCTCTATAAAGGTTCTGTCCTGAAGGTTCTATAATAAAGGTTCTATCCTGACGGTTCTCTATAAAGGTTCTATCCTGACGGTTCTGTCCTGAAGGTTCTATCCTTAAGGTTCTATAATAAAGGTTCTATCCTGACAGTTCTCTATAAAGGTTCTGTCCTGAAGGTTCTATAATAAAGGTTCTATCCTGACGGTTCTCTATAAAGGTTCTATCCTGAAGGTTCTATAATAAAGGTTCTATCCTGACGGTTCTCTATAAAGGTTCTATCCTGACGGTTCTCTATAAAGGTTCTATCCTGACGGTTCTGTCCTGAAGGTTCTGTCCTGAAGGTTCTATAATAAAGGTTCTATCCTGACAGTTCTCTATAAAGGTTCTGTCCTGAAGGTTCTCTAACGATCCCTGTGTGTTCTGCAGCTTCGAGGCGAAGCGCCGCTGGGAGACGAAGAGCAACATGGGCTTCATGTGACGGGGAACACTCAGGAGTCCCTTCTGTTGTTGTGCATCCCGTCTGGTCCGGGGGGGGGCTGAGGAACCCCGCTCCACAGAGAACAAGAGATGAATTCCTCAGGCGCCCACTGGAGTGCATTGTGTTGTTCCATTACATCCAGAGATCTGAGCCCCCCCCCCTCAAATTAAATCTGCTGTACATTACTGGCTGATGCGTTTACTTATTGCTGTAAAGTGGGTTAATCACCAGGAGCTTCTTTCTCCTCCCAGGGAGAGAAAGGAGAGCTTAGCTGTAATGCAGTGTAGCACCAGGAGGAGGAGGAGGAGGAGGAGGAGTCTGTAAACACGGCCAGGAGGAGGAGGAGGAGGAGCGCTGGCCTCCATGTTGGATCCATTGTTTCTCCTCCTCGCCAACGCTTTGATGTTTCTACGTCTGCAGCTCCGTCACAAGGAAGAGATCAGGAGGCACGAGAACCATGAAGACTTTATTAAGACTTTATTAAAGACTTTATTAAGACTAATATAGACTATTAAGACTTTATTAAGACGTTATTAAGACTTTAATATGACTATTAAGACTTTATTAAGACTTTATTAAGACTTTATTATAGACTTTAATAAGACTTTATTAAGACTTTAATATAGACTATTAAGACTTTATTAAGACTTTAATATAGACTATTAAGACTTTATTATAGACTTTAATATAGACTATTAAGACTTTAATATAGACTTTATTAAGACGTTCCCACTTCGCTCTGCAGAGGAAGAACATGTTGGAAATGGAAGTCGGAGTCTGAAACGTGAGCAGAGTGAAGATGAAGATCTTCTTCTCCAGCCAATCAGCAGCCGGCTGAGCTCCAACAGCTGCTAATTAAAGTCTTAATTATCTCTGTAATGAGACGTGAGTTAAAACTGCGTCAGGCACATCAAAGGACGACGTGGGACTTCTTCACTTTGATGAAACATCGAGAGAGAGAGGAAACATCGAGAGAGAGAGAGAGGAATCATCAGAGGAAACATCGAGAGAGAGAGAGAGAGGAATCATCGAGAGAGAGAGAGAGGAAACATCGAGAGAGAGAGAGAGAGGAAACATCGAGAGAGAGAGAGAGGAAACATCGAGAGAGAGGAAACATCGAGAGAGAGAGGAAACATCGAGAGAGAGAGGAAACATCGAGAGAGAGAGGAAACATCGAGAGAGAGGAAACATCGAGAGAGAGAGGAAACATCGAGAGAGAGAGGAAACATCGAGAGAGAGAGAGGAAACATCGAGAGAGAGAGGAAACATCGAGAGAGAGAGAGAGGAAACATCGAGAGAGAGGAAACATCGAGAGAGAGAGGAAACATCGAGAGAGAGGAAACATCGAGAGAGAGGAAACATCGAGAGAGAGAAATCGAGGAGAGATCGGGAAACATCGAGAGAGAGAGAGGAAACATCGAGAGAGAAACATCGAGAGAGAGAGAAACATCGAGAGAGGAAACATCGAGAGAGAAACATCGAGGAAACATCGAGAGAGAGAGGAAACATCGAGAGAGAGGAAACATCGAGAGAGAGGAAACATCGATAGAGGAAACATTGAGAGAGAGAGAGAGGAAACATCGAGAGAGAGGAAACATGATAGAGGAAACATTGAGAGAGAGAGAGGAAACATCGAGAGAGAGAGAGGAAACATCGAGAGAGAGGAAACATCGAGAGAGAGAGGAAACATCGATAGAGGAAACATTGAGAGAGAGAGGGAGGAAAGATCGGGAGAGAGGAAACATGATAGAGGAAACATTGAGAGAGAGAGAGGAAACATCGAGAGAGAGAGAGGAAACATCGAGAGAGAGGAAACTTTATGAGCTCATGTTTATTGTGGTTGATATATATATATATATATATATATATATATATATATATATATATATATATATATATATATATATATATATAGTGTATGTGGTGTGTGTGTGTGCCTCATGTAGCCGCTACCTATTGATAGCATCTCCCTGCATTAATCTCTAGGAACGAGGACGATGCCCTGAGCAGAAGATGCTGCTTTCAAGCTGCATGCCCCCCCCCACACACACACACTCACTCACACTCACACACACTCACACTCCCCGGTTCCTCCTGGAGGCGGGTCTTAGCCCGCCGACCTGGAGGATTGGTCGCGGGCCTGGAGGGGGCGTGTCCTCGCGCTGCGCTGAGGAGCAACAACAATCCCATTAGGAGGAACACGTGTCGGCGCTCCGGCTGCGGAGGATTAACTCCTCGATGCCGCCGATAAAGACGAGCGGGGCGTTGTTGTTGTTGTTGTTGTTGTTGTTGCTGTTGTTGTTGTTGTTGTTGTTGTGTTATCTGAAGCCGTGTCTCCTGTGGAGGAGGTCTCCGTCGTTATCGCGTTAGCATCGCTCTGGATCTCCATGGAGCCTCTGAGCGGAAACAACCCGAGTGAGACCCGTGTTACCGTAGAACAATAAAACAATAAAACAACAGACAATACAACAACAGACGAAGCCTCCAGAGCCTCAGGCAGTACAGCTGTGTCCCTGCTGAGTGACAGGCGCCTGGACGTTTACTTCCGGCTGACGTAATGACCTCTTTACATCTGCTGGTGGTGGTTCTGGTGGTGGTTCTGGTTGTGGTTCTGGTTGTGGTGGTGGTTCTGGTTGTGGATCTGGTTGTGGTTCTGTTTGTGGTTCTGGTTGTGGTTGTGGATCTGGTTCTGGTTCTGGTTCTGGTTGTGGATCTGGTTCTGGTTGTGGTTCTGGTTCTGGTTGTGGATCTGGTTGTGGTTCTGTTTGTGGTTCTGTTTGTGGTTGTGGATCTGGTTCTGGTTCTGGTTGTGGATCTGGTTCTGGTTCTGGTTCTGGTTGTGGATCTGGTTGTGGTTGTGGTTCTGGTGGTGGTTCTGGTTGTGGATCTGGTTCTGGTTGTGGTTCTGGTGGTGGTTCTGGTTGTGAATCTGGTTCTGGTTCTGGTTGTGGATCTGGTTGTGGTTCTGGTGGTGGTTGTGGTTGTGGATCTGGTTGTGGTTCTGGTGATGGTTCTGGTGTTGGTTCTGGTGTTGGTTGTGCTTCTGGTTGTGGTTGTGGTTCTGGTGGTGGTTGTGGATCTGGTTGTGGTTCTGTTTGTGGTTCTGGTTGTGGTTGTGGATCTGGTTGTGGTTGTGGATCTGGTTCTGGTTCTGGTTCTGGTTGTGGATCTGGTTGTGGTTGTGGTTCTGGTGGTGGTTCTGGTTGTGGATCTGGTTCTGGTTCTGGTTGTGGATCTGGTTGTGGTTCTGGTGGTGGTTGTGGTTGTGGATCTGGTGATGGTTCTGGTGTTGGTTCTGGTGTTGGTTGTGCTTCTGGTTGTGGTTGTGGTTCTGGTGGTGGTTGTGGTTCTGGTTGTGGATCTGGTTGTGGTTGTGGTTCTGCCGGAGCCGAGGTTCTGGCTCCAGGGCTTCACGCGCTGAGTGAACTGGGTCAAGCTAACGTTGACAGCGGGATGAATGTCTGATGAAACCAGTGCTTAATGGTTTCCTAGTTAGAAAGTGCTTGGAAAGCATCTATTTGATCATTGAGCATAACTTATAGAACAAGAAGATGGAAATTAACTTTCAATTAATTTTCTTCTTTTGCTTTATCGGTAAATGTATAAAAACATCGGCCAAACGCTGAGCAGCCGTGACGCTTCATCTGAGTGTCACCGCCTCGTCAACGTCTCCTTTCTCTGGAACATGTGACGGACCAACAGGAGGCGCAGCTCCTCTAGCAGCTCCTCTAGCAGCTCCTCTAGCAGCTCCTCTAGCACCTCCTCTGGGCTGGTGGTGAACTCCTCTGGGCCCGAGGCCCGGCGGTACCTGTGAGACGGGCCAGCAGGGGTCACAGGGGTTGGTGGGGGTCACGGGGGGCTAGTGGGGTTGTGACCACTCGTTAGCTCTTCCTTAGCTTATCGTTAGCTCTTCTTTAGTTCATCGTTAGCTCTTCGTTAGCTCTTTAGTTCATCGTTAGCTCTTCTTTACTTCATTATTAGCTCTTCGTTAGCGTCAGTTCTCTGGATCAATAAGGGAACAGTCCTCTGGATCAATAAGGGAACAGTTCTCTGGATCAATAAGGGAACAGTCCTCTGGACCCATAAGGGAACGGTCCTCTGGACCACTAAGGGAACGGTCCTCTGGACCAATAAGGGAACAGTTCTCTGGACCCATAAGGGAACAGTCCTCTGGACCCATAAGGGAACAGTTCTCTGGATCAATAAGGGAACAGTTCTCTGGATCAATAAGGGAACAGTTCTCTGGATCAATAAGGGAACAGTCCTCCTGACCAATAAGGGAACAGTTCTCTGGATCAATAAGGGAACAGTCCTCTGGATCAATAAGGGAACAGTCCTCCTGACCAATAAGGGAACAGTTCCCCGTGCCTCGTCTCCAGCCCTCATTAATGATAACTGCTGTATGCAGACGTCTCCTGCTGTTATTAAATCCAATAAGAGACCAAAACCAACAAGGGATGAATCCAGAGCCCGTGAGCGTAAAATCACGTAAAGCGCTAGTGCACCGCCGTGTGGCAGAACCTCATACTGCTACGACGTCCTACGAGGAGCTACGCTCTGTCGTACGTTGCCATGCTAACGCTAACGTGCTACATGAGTGTTTTTATAGTGAAGTTTTCACAGGAAAAAACTCTTTAGTTCGGTTTAGGAAAAGATCGTGAATGACTTTGTTTCAGGAAAAGATCGTGAATGACTTTGTTTCAGGAAAAGATCGTGAATGACTTTGTTTGTTTCAGGAAAAGATCGTGAATGACTTTGTTTGTTTCAGGAAAAGATCGTGAATGACTTTGTTTGCTTAAGGAAAAGATTGTGAATTACTTTGTTTCAGGAAAAGATCGTGAATTACTTTGTTTGTTTCAGGAAAAGATCGTGAATGACTGTGTTTGCTTAAGGAAAAGATCGTGAATGACTTTGTTTGTTTCAGGAAAAGATTGTGAATGACTTTGTTTCAGGAAAAGATCGTGAATGACTTTGTTTGTTTCAGGAAAAGATTGTGAATGACTTTGTTGGCTTAAGGAAAAGATCGTGAATGACTTTGTTTCAGGAAAAGATCGTGAATGACTTTGTTTGCTTAAGGAAAAGATTGTGAATTACTTTGTTTCAGGAAAAGATCATGAATGACTTTGTTTGTTTCAGGAAAAGATCGTGAATGACTTTGTTTGTTTCAGGAAAAGATCGTGAATGACTTTGTTTGTTTCGGGAAAAGATCGTGAATGACTTTGTTTGTTTCAGGAAAAGATCGTGAATGACTTTGTTTGTTTCAGGAAAAGATCGTGAATGACTGTGTTTGCTTAAGGAAAAGATCGTGAATGACTTTGTTGGCTTAAGGAAAAGATCGTGAATGACTTTGTTGGCTTAAGGAAAAGTTTGTGAATGACTGTTGGTTTCAGGAAGAAGGTCCGCCCTCTGGCGGGGGAGTGGCCTGCTGACGTGTCTTTGAGGTCTCAGGCTCCAGGAGGTCACGGTCATGTGACCTTTGACCTGGAGGGAGGCCAACGGACCGACGGGCAGTCAGACTTTACCTTGTGTTAAAACCTATTCCTTGAAGTCTCTTAGCTCCGCCTCCTCTGTAGCTGCAGTACGCTGTGAGCCGTACCAGAAGCCCCTCCCCCACACACCTGCCCTCCACAGGTGCGCTCCTGCTCGGCGCTCGTCTCGTCCTCATCCGGCGATAACCGGTCTAATGAGATGCGCCGCACAGAAAGAGAACAATGGGCGCCGCCGCCGCGTGGCGCTGGTTATCCCCTCTTTGTGAGCCGCTGTATTCATTTCAAAAACGCCTCAATTTAATTAGTTCTCATATGTTGGAAAATTCATGAATTTGTGGGTAAATCCCGGGCGGCCATTGTTCGCTCTGCTGCTCGTCTCTCAGGCTTTGAGGATGTGAGCCTCGACTCGGCCGGGACGCCGGGACCTTCAGCGTCTCGTTGAAGGTCCACGACCCGCCCACCAGAGGGTTAGAGGCGGGGCTTCTTGTGCTGCGGGAGCCCCCCCCCCTTTTCCTTTCCCAGCTCTGATTGAAGTAGTGATGCATCATCTGGGCCGTAGTTAGCATTGTGCTAGCGAAGCTGTTGGCATTATGCTAGCAGATCTGTTAGCATTGAGCTAGCGGAGCTGTTAGCATTTTGTTTGCGAAGCTGTTAGCATTGTGCTAGCGGAGCTGTTAGCATTGTGCTAGCAGAACTGTTAGCATTGAGCTAGGGGAGCTGTTAGCATTTTGTTTGCGAAGCTGTTAGCATTGTGCTAGCGGAGCTGTTAGCATCGCGGTGTGTTTAGTATGGTCAGTGCCTGTAGTACATTCCTGCGGCCACACGGAGGCTGCTCCTGGTGGCCTGAGCCCTCTTCCTCTTCCTCTTCCCCCCCTCTGGGCGGCGGCCTGCAGTTGTCCTCCCCTCCGTGACCTTTGCCCTCTCGTGTGGACCGGTGACTCGCTGAAAGGTGACCTTGGGGAGAGGAGCCTGTTCAGGCCGAGCTGGAGGAGCTCCTCTCCCCACTTGCTGCTGTTCTGATTGTGTTGTCTTTGTCTCCTCCTCCTCCTCCTCCTCCTCCTCCTCCTCCTCCTCCTCCTCCTCCTCCTCCTCCTCCTCCTCCTCCTCCTAATGCTCCCTCTTTCTCTCCTCCCCCAGTGTAACTCCTAATTAACGTGTGATTAAAGAGTGAAATCAGGGATTCTACCAGTGATTTGTTTTCTCTTCTTCCGTGGAGTCAGAATTAATCCCCTTTGGATCTCAGAATCATTTAAGGATTCTCCTTGTTCTGTTTATCAAATAAACCAAGTAATTAGAGACTTTAGATAAGTCGGCTAAATGTCTGCCGCGCCCGGCTGCTGATAGAGCGCCTGGTGCTGCGCGGCATTAGCCGTGTCCAATAACAATGCCCTTTGTGGCGCCGTCATTACGCCTGACCCCGGTAAGCAGCTCTATCTCGCGGAGGGATCCGTGTTCCTCTTCTTCATCACAGGGGACTTTATTGCCATTCACAGAGCGGCCGCACGCCGCGGCAGGACGCGGCTGATGATACCCGCGCCGCCTCCGGCTCCCGGCGGCGTAATCCCGGTCCAACTTATTGTGGCGCCCGTGTATCTGGAGCGGCAGCAGAGTGATTTTTATTACTTCCACCCGAGTACCCGGGGGAGGCGGCTTATCTCCCCACTTGGTTTTATGTAGTTTGGCTTTGAAAGGTCTTCAAATGTTGGAAATTT
>CM070100.1:22428986-22433986 GCA_036178185.1 Liparis tanakae | reverse complement strand
TTATTATTATTATTATGTTTTGTATTCATTATGATGATGATGATGATGATGATGATGATGATGATGATGATGATGATGATGATGATGATTCCATCTCTTCCTCTTCAGATATCTTTAATCTCTCTCTCTCTCATGTTGGTCTATGTCTCTTAACCCTGTGCAGCCACTAGATGGGGCCTGATAACCACACTGAGGCTCCTGAGAGCTCCATCTTCATGAGGGCCACACTGAGGCTCCTCATGGGGCCTGAGGGCCACACTGAGGCTCCTCATGGGGCCTGAGGGCCACACTGAGGCTCCTCATGAGGCCTGAGGGCCACACTGAGGCTCCTCATGGAGCCTGAGGGCCACACTGAGGCTCCTCATGAGGCCTGAGGGCCACACTGAGGCTCCTGAGAGCTCCATCTTCATGAGGGCCACACTGAGGCTCCTCATGGGGCCTGAGGGCCACACAGTTAACACACGGCTACTGGTCGTGTTCTACATGGATTATCAGACTTTAATCAGGATTAAAATGCTCTTTATTTAAACTAAACTAATAGTTTTTCCATTTAGCTTGATCTTGAAGTGTAATTTATTTATTTTAAATGAAGGAAACATCTTTAATTTGCAACTTTTAATATTAAACTGTTAATAATATTAAATCCCAGAGTTGAGTTTCTTGTACCAGATGAGTTGAAGTGATAATACTTTTGGGGTTTTTCTTGACTTCAAAGAGAGAAACAGAAACGTTTTGTTCAGAAGATTAAAGTTAAATAAACGGATCAGGAATTTAAATGTTTCCCAAATTACAAACACACGCGTTCTTCATGTTGCAGCGACAGGAGCACACGGCACCTCCATACGCTTTAATACATTTAAAATAAGATTAATAACAATTAAAATGCACAATTACTCTTTGAAACATAATTACCAATAAAGTCTCGTTTCTTATATTTCTTTCACAGTTTCAAACTATTTGACTAAACCTACATTTAGATTTGTTATTCAAATACAAAATAATTAACAATTTAAAAAAGAACCTCTGTGACAGTAACCGCATACATAAAAAGAGATTTAATGGTTATTGATTACATGTTCTGTTCTGTGAAGGTGGGGCCCAAACCGTGGCTCGGGGCCTCCAAAGGGCCCCCCGGTCTGAGGCGACGGGCCTGAGACCGGCTCGGTCCTCACAGCGCCACGACTGCACAAAACAATCTGGATTATTTTACTGCGTTTAAGAAAAGAGGAACAAAAAGATCCAGATATGCAAAACGATCATTTACATTTAATTCATAAAACCTCTTGATCATGAATTGAAGGCCGGTTCCCATGTATTATATATTATAATAAAACTGTCATTTATTATATACTATAATAAAACTGTCGCTCTCAGTTAGAGCTCGTGCAGATTGTTTGACGTTCTGCACGTGTGCAGAAACACTTAGAATAATATTTTGGGCTAAAAGATGACCTTTCATAATTGCATTTCTCCCCTGCTTGTGAAGACTATTTTCAAAGGCTACTGTATTGTGTGTGTGTGTGTGTGTGTGTGTGTGTGTGTGTGTGTGTGTGAGAGGCGTTTGAAGGCAGCGTGTTCTTCTGTAAATCATTTCAACTCAAAGTGTTTTTTCTGAGTGTTTTGAATATTAAACTCTTGTAAAAGCTTCATGATAATTTATTATTTAAATCACCTTTTAAAGGAACTTATTATTGTTCCTCAAGTATCGGAAATAAAGTGGTGATGACATTCTAATAATAATAATAATAATAACAATAATATAATATAATGTATCCTTTATGCGATGCACTCACAGAGTTGTTTCACGCCAGTCGAACACATTTATTTGACTTTCCTCGGCTCCAACATCAACAGCAGTTACACGGATCACTGTGGACGCTTATTATGGGATGGCAAATATTGTGATGCTATTGGTAAATGGCAGAATGGAGCAGGGGCGGCAACTGGAGGGCTGCAAGCCCTAGACCACAAAACATGCTCTATACATATATATATATATATATATATAGAAATATAAATATAAATATATAAATATATATAAATATATAAATATATAAATATATAAATATATATATATACAGTCCGTCTGCTCACCTCTGCTATCTGGCCGCGGCCCAGCCGGCGCTGTAATGCTGAACAATGAATTTTAAATAAAGTCAAACATTTGCTCGCTGCAGTTCCAACACGCCGGTTCTGATGGCGCCGGGCGAGTCCCGGAGAGAGAGAGAACTTAATCCCCACTTGGGTTGTAAGCCCCACCTCCTCCGCGTGGCCCCGCCCCCCTTGACCTCTCGGCTCATTGCTCGCCGGGTAATGGACGCTGTGGGCCGCGGCGTCGGAATGTCACATCGCAGGAACCGGCCAATCAGCACGAGGCTGGGCAGAGCACACAGAGCGGGTCGCCTGGGTGTCAATATAATAGACTGGCTCATGATGTGTAAATATCCCCCCCTCTCACACACACACACACACACACACAAACACACACACCGGCCCAGGACCACGGAGCCCCCCCCCCCCCCCCCAGGGCCCAGGACCCCAGCAGACCCGATCCACCACCAGAAGGTCTGGAGGCTTTTTAATATTCCTGTTTCACCTCCTCAGCCACAGCAGTAATAACCACATTATTATGGGATGTATTCTTGTTTTCAGTATTTCACGTGCAACATATTAAATACGTATCAAAATGTACTGAAGATACTTATAAAGATAGATAAATAAATAATAATCTTTAAATGATTCTCTGGAATATTTAGATTTAAAATGTAATTATTATTATTATTATCGTCTGTTCCCTTTTTCATATTTATACATAATTAATTTAAATTCTGAATGATCTACGATATTTAATTATTATTATTTTCCTCTGAACTCATTTGTTTTTCAACCAGAATAAATATAAATAAATATAAATAAATATAAATACATAGAAATAAGTTCCCTGAACGTCACGTTAACTCGCAGCGCTGCTAAACATCGCCATTAATTCTGCAGATGTATAAAAACTAGCATTTAAAAACATACAAAATAAATACACACGTACTCACACACACACACACACAGCGTGTGTCGCCTTTATTTGTTTACAAATGAAACATTGTGATATTAATACGATGCAACGCTTTGTGAGTTTGTTACACGCTGCATGCAAATGAGCTGCAGCTGTGTGTAGAAGTTACACACACACACACACACGTACACACACACACACACATACACACGCACACACACACACGCACACACACACACACACACACACACACACACAAAGCCCTGCAGAATACACACGGGTACATACAGTGTTTGCCAAGCTTCATAGCTTCAGTCACTTCATATTAGTATTAATATTAGTCGTAGTAATAGCAGCAGCTCTGGTGAGACTCTCGTGTCGTAAATCTCCGAGGGGTCAGTGAACGCATCACGCTCTCTCTGATTCGCCGGTTCCCACATCCAGCGGCCTTGGATCTCGTTTCCAAACCTGCAGCTCAAGGTTGATCCGCTCCCCCTGTTGTTTTCATACATTAGTGACCCCCCCCCCCCCCCCCCCCCTCTTGAAATCCACCACCTGAGACGGCGCGGTGGCGTGGTAGTGTCAGGTGAGGCGATGAAAAACAAAGGCAGGAGGATAAAACATATAAATTGTGCCTCCGCCCGAAGTCCCGGGCCTCCGAGGATGACCTTTGACCCCGCAGCCTGCGAGGTATGTGCAGCCGCCGCTGCCGCCGCCGCGCGCGCACGCCGCACGCCAAGACGCCAAGACGCCGCACGCCGCACCGATCCGCCGAGGCAACCGCCGAGCGACCCGCTACCAGAGAGGCTGCTGGGAACGCCGTGAGCCCGAGAGCAGCCCAGTACAGAGAGAGGAGGAGAGGAGGAGAGGAGAGGAGGAGAGGAGAGGAGGAGAGGAGAGAGGAGAGAGGAGAGGAGGAGAGAGGAGAGGAGGAGAGGAGGAGAGGAGGAGGAGAGGAGAGGAGAGAGGAGAGGAGGAGAGGAGGAGAGGAGGAGAGGAGGTCAACCACACACACATTACATCATCCAGAGGAGACGAGCTTCAGTAACGTCTGAGGAAGAACATTTTATGAGCTCATCATGTTTGTTGTGGTTGAAGTGAGTGTGTGTGTGTCTGTGTGTGTCTGTGTGTGTCTGTGTGTGTGTGTGTGTGTGTGTGTGTGTGTGTGTGAGTGTGTGTGTGAGTGTGTGTGTGTGAGTGTGTGTGTGAGTGTGTGTGTGTGAGTGTGTGTGTGAGTGTGTGTGTCTGTGTGTGTGTGTGTGTGTGTGTGTGAGTGTGTGTGTGTGTGTGTCTGTGTGTGTGTGTGTGAGTGTGTGTGTGAGTGTGTGTGTCTGTCTGTGTGTGTGTGTGTGTGTCTGTGTGTGTGTGTGTGTGTGTGTGTGTGTGTGTGTGCTTGGGGCTGTTAGTGTGTTTATTGATTGTTTTTCAGTGATTTAAACCATGCTGTCCGTCCGGAGCTCCTTGTAACGATTACCTTGAACGCATCGGCCACACAGGCGTTTGCCTGCTGGCGGTCGCTTCCTGCCCCGCAGGGTCAAAGGTCAGAGGTCACGACCTTCCAGGGAAAGTCCATTTCTCAAGCGCCCTGAAACAGGTGGACGGCCTGTTGACTCAGAGAGGATCATGGGAAACACTGAGCGAACGGAGAGAGAGAGGACTCTCTCTCTCTCTCTCTCTCTCTACTCTCTCTCTACTCTCTCTCTCTCTCTCTCTCTCTCTCTCTCTCTCTCTCTCTCTCTCTCTCTCTACTCTCTCTCTCTCTCTCTCTCTCTCTACTCTCTCTCTCTCTCTACTCCCACCTCCACTCTCTCTCCCACTCTCTCCCACCTCTCCTCTCTCCACCTCCCCCTCTCTACTCTCACTCTCTCTCACCTCTCACCTCCCCACTCTCTCTCCACCTCTCTCTCCACCTCTCCCCACTCTCTCACCTCTCTCTCCCACCTCTCCCCACTCTCCCCCACCTCCCCACTCTCCACTCTCTCCTCCCTCT
>CM070100.1:22391486-22423986 GCA_036178185.1 Liparis tanakae | reverse complement strand
ACGTGTTCCTCACGTGTTCCTCAAGAGTTCCTCACGTGTTCCTCACGTGTTCCTCAAGAGTTCCTCACGTGTTCCTCACGTGTTCCTCAAGAGTTCCTCACGTGTTCCTCATGTGTTCCTCAAGAGTTCCTCACGTGTTCCTCATGTGTTCCTCACGTGTTCCTCACGTGTTCCTCAAGAGTTCCTCACGTGTTCCTCACGTGTTCCTCAAGAGTTCCTCACGTGTTCCTCACATGTTCCTCACGTGTTCCTCACATGTTCCTCACGTGTTCCTCACGTGTTCCTCACGTGTTCCTCAAGAGTTCCTCAAGAGTTCCTCACGTGTTCCTCACGCCTCACGTGTTCCTTGTTCCTCAAGAGTTCCTCACGTGTTCCTCACATGTTTCTCACGTGTTCCTCACGTGTTCCTCAAGAGTTCCTCAAGAGTTCCTCACGTGTTCCTCACGTGTTCCTCACGTGTTCCTCCCGTGTTCCTCAAGAGTTTCTCACGTGTTCCTCACTGTTCCTCACGTGTTCCTCAAGAGTTCCTCACGTGTTCCTCACGTGTTCCTCACGTGTTCCTCACGTGTTCCTCACGTGTTCCTCAAGAGTTCCTCACGTGTTCCTCACGTGTTCCTCAAGAGTTCCTCACGTGTTCCTCACGTGTTCCTCACGTGTTCCTCAAGAGTTCCTCACGTGTTCCTCACGTGTTCCTCACGTGTTCCTCACGTGTTCCTCAAGAGTTCCTCACGTGTTCCTCACGTGTTCCTCACGTGTTCCTCACGTGTTCCTCAAGAGTTCCTCACGTGTTCCTCACGTGTTCCTCACGTGTTCCTCACGTTCTCAAGAGTTCCTCACGTTCTCACGTTCCTCACGTTCCTCACGTCTCAAGAGTTCCTCACGTTCCTCACGTGTTCCTCACGTGTTCCTCACATGTTCCACACGTGTTCCTCACGTGTTCCTCACGTGTTCCTCAAGAGTTCCTCACGTGTTCCTCACGTGTTCCTCAAGAGTTCCTCACGTGTTCTCACGTTCTCAGTTCCTCACACGTGTTCCTCACGTGTTCCTCACGTGTTCCTCACGTTCCTCAGTTCCTCTCACGTGTTCCTCACGTGTTCCTCACGTGTTCCTCACGTTCCTCACGTGTTCCTCCACGTTCCTCACGTGTTCCCTCACGTTCCTCACGTTCTCTCACGTGTCCTCACGTGTTCCTCACGTGTTCCTCAGTTCTCACGTGTTCCTCACGGTTCCTCACGTGCCTCAAGAGTCTCACGTTCCTCACGTGTTCCTCACGTGTTCCTCACGTGTTCCTCAAGAGTTCCTCAAGAGTTCCTCACGTGTTCCTCACGTGTTCCTCAAGAGTTCCTCACGTGTTCCTCACGTGCTTCTCACGTCCTCACGTGTTCCTCACGTGTTCTTCCTAAACAGAGTAACATGAAGAACTACAGGAGGATGAAGATGCGTCTCCTCCTCCTCCTCCTCAAAGCTCCTCTGGTTACAATAATCCTGCTGATCCCAGATCAGGGAACACAGTCTGTGGCCTGCATGATGTTGCTCTGTGAGAACCAGCGTCTCTGTGAATGAGGGCCGGTCTGGAGGAGCGGAGGTCTTTGATAATGACCCCCCCCCCCAGCTTCAAACGGGAGCCTAGCGATGAGATCAGGCTGATTCCTCAGCCTCTCATATCCTGGCCCTCTGGATGGAGTGCTTCTCTTTCAGCGAGCGCGTCCTCCAACCTGCTGCTAGATAAATAAGCCGCTCTCGGGCCGCGGGCCTTTGTCCCCTCGGCCTCTTCTAATTGCTGACAGGTTTGATTCTCCAGCGGCAGCAGGAGCCGTTTGAGGCCTTTACCACCAGTAATTACTCTGGCTGCTAAACCCTCCTCTTCCTCCACCTCTTTCAGACCCCCCCCTCAGGAGTCCCTCTGTGGGAATACATTGAGTTACATGGAAGGTGTTCCACTCCAATTATCTCCAGCGCTGCATTAGGAGCGGTCCAAATATATATATATATATATATATATATATATATATATATATATATATATATATATATGTACATACATATACATTATATATATATATGTATGTACATACATATACAGTATATATATATATATATATATATATATATATATGTACATACATATATATATATATATATATGTATGTACATACATATACAGTATATATATATATATATATATATATATATATGTACATACATATACATTATATATATATATGTATGTACATACATATACAGTATATATATATATATGTATGTACATACATATACAGTATATATATATATATATGTACATACATATACAGTACATATATATATATATATATATATATGTACATACATATACAGTATATATATATATATATATATATATGTACATACATATACAGTACATATATATATATATATGTACATATATATATATATATATATATGTATATATATATATATATATATATATATATATATATATATATATACTACATATATATGTATATATACACATGAAAACTTCCCAAGTGGGTATGCATGCATCTTGGATAATGTTGTTATTTGGAGGCGTTTATGAGTTATAACAATGTCCGACAGACTCTATGAGCTTCTAAGAACCTCTATGAGACCCCCCCTCCCCCCCCCCCCCGCAACATTAAAATCTATTTACCCAGGAACAAAGGTGCACTTTATTTCCACTTAACCCCATTAGTCATAACGAGTGTTTCCAGAGTTCTGGAGCGCCTCCTCCCTCCGTGAGGCGTTCAGGAACACAGGGAACATTCCAGAGGTAATCACCGCCCCCGCTCCGTGGATTAGTCCTTCCCGTCGCATGCAGCATGAACTCTGCCAACGACGCACCCTGAGTGTGTGTGGCGTCGTAGAGCGTCGAGGCTCCATATATACCCTGAGTGTGTGTGGCGTCGTAGAGCGTCGAGGCTCCATATATACCCTGAGTGTGTGTGGCGTCGTAGAGCGTCGAGGCTCCATATATACCCTGAGTGTGTGTGGCGTCGTAGAGCGTCGAGGCTCCATATATACCCTGAGTGTGTGTGGCGTCGTAGGGCGTCGAGCCGCCATATACACCCTGACTGGGTGTGGCGCCGTAGAGCGCCGAGGCTCCATATATACCCTGACTGTGTGTGGCGGCGTAGAGCGGCGAGGCTCCATATACCCTGAGTGTGTGTGGCGTCGAGGCGCCGAGGCTCCATATATACCCTGAGTGTGTGTGGCGTCAGAGGCGCCGAGGCTCCATATATACCCTGAGTGTGTGTCGCGTCGTAGAGCGCCGAGGCTCCATATATACCCTGAGTGTGTGTGGCGCGTCGAGGCTCCATATATCCTGAGTGTGTGTGGCGTGTAGAGCGTGGCTCCATATATACCTGGGTGTGTGGCGTCGAGGCGCCGAGGCTCCATATATACCCTGAGTGTGTGTGGCCCACGAGACCGGGGCTCCATATATACCCCTGAGTGTGTGTGGCGTCGGGGCGCCGAGGCTCCATATATACCTGAGTGTGTGGCGTCGAGGACCAGGCTCCATACCACCCTGAGGTGTGTGGCCACGAGGACCGGGGCCCATAGGACCCTCTAATCCACTCAGCACACCAGCATCAGGATATGGGAACATGTAACCCCTCTCACTGACGCAGCTCTGAGGAACGCCGGGACCCCCGGGGCCACGAGGACCGGGGCCCACGAGGACCAGGGGCCCACGAGGACCGGGGCCACGAGGACCGGGGGCCACGAGGACGGGGGCCACGAGGACCGGGGCCACGAGGACCAGGGGCCCACGAGGACCGGGGCCCACGAGGACCGGGGGCCACGAGGACCGGGGGCCACGAGGACCGGGGCCACGAGGACCGGGGCCACGAGGACCGGGGGCCGCGAGGACCAGGGCCACGAGGACCAGGGCCACGAGGACCAGGGCCACGAGGACCGGGGGCCGCGAGGACCGGGGGCCACGAGGACTGGGGCCCCCGGGGCCACAGCGGCCCGTGGGCCTCTGACGGTGATAACCGGTTTATAGAAGAAGATGGAATGAGACGGGAGGAGCCACCAGGTCCAGGTCCCGGTCCAGGTCCAGGTCCTGGTCCTGGTCCAGCTGGGGCCGTCCGGTCGTAGACTGGGATCTCCACTGGAGCGCCAGTCGTCCCTCCGGCGGCCAATGGGATGGCGGCCACGCCTCGGCGCCCCGGCTCAGAGGGCGTTATCTGCAGGTGACTATCGGGGCGCTCACCTCAAAGGTCACAAGCTGCAGCCAATCACAGCGCCGCTCTGCTGAAGGTCATCTGAGCGACCTTTAGTGGTGGATACGACTCGCACAAAGAACGAGAGACAATACTTCATCCCTCCATCACAAGCCTCGACCTTTGTCGTCACGGCGACAACAACATGAAAAAAAGACTTCATCATCCAAACATCCACTCACAGGAAGGAGGACCAGAAGCAGTCCTGAGGGACCAGAACCAGTCCTGAGGGACCGGCTGAGGGACCAGAACCAGTCGGGAGGAGGAACCATGGGGATGCACGACATCTGGAGCGAAAGAGAGAGAGGAGAGAGAGGAGAGAGGAGATAGGAGAGAGAGAGAGAGGAGAGAGAGGAGAGAGGAGATAGGAGAGAGAGAGAGAGGAGAGAGAGGAGAGAGAGAGAGAGAGGAGAGAGAGAGAGAGAGAGAGAGGAGAGAGAGGAGAGAGGAGAGAGAGAGGAGAGAGGAGAGAGAGAGAGGAGAGAGAGAGAGAGGGCGCCTCACCGTGACGGCAGCTATCTGCGCCGCGTGTCACTCCGGCTGCTCACACTTTGATGACCTTCAACACAAAGGTCATCTCCCCAAAAGGTGGAGGACATTATCTCTTCGCTCAGCGAGGCACCTGCAGCTTCATCTCTGAACTCAGGAAGACCTGGAGGACACCTGGAGAACACCTGGAAAACACCTTGAGAGGACATGGAGAACACCTGGAGAACACCTGGAGAACACCTGGAGAGGACCTGGAGAGACGGAGACGCTTAGCCTTATAAAGGAGCATCAACACCTGTTCATCAACACCTGTTCATCGATCACCTTGTATAAAAGTTGTTCAGGTGTGTTCTGACGTGCCGCGCTGTGATTGGTTGCCTCTTTGACATAAAGTACCATATCCGTTTAATTCATTATGCAAATGAAACACATTTAGACGACATCATTATTGAATCCGAGTAATTTGTTCCCAATTTCCGTCGCACGCACTTATTAATAAATACTTGTGTATGTTAATTGAAGAGTCGTGTTTGTGGGTTCAGCTGTGTGCAGGACCCCGCGGGGACCCTCAGACAAGCCCCTGTGTGTGTGTGGAGGAGCAACATGGTAATCGGATGCTTAATGTAGGCAAATTGCAGTCAGAGTGTGCCGACTGTGTGTGGGATGCTGATGCTGCCGGAGCGCTAATCACAGGATTCCTTTCTGCTTCCAGCTCTGAGCATCCCGCCCGTCCCACTCCTTCCTCCTGTGGCTGCAGAGCGCCGCTCTAACCTGCTCTGCACGGCGCCTCCTCCAGCCCACAGAGGAGGCCCGTGTCCTGGTGGCTATGCAAATATCGATAGAGCACAAACCGCTCCGTCTTCTCAACATGCTAATCTGGAGACTCATTTACTGCATGTTCTTTAAATCACTGTCACATCACTGCCTCTTCACGCCGCGGCGCTCAGGGAGGAGCTCCACGTGTTGAGAGGAAAGAGATGAAATCCAGAGGCGCGTGCTGCAAACCCAGCACTCCTATTGGTCCTCGGCCCTGGGCACGCAGCTGGACACGGCCGGTTCTCACCGCGAGCGTGTTGTGAACCCTCGGATGGGTCCTCTCAGCCCTCCTTCAGGAGGACACCTGTCCCCCGGCCGCTCAGCGTGACCTCAGCGTGACCCCAGCGTGACCCCAGCGTGACCTCAGCGTGACCCCAGCGTGACCTCAGCGTGACCCCAGCGTGACCCCAGCGTGACCTCAGCGTGACCCCAGCGTGACCCCAGCATGACCTCAGCGTGACCTCAACGTGAACCCAGCGTGACCCCAGCGTGACCCCTCAGCGTGACCCCAGGTTGACCCCTCAACGTGACCTCAGCGTGACCCCAGCGTGACCTCAGCGTGACCCCAGCGTGACCTCAGCGTGACCCCAGCGTGACCCCAGCGTGACCCCTCAGCGTGACCTCAGCGTGACCCCAGCGTGACCTCAGCGTGACCTCAGCGTGACCTCAGCGTGACCCCAGCGTGACCTCAGCGTGACCTCAGCGTGACCCCAGCGTGACCCCAGCGTGACCTCAGCGTGACCTCAGCGTGACCCCAGCGTGACCTCAGCGTGACCCCAGCGTGACCTAGCGTGACCCCAGCGTGACCTCAGCGTGACCTCAGCGTGACCTCAGCGTGACCTCAGCGTGACCTCAGCGTGACCTCAGCGTGACCCCAGCGTCACCCCAGTGGCCTGCAGGGACACAGGGAGGCTTCTACCTGTGCGGCCTCACCCTTCCCGTGTTCTCCTCAGGGCGGGGGGCTCTGAGGCGTTCAGGAGGAGGTCAGGAGGAGGTCAGGAGGAGGTCAGGAGGACGCCCTGTGGAGGCGGAGCTCCCGGGGAACGCCTCGCCTGGCTTTCCGGTGTCCTTGATCCGCTTCCTCTCCTGCTCTGGAAGTTGCTGCTCCTTCTGTTTTTGAAATGAGTGAAGATGAAGAAGCACCTGCAGCGCCGACCTTGTGGCGGTCCCGGCTCTGGGCTCCTCTGTGGAGGTCACGAGGTGGGAGTGGAGGCTTTAGGGAGTCACCGGCTCCTCTCAGCTCCGCTCGTCACGCTGCCGTCGCACATCTGCCCCGTATATCAAAGAGCGGCGCATTCCTGAGCACAGAGCAGGTGATTTGTGGTCCGCTCTCCTGCTCTTTTCATTAAAACTCCTCCGTGATCTAACTGCTCACCGGGCTCACAGCGAGGCCTTTGGAATCCGTCATGTCGGACAGGCCGCAGCGCACTAAGACTGCTCTGACATCACAATACCTTCATGTGTTTCCTCTTGTCCTCAACAGATGGACAATCATGCAGCCAGAGCTTTTTTAAAGTGTTTAATAAATGTAATACAACCTATGTAGTGTTGAAGAAAGGGGCCTAAACCAGAACCATGTGCCGGGGGCCGTTAGGGGCCACAGCTAATACGGCCCAACATGTGGCCCCCGGCCCGCGAGCAGGTTCACTCACATGTCGGACGCTTTATGACCTTCAGCCGGTGCTTACCCTCTAATTTATAGCGTGATATTGTGTTTTCATATTCTCTTAGAGGGGAGTCATAAAGTGATGTCTTTCATGTTCCCTCCCACCAGAGGAGCAGAACGGGGTGTCGTGTTCCCGCTGGGTAATATGTGAACGTGTTTGACTTACTGTCACATTAAGACGGGCGTCGTGACCCCACGGCCCGTTAGCGCGGTCCGGCCCTCCAGCTCAACCTGACAGCGCCAACAGATGATAAAGTATTCCAGAGCCGGGACGGGGTCGCCTCAGATTATCATCCCAATAATCTGAATTAAAGCATGAGCACAATGAACGGGTCCTCGCCCATGTGCTCCAGCCTCTCTCTTCATCCTCAAAGGCGTTACATCGTCCTTGAACAAGAGTGAAGTCGATCGGACGAGCTTTGTGGGAGGAATCCGCAAATGTATAACGGACAAAAAGACATTTCAGCAAAAGACGCCAAAAATGCAAAGAAATATAAATATATATATATATATATATATATATATATATATATATATATATTAATATTTCTTTTATATATATAGGAATATATTCATATTATGAATATATTCCTATATCAGTGGAGACATTTGAGGATATATATATATAAATTATATATATATATATATATATATATATATAAATTATATATATATATATATAAATCTATAAATACAGCTCTGCTGGCTGAGTCAGAGGCGAAAGGGACAGCTACCAGTATTAATAACAGTGACAAATGGTTGACTCATGTGTATCATCTCCGTTTATATTATCATATTGCCAACATTAAATTCTTCCTTCCAAAGATCCAGAATACATTGATTATGGGGGGGAATGTGAACATGAGACACAGGACATCAGGAACATGGGCGGTGCCGCGAGACACCAGAGCATCTCCAGAGCTCACGGCTGTCTGGGGGAAACACATTCAAATGGAAACGGTTGTTTTTACGGTTTGATTTTACGATGGAACCAAAATCCCAAAACACACATTGTGTGCAACGTGAACGTAAATGTCTAAACATGCTATACATGTATATTATCATTATAATTGGTTTGACTAATGTAAAACAGTCGCATGTGTGTGGTGAAAAGCCTTTGCCCAAACCGTCATGTGAAGCTACAGCCTGTAATATTCACTTAACATTGACCACAACACTCAATGAGAACACGAGCAGCTGAGATCCTCCATGTATGAAATGCTATCTAACGCACATTTTGAGGGGCCTAATATTGCACTAAGCCCCAGCATCTCTCCCGGAGATGTCCTCCAGATAGGCCGCTAATCTGCTGGTGTGCACACACCGCGGGGAGCAGGTGTGTTTGGTTAGGATGCTCCTGTCATGTCTGCGCGAGCCTTATCTGCCCCTCCATGTCCCACTCAGGAGGCACGAGCCCTTCCCATGATTGTGATTTGCCTCTCGAGTAAAGTGCACACACACGCGCACGCGCACGCGCGAGTCTGACAGAGGTGAGATCATGTCAAGTCGCCTCGCGGCTGCACCTGGTCGCTCTGTTTCTTCTCTCCATCTGAACGCGTTGCAATATTTATTATTAATACAAATACAAATACAAATACAAATAATAATAATAATAATAATAATAATAATAATAATAATAATAATAATAATAATAATATGTACCAATGTGAGCAACCTTTCTGGACCTTTGTGTTTATCATGCACGAGCGCCGATCTTTTTATTTTTCCTCTTTTTTTCTACCGGAACCTCCACCGGGGTGAGGCGGAAGTGACGTCAGACCAGGAAGTGCAGCGCGTTGCCGACAGAAGTGAACCGCGATGGATAACGACAGCGGCGGCGGCTCGTAGCTGGAGGACCGAGACCCCGAGGTACGGCGGCGTGTGAGCGAGTGAGAGAGCGAGTGAGAGAGTGTGTGCGTGTGTCTGTGAGTGTCTCTGTGTGAGTGTCTGTGTGTGTCTGAGAGTTGCTCTGTGTGTGTGTGTGTGTGTGTGTGTGTGTGTGTGTGTGTATATATGCTAGCTCAGGAGCTAGCCGCACGTAGCTAACGATAGTCTGCATACCAGCGCGTCACAGCGGCGTTACAGGTGTTTACGGTAATGCCGCCGCGTTACCGTAAACCAGCTGGTTGACGTCAGCTGGTTGACGTCAGCTGGTTGACGTCAGCTGGTTGACGTCAGCTGGTTGACGTCAGCTGGTTGACCTCCCGCTGTGCCCCGTTGACTGGTGACCCCTCTGACCTCAGCGGCGCTCCTCGGGGGGCGGAGCTTGTTCCTGTTGCTCCTCGGTGTCCCTGATGAGGTCATCGTGTCTTCCTCCTCTTCTCTAGGAGTGACGACTCGCTCACATCGACCAGCACAACTGCTTAGACTTAGTTTCCTGTAGTTGACTAATCTCAGGTGTGTGTGTGGTTGCTATGGCAGCGGGCGCCGCGCCGCGTGGATGCTAACGGCGTTTTCTGTTGTGCAGATGACTCCCCGCCGGCCCCGCTCCGCCTGAGGGTTCCTCCGTGGACGCCCAGCGGCGCCGCCTTCCCCGCGCTCTCGGGAGGCGATGTCTGCAGCTCCTCGCGCGCCGACCCACACGCCCTCCACCCCCTCCACGCCCTCCACGCCGCCCCCGCGCTGGGCCGCCGGCTCGTAAGCGGTGCCGACGATGTCGCTGGGCGAGCCGTCCCAGAAGTGGTTCCCGACCCACGTCCAGGCCACGGTGCTGCAGGCCGCCGGCCTCCAGGCCAAAGGCAAGAACGGCACCAACGACGCCTACACCATCATCCAGCTGGGCCGGGAGAAGTACTCCACCTCGGTGGCCGAGAAGACGCTGGACCCCGTCTGGAGGGAGGAGGCGTCCTTCGAGCTGCCCGGCCTGCTGCTGGAGGGAAACCCCGAGGTGTACGAGCTGAGCTTCATCGTCATGCACCGCTCGCTGGTCGGCATGGACAAGTTCCTGGGCCAGAGGTCGGTCAACCTGAACGGCGTCTTCGACAACAAGCAGCGCAAGAAGACCGAGTGAGTGTCCTCAGACGGCCTCCTGCAGCCCCACGGGCAGCCAGCAGGGGGAGGGGGGCGGCCGGTCAGATGAGAAACCTTTATTAGTCGACACGATAGACAAAAGACGAGACGCACACAGCAGACGCTCCAGAGAACACGGACCGTCAGAGCTGAAGGTCAACAGATCAGACGGCATGAGGCTCAGGACGGTCTCGCTCTCGCTCTCTCTCTCGCTCTCTCTCTCGCTCTCGCTCTCTCTCTCTCTCTCTCTCTCTCTGAGTCATGTGTCCTGCACTGACTGGCTGTTTGTGAGGAAGTGGAAACTGTTCCTTTTCCCAGTCGAGCAGCAGATCTAGATCAGTTGTGTGTTTCTGGCCTCTCGCTCCACCCCCCTGCTCAGTGGTTCTGTGTGTGTGTGTGTGTGTGTGTGTGTGTGGTTCTAACATCATGAACCGACTCCTTCACGCCGTGGTTCAACCCGCCTCGGTTCACCGTGACTATAGGCCGGCTGCAGTTGACCCGGTCCGTAGTTTCAAAGCGTGTCACTCCGGTGAGGCCTCCGGTGAGGCCTCCGGTGAGGCCTCCGGTGAGGCCTCCGGTGAGGCTGCAGGTGAGGCCTCCGGTGAGGCTGCAGGTGAGGCTGCAGGTGAGGCTGCAGGGTGTCATTGGGCGCGGCAGCGAGCCGTTCTCCATTGTTGATGAATTGCTTTCGGCTTAATCACTCTTCATTGTGCGCCCGACACCGGCCCAGCCGGATCGACACGCTGGCCGCGCCCGCTTCCCACGGCCGGCGACACCTGGACGGCTACCTGGGCCGGCTCTGTGTACATGCTGCTTACTGGGGGGGGGTAAAATCACCTCCATCTCATCTGTGTGACTACTGTCTGGACAGAGGGGGGGGGATGGAAGAGGTCAAGTCACATTAGGCTGAACTTGGGGGCGTTGTCTCTGACACACACACACACACACACACACACACACACACACACACACACACACACACACACACACACACACACACACACACACACACACACACACACACACACACACACACACACACACACACACACACACACACACACACCTATTAACCGGTAACAACCCAACTGGATCCGGTGCTCATTAACTCTCTGCACATTTAAACGTGGAACAACATGAGCACACTTCCTGTCCGCCCATCACTTAAAGGGCCGGCGCGCGTCCTAATCAGCGCGGACGGCCGTGTTTGTTTTGGCAGCTCGAGGCCGAGCACTCCGTCACGGCTCTGCCGGCGGCGCTCGCGGGCCTCTATCCCACGGGCCGCGGGCCGGGCTGGGCGCCGTGTCCTCGGCCCGCCGCGTGTTGTCGGGCTGACGTATCGGGGAGGGAGGCCCGTCCTGATATCCGAGTCGGCGGCCCATAATTATCGCACACCTGTGTTTGTTGACCGTGAGCAGGTTCCCAGCGCTCCGGCCGAGGGGGAGGTTTGTCTTGGCCTTGAGGCGCCGCAGCGCCTGGGAATCGGAGCCGGGCCTTCGGGCGGCTGGAGTGGAGCTCCGGGCGGTCCAGGCGGTCGTAACCTGTGAAGGTGCTGCGAATGCTCACAGAACGGGGAGCGCTCTGCGCTCTGCGGGCCTCGCCGCCTCATTAGCATGTATGAACTGTTGTCCTGCGACGGCTTTGCCTTTTCACAATTGCCTGTCGTTGCATTTCTGAACAAAGGCCAGATTTGTGCAAATGCCACTTTATTTGGCCGGGAGAGAGAGCGTGAATCCCATTACTTCCAGCCGGAGGAGCGGGAGGTTAAACAAACAGCAGCCGAGCCGCGGCGCTCTGTATTATTCAGCGGCGCGGCGGCGCTTGTGTTCCGTGTTCACAGAATAATGTTGATCCCTGAATGATGAATCGTGCTCCGCCGGCGTCTAAAGTTCAAGCGCTTTAAGCCGCTGCATTGGGATGAGTCCGCCGCGTTAGCCTCAGAGACGTCCACAGGAGGAGGCGAGGGAGTCCTCTTGGGGGGACGCGCTGTCCTCCTGCCGTCTGCAGACGCCCACTGACCCCCCCCCCTCTCCCCAGCTGGCACGCCCTGGAGTCGAAGCCGGGCCGCAAGCGTAAGGAGCGCGGCCGGCTGCAGGTGAGCGTCCAGTTCGTGAGGAACAACATGACGGCCAGCATGTTCGACCTGTCCATGAAGGAGAAGCCGCGCTCGCCCTTCTCCAAGCTCAAGCACAAGATGAAGGGCCGCAAGCACGACGGCTTCAGCGACGCCTCCGCCATCGTGCCGCGCTCCGCCGCCGCCGAGCCGAGCGCGCCGCCGGGCCCGGGCGGAGGCCGCTGCTGGCCGGGGGCCACAAGATGTCCGCCGCACACTCCATGTCGGACCTGGTGGGCGCCGGCCCCCGAGCCAAGCCCGACGCCATGAACGCCATCGACGAGAGCGGTGAGGGGGATTTGAGCAACTGTCATAGAAATGGTTATAATATGACTATTAGACAATAATAAGACTATTAGACATTAATAAGACATTAATAAGAATATTAGACATTAATAAGACTATTAGACATTAATAAGACATTAATAAGAATATTAGACATTAATAAGACTATTAGACATTAATAAGACATTAATAAGAATATTAGACATTAATAAGACTATTAGACAGTAGTCTACAGATTCAAATAGTTTCCTTACCTTTTTTTGAGAACAAAGAACAAACATAAAACTTTAATCATATTCAATTATATTCTTATTTATTTGTGGTTATTGTTATAACTTGTTTTTTAAATTTGTTTTTATATATATATATATATATATATATATATATATATATATATATATATATATATATATATATATATATATTTGTTATATACCGATGTAGAAGATGTCTCTGAGCCCCATGTGGTGGTCACCGGTACTGATGGCTGATGAAAGAGATGCATTGTGGGAGTCTCCTCCGCACTCTGGCCGGGGGAAGTGGACCCTCGCCATGCGCCTTGAAGTGCAGCTGTCGGGGGGGGGGGGGGGGGGGGCTTATCAGGCCTCTTTGTTGTGAGTCAGCTTGGGAGCGGAGGATGAGGACCTCTCAGAGCGCTTGCTCCTGCAGGAGGAGCCTCCTCCTGTAGGGGGTTGCTCCTGACCCCACAGAGGTCAGAGGTCAGGGATGTGTCGCTAGTGAAGGAGTTATGGGCCTACACGAGAGGGCTGAAAGCAGAGCGATGTGGACCAATGAGATGCCTCAGAGAGCTCCGCCCCCTGCGCCCTGTGACGCCGCCTCTGTTGCAGGAGGAGGTCCTCACCGGCGCTCCCACAGCGAGATGCCGCGCGGCCTGGACGGGGAGGCGCCGGGCGACCCCTTCTCCGGCCTCGGCGACGCCCTGCCCCACAAGTACGCCACGCTGCCGCGCAACCGCAACCCCTTCCAGGGGGGGGCGGGGGGGGCGGCGTGGGACCGGGAGGACAAGAAGGACAAGAAGGACAAGGTCAGCCTCCTGGAGCGCGTCACCGGGAAGAAGGACGGGCGCAAGGCCAACGCCACGGGGCGCTCCGGCAGCTCCGGGGACCTGCGCTCGCCCAACCCCTTCAGCCCGCCGGACGCCAACCCCTTCGTCTACAAGGGGTACGCCTCGTGGGCCTCGTGGGTCACCTTGTGGGTCACCTATGGGTCACCTGTGGGTCACCTGTGGGTCACTTGTGGGTCACCTGTGGGTCACCTGTGGGTCACTTGTGGGTCACCTGTGGGTCACCTGTGGGTCACTTGTGGGTCACCTGTGGGTCACCTTGTCAGGGTCACCTGTGGGTCACCTGTGGGTCACCTGTGGGTCACTTGTGGGTCACCTGTGGGTCACCTGTGGGTCACCTTGTCAGGGTCACCTGTGGGTCACCTGTGGGTCACCTGTGGGTCACTTGTGGGTCACCTGTGGGTCACCTGTGGGTCACCTTGTCAGGGTCACCTGTGGGTCACCTGTGGGTCACCTGTGGGTCACCTATGGGTCACCTGTGGGTCACCTGTGGGTCACCTGTGGGTCACCTGTGGGTCACCTGTGGGTCACCTGTGGGTCACCTGTGGGTCACCTGTGGGTCACCTTGTCAGGGTCACTTGTGGGTCACCTGTGGGTCGCCCTCTACTAGATGTCTGTGGCGCTGACTCTCTTGCGTTCCCTTGGCAGTGAGAAGAAGTCCAGAGGAAGCGACCCCCTGGCGTTCGTCCAGAAGAAGAAGGACGTGTACGACCGTCCTCAGGTACGCCCGCCGCCTCACCTGAGGAGGCCTCAGGAACTGTGGCTGGTGCCGTGTGTGTGATGTTTTTAATTGTGACCTCTCGACCTCTGTGGCCTCGCAGCCGGTGACACGGCTCTCCGAGGCCTCGGAGCGTCGGGCTCATTAGCAGCTGCCGCGCGGCGCGCTCTGAAGTGGTGTGAAGTTTCGGTGCTGAAGGTCGTCGGCGGTCGCCTGTTGCACTTTTTCTGTAATTGGAGGTTTTTGTTTTTTAGGACACAGAAATGTCTTCAGATATATTATTGTACATGTCGTCGTTATTATTTTGCGGGTAAAGATAAATGCGTCGGCGCGGTTACTTACGAGGGAGCCGAGCAAAGTGACGCCTAAATGAGGAAGAGGAGGCTGATAATAGCTTTCCTCACCTTTCTTTGTGGGTGTTGAGGGCTCCACCCACCCCCACCCCCCCCCCCCCCCACGGTGCCTCGCAGAAATGGCAGCTCCCATTTCCTTCGATTCAAGGCCCTAATTAACCACACACAGGGGGGGGGGGGGGGGGGGAGAGATTTCAAAGAACTGAGCTTTTAGATTCTCCAAGCTGAGCTCATTAGAAACTGTAATGACACAACTGGAGAATGCCAAGTGTCGCTTATCTCCCCTCAGCGCCCGGCAACCACAGAGAGAGAGAGAGAGAGAGAGAGAGAGAGAGAGAGAGAGAGAGAGAGAGAGAGAGAGAGAGAGAGAGAGAGAGAGAGAGAGAGAGAGAGAGAGAGAGAGAGAGAGAGAGAGAGAGAGAGAGAGAGAGAGAGAGAGAGAGAGAGAGAGAGAGAGAGAGAGAGAGAGAGAGAGAGAGAGAGAGAGAGAGAGAGAGAGAGAGAGAGACCCCATATGCCCCTCAGTTCTCTTATTCCCTCTTGGATAGTTTAAGTGCAGTATTTCTCAGAAAGACACCTTGTGGGTCACCTCTGTTCTCGAAGCCCTTCCTCGTGCTCTGTTGGTTCCTCCCGGTTCCTCGTGGTTCCTCCCGGTGCCCCCGTGGCCTCTGCAGGTGCGTGGGGGGGGCTGATACCTGTGGTATTCTAAACAGGCGTCTATCCGTCCGGGGGAGGACGCCCAGCACGGCGATAGAGAGCTGCTCATTAAAACGGTTCCTGCCGGCCGGCCGGCCTGTGAGCGTGACCTTTCTGATTGCGTGACCTTTCTGATTGCGTAAATATGCAGCCTGGCCTTTCCAGCGCCTGTAGAACAAAGAGCTCATTTAAATGTGTATTGTTCCAGCGGCTGAAGTACAAAGAAGGACGTTCAGCCGCGCTGTGGAACGCTCCGTCTCCCTCTAAACGGCGTCTCTGGCCGCAGCCGAGAACACGCTGACGCGTGTAAATCCCCCCCCGGCTTTAAAAGCTCTCAATTAGCCTTCGTTAGCGGCGGCGAGGAGCCACCAACACCTGGCGCTCGGTGTCGCGCCAGGCCGACACGTCTAATGAGCTTCTCCAGGCGGCGCCTGACGGAGCGCTCCCCTTCTCCGTCTGCAGGAGGCGAAGCAGGAGAGCGCCCTGGCCTACAGCAACCTGTCCTTTGACGAGGTGGTGCAGGACCTCCTCAAGCAGAAGGAGGCGCTGAAGAGGAAGGACGCCCACATCCGGCAGCTGGAGGACTACATCGACGACCTGCTGGTGCGCGTGATGGAGGAGACGCCCAGCATCCTGCGCACGCCATACGAGCCCAAGAGGAAGGCGGGCAAACTCACCAAGAAGTAGAGCGGGGGGGGCATCAATCAATCAATCAACGTGATCAAAGCCAAATTAACGATTCTCTGCTTTAGAACATTTGTATTCAGTGTTTTTTACATACTTTTTGTAACTGTTTGGGGCTCTGGAACCCGCAGGTACGCCGCTCACCGATTGGTTCCCTGGGTTTGGGGTTCCCCGTGTCGTGTCACTCGTTCACACGCAGCTTCAGTGTTTAAAGCTTCACGCCGTTTGAAGTCCAAAGTGTTGACCAGACGGACACGTGGCGGAGCCGCGGTCGCCGTGGTTACGCCGGGCGCGGCCGCCTCCGACTCCCCCTCCCCCTCCCCCTCCTCCGCCTCCGACTCCTCCTCCTCCTCCTCCTCCTCCTCCTCCTCCTCCTCCTCCTCTTCCTCTGCTGCTGGTTCTCAGTTCCTTTGTTTCCCCGGTCCAGGTAACGGGCGTGTTGGCCTGTTTATGCGAGCGACCTCCTGACCTCCAGCTCCGGGTCGTTTTACTGACGTTTGAAGTGCAATAATGGACCTGCTTTACATCTGTTTACATGTCGTCATCTCTGTGGATCTGGTTTGAACGGCTTCTTCAAGATTGTATTACTGCACACGAACAACCTTTATTTATACATGTTCCAGGGCTCACGGACACTACTGTGAGATACGCACCTTTACGGCCACGCCCACTTCTGTATTCTCGGTACCATGTGACGTGTTTCTGTAGCTTACCGTTTGAATATGAACTTCCATCAGCATCCACTTGTTTACACAGGAGTAGTTTACATCGCTTGGTTCTAACGCTCAAAACCAGGAAGCAGAAGCGTGTCGCCCGCTCCTCGTCTCACGGCTTCACGGCTGCTGGAGGTCACCGGCCACCGGGAAGGTCGCGCTCGGCAGCCGGAGCCGAGCGCCGGCTGCCCGGCTTCCTGTCGTTGTTTTATAGCTCGTCCTCACGCCGCCCGGTTAAGGTGAACCCAAGAGGTCGACAACAACAACAACAACAACAACAACAACACGGCCTGCATCGTTAGGACTCAAAACCCAGAAGAAGACGTCACCATTAGGCCCGCGGCCACACACACACACACTAAACCAGTACATATGGGGTTCCTCCCCCGAGGGGGCGGAGCATGTGCTGAACCTTCTGGTGGAGATGTCCTGGTCTCAGGTCTGATCTGCTGCTCCGGGTCTCTTGAGTCCTCTCTGGTCACGTGTCGCTGGTCATGTGACGCTGCTCGCCATCGGCCGCTGCCAGACACGGAGGCTGAAGCTCCTGACGGCGAGATGGTGAAGGAAAGGGTGGCCGTGTTTCTAAGATGTCGGTTAGAGAAGTTTACGCGATAGTTTGGAGTCGGGTGCACCGTCCCTTTAAGGTCCTTAAGTTCCTTTAAGGTCCTCCCGGGTCCTAGTGGTCTGGAGCCCCGCCCCCTTGTGGCCGGCCTGTTGGTCCCAGCCTGACGATAACGGCGTGTTGGCCTTCTTTCTGCATGTCGGTCACACGTCAATGAAGTCGTTTTCTACTCCTGATTCCTGTGTGGGCCTCGGTCCGCTCCTCTTTGCACCTGTGTGTAACTTGAACACCTGGCTGTAAGTCGTGATGCGGGCCGTGGAGAGGCGTTCCTCTGAGGGCCGTGGGGCCGCTGTCCTGAGGCGGCATCATGATCATCTTTTCAATAAACTCTCAAGGAAAACGTCGTTTCTGGTTTGTTTTCTCAAAGAGATCAAAAGCTGATAAAGAAATGCATGCATCACTCCTCTTCTTCAGAGAGGAGGACACATCCAGAGGACTCCTCTTCCTCTTCAGAGAGGACACATCCAGAGAGGACTCCTCTTCAGAGAGGACACCATCCAGAGAGGACTCCTCTTCCTCTTCGTAGAGGAGGAGACATCCAGAGAGGACTCCTCCTCCTGTCCCTCTGTTCCTCTTCTTGTTTTTCCTCCTCTGTTCCTGTTCTTCTTCCTCTGTTCTTCTTCCTCTCTTCCTCCTGCTCTGTTCTTCCTCCTCTGTTCCTCTGGCTAACACCTGGCCCATCGTCTTCTGGATGAATTCAAAGCTTCTCAATTAACTCAGATCTCACCAGCAGTTAAACCACGATTAGTGTTTTTAATTGCTCCCCCTGTTCTGGATTCTTCTCTCGGTGAAAGCTCGACTTGTTAAAACTCTCTAAGTGCAACACGTTTGTGTTGAAGTCTTTTTGGGCCATAAACTGTTGTTTACCAGCGGAAGCAGCGCCGCCACACACACACACACACACACACACACACACACACACACACACACACACACACACACACACACACACACACACACACACACACACACACACACACACACACACACACACACACACACACACACACACACACACACACACACACACACACACACACACACACACACACCTGTCCGTCATCTCGTCTCCTGCAGGTGAGGGCGACTCGGATCCTGCAGTGAAACGCCCGCTGACTGGAACAGTGACACTAGCAGCGGCGCTAATTGGATAATTAGGTTAAACCGGGTTTTTAATGAGGCTAAATGCAGGTGTCGGTGACATGAGCGCGCCGCCGAGCTCGTGACGACCGTTTTATAACCGCCTGCTGACATCACTGTCAGCATCCATCACGCAGCGGCGCTGCTGCCGCGGGAGACGCCGGACACAAATAGGCGTGTAATTGGGCCTCGGGTCGCTGTCACCTGGTGTGTTCGCCGGCTAATTGGCTGCTCACTGTCGGCGGGTCGGGTTGCGGCCGCCCGGCTCCCGCGCGGCACGCGTCGCCTGCCGGCCGGCTGCTGCAGCCACTGAGCCGCCTCGGGGAGGCCGAGCCGCGGAGCCGCCGCGTGCCGCGGGCCCGGGGGCCCGGGGGCCGAGCCGCGGGTCCCCGGCACGGCCCTTTAAATATGGATGCGCGTCGCAGATCAATGTCGCCCCGCACGTGTCTGAATGGAGGAGCCGCGCAGAACCCTAGACGAGGACCGGCAGGCGGACGAGCCGCGGGGAGAAGCTCCGGGCAGCTGGCCGGACGGGACGGCGGACAGGTGACGGCGGACAGGTGTCAGGGTGTCAGGGTGCCCCCCCCCTGCGGGGCTCTTTGTGGACGGTGAGTACCTGAAAGGTGCTTGAGATAAATCGGGCGTCGTCGTATTGTCTTCTCGATCGCTGCCACGCGTCTGCTGTCAGGGGAACGAGCAGCTGGGCCAGGGGGGCGGGGCCTGGGGGGGCGGGGCCAGGTGACACACCTTCACCTTCACCTTCACGCTACATCGAGAATACCTTTTATGATCTTACAAACATTGAAGATGTTTTACTTCCAGGCGGTGAAGTCGGGCGGAGTCCATCTGTTTTTATTTATTACGCTTTCAGCATCGTGTGGAATCCAGAACGATGAAAACATTTATCATACCATTACAAATGTTATGGTCCTATATCTGAATAATAATGACTTTAGTCACACATCGGACAACGAAACAAACTTTAGAGGCGCTAAAGACATAAGAAGGTATGAAGTTGTAATGCGGTGACACACCTGTTAGCTCGTGTGCTAACAGGTGTGGCGTGTAGTTCAGCAGGTTGTAATCCTCAAGTCGTCGGGTAACGGTTTTCATTCAAAAGTTATGGTGCTAACACGCTAGCTAGCTCTGGATGTTGCTGCTTCGCTAGCTCGCCATTAATTAACTGTTTTTAACTTTCTTTTTATTTGGAGATGAGATGGACAGTTCAACGTCTCACTGATGTTTCGTTAGCTTAAGTTTCTGTAACTTTAACGTTGCATGTCGTCACCGCTGTTTACCGTCGTTTAGAACACGGCTAACGTAACTGCACTTGATTACAGAATTAGCTTGTCTCCTTTTTATTGGTTGACACTATTAAAAGATGGTTTGTGGTCTCGTGCTCTTGTGCCTGTTAGCGGTCCGCCTGCTGCTGGTTGGTCCTGCAGGCCGTGGCGCCGTGCAGCTGTAGCAGCGGGATCGATCCCATTAGAAGTTCAATGCAATAGCAACGCCTCGTTAAACTGGAGGAATACGATCGATCAGCCGGCCGTCTCCCGCGCTGCAGGAATGCTGCTGAGCTGCAGCTGCACAGCCAAAAGCCTCCAGAGGGGAATCCCCGGGCCGTCCATCCCCGCGTCAGGAGCCTCCTCCCGGGAACGCAGCCATGCAACGTGTTCCCAGTACCTGCATGAGGGACGTCTCGCTGAGCGGCGGCTGATCCCCAGGACTCGCCTGAGGTTTGTGTCGACTCCATGAGCGTCTGGCGAGGCGCGCCGCAGCCTGCAGCTCCCCGTTGAGCCGAGATGCTCGTCCAGACGCGTTCACCTGGAGCGTGACCTCCTCCAGACGGAGATTCATCTTCATTACCTGATCTAAATGTTGTGCAGAACACGGGACCCCTTCAGCGGCTCCGTGTTGTAGGCAGAAGGCAAACAGCGGGGCACACAGCCGGCCTTCATTATTGATAATTAAGATGTATAAATATGCTTTCTGGCACTTGACTTGTCGATTGCAACGCAACATTTTTTTCCACCAAACTCTGAAAGTGCCAAGGTAGACAAGGTGAGGGCACGAGCGCCGCAGTGTGTACTCTGTGGCACAGGGTGGCTGGCAGGCAGCGGAGTGATGCCTTCAGGTGCCAGCAGGTAAACAAGCCTGAGTGATGCCTTCAGGTGCCAGCAGATAAACAAGCCACGTTTGAGGGGAGCGGGCTGCACGTCTGCCAAAGCCTCCGAGTCGGCTTCACGGGCCTCAGAGAGAGCTCCTGTTGGTCAGCTATATATTATATATATATATATATATATATATATATATATATATATATATATATATATATATATATATATATATATATATATATATATATATATATATATATATATATATATATATATATATATATATAGATATATAGATAGAAGCCTCTGAGACCCTGAGGTCCTGGTCCTCTACATGACGGAGTCATTTAACAAGACATGAAGGAAATAATAGGAGGAAGAGGAGGAAATAGAGGAGGGGGAAATGGAGGAAGTGGAACAGTAGGAGGAGGAGGAGGAAAAGGAGCAGGAAAAGGAGCAGGAGCAGCCAGGTCTGGAACATGCGGCCGCTCTCCTCGCCCGGTGAAGCAGAACCAAGTGACGGGCCGGCAGGCCACAGGAGAACCTTTGTTCTGCCCGGTAACCGAGCCGAGCGGCCCGGTAACGTTTCCTCGCCGCCACCGGAGGACGTTTCATTAGTGTGGCGAGCTCGGGGTTATGGGCAGCGTCCGACTGCGGGCATTAACCCGGTCTGACCCCACGGGGGGGGGCTCAATCTGGACATCTTTCTCCTCTGCTCTCCTCTTCATTAGAAGACAGATTAGAGGGGGGGGCTCTGCAGGCCTCCCACGAGGAGCATAATGGCCGCTGTGCTGCTCTAATGGAGCGTCATTAGGAGCCGAGGTCGTTCCAACGACCCCGAGACAAAGCAGTGACCCTGCCGAAGGGATTGAAACCCACAACCTCCCGTAACAGTCACGTGACGACGCGCGGCTCACCGGCTGCCGCCCCGAGAGAGCGCCGTGTGACCGGCACCCAGGGGCGCCGCTCTGTAAGCCGTGGAGCGCAGCGGCGTCCAGTCGCCAATCCAAAGCGTGAACAGATACGACGCGTTCCAGAGGTGACGCTCTGAGGGGAGCAACGCTCCGGATCATACGGCCTCTCCCGGCTGGCCTCGTGCGGTTCTGGAGGCACCGGACGCTCCATCAGAGGCTCGTGTGTGACTCGGCTCTGGATCCGCTCTGGATCCGCTCTGGATCCGTGGGATTACAGCGAGGACTTCCCATCAGCGCGTTACGCAACACATGGCGGAGGTCCCCAACGCCTGAACTTTATTCATTAAGCCTTTGATCAACATTCTCCTCCCCGACTCCTCCGGGTTGTTTATTAATACCACGAGCTGCAGGAGGAACAAAGAGCCGGAGTCACAGCAGGCAGCCCCCCCCACCCCCCAAAACACTTATTAATTGGATTTAGATATTTGTAAAATGATCTATTTAATGGGATTACCACTCGTATAATGATCTTATTTATGAGGGAAGCAATCCAAGCTTTGGGGCGGCCTGATAATGCGCGTGCAGCTCTGCGCGGTTAATGTTGTGTTACCGCGAGATAAAGTTGAGGCGCAGCGCGCGCCGCTGAAATGGAGCCGCAGCTCGGGTCAGAGCCGGGCCGCATTCCAGAGTCTGGACGCGGGCTCAGACCTGCTGAACTCCTGCAGGTTCAAGGTAGACCCCCCCCCCCCCCCCCCCCCCCTGCAACATAAGGGCTCTTTCTTACATCTTTATCCACATATCTGACTCCAGCTCTCAGACACACCGACATGCCCGAGGTAATGTACCTGTTCCTCTGCAGGGAGATGTAATCTGCAGCATCGGTAGAAATATATATATATATATATATATATATATATATATATATATATATATATATATATATATATATATATATATATATATAGTGTGTGTGATGTTGTTTATGCAGCTCTGGATGCTCGTCCTCTAAGCCGCTCTACGCTCCTCTGGAGGCTTTTGGCTCTTTTCACGTCGCGCTGAGAGAATAAAGTCGGTGTGTAAACGGTTTTATTTTGCTGCTCCGCACACAGACTTTAAAACATTAGCATTTCAATATAACATTTGATTTATATGTGTTTAAAAAAATAGGTTATAATCTTTTACTTTAAAAGGATGTATTCTCCAATGAGATTATGCTAATAGACTTGCAATTTGCATAAAACGGGTGGAAATGTTAAAGCAGATTAAAAACGGTGAATATTTAAGAGTTTTATCCGTTCTGTTAGTCAACAAATATATTCATTCTCCGGAGAATATTAGAGCCTGAATGTGACACTGTGCCCCCCCCCCTCTGCAATGGGTTGGCTCACTTGTTTATTACTATATATTTATATATTTATTTATCATATGAGAACATTCTCTGTAAAAGTGAACTATGGTTGTTTCTTTACTTGTCAGCCAGTGGGCCTCTCTCTCTCTCTCTCTCTCTCTCTCTCTCCCTCCTTCTACACTAATATATTATCCTTCACAATCAAATAACACAAAGTGACACTAATGCCCCTGGTGGACAGACAGAGGATCACATGTGTGTCCTCCTTTTAATCGTGAGTTTGTTTGAGTGGATGATTTGAGACCAAGCCGGCGTCTCCTCCTGCACACGGGGTCCAGAGGCCCCGACGGGGTCATGGGGCCCCGATGGGGCCCCGATGGGGTCCAGGGGCCCGATGGACATGGTCTAAGAGAAGGACTGCAGCCTGATGGAGAAGTGTGCCCCCCCCCTCCTATGTGTTGTGTCACAATGGACATAACCAGATGACCTCAGAGATAGAGGCTCCTCCCCCTGAGAGGCTCCTCCCCCTGTGATCACTAGATCACTGGCCGTGCCTCATGTGGCTTCACTCAGCGGAGCGACTCCATCCGTCCTCCGTCCCCCAGCAGCGGCCAGCGGCATCACTGCAGCGTCACGCGTGTTTAAAAGTAACATTTCACTTGGGGGGGTGAAGAGGGGGGGTGACATGTCAGCTCCTGCTGGACTCCTGCAGCCCTCAAACGGACACCAGGCCTTCATCTGTTAAAGTGGACCATGTTGCAGGGTCTTGACCCCCCCCCCACTAGACCTGGAGTCTTGGGGGACCAGGTCCACTGCATGCTGGTAGGCCATTTGCAATAATCTCCTTTTTAGCGTTTAGAGGCTAATTATGTAACATTACACCTCCCCCCCCCCCCCCCCCCCTCATAGGCTGGTTAGAGTTTCTTAATGAGATTAGCCCAAAGCTGAGATCTGCTTTGTGTCCCTCAGATACTGGATCAGAGGAATCAACCCCCCCTGCGTGTGACTTGGACGGGATCCGCCGCTATCACACACAACGCTGTGTGTGAGCTTTGCATAGGAAGTACCTCTGTGTGTGTGTGTGTGTGTGTGTGTGTGTGTGTGTCCCCGTGTGTGTGTGTGTGTGTGTGTCCCTGTGTGTGTGTGTGTGTGTGTCCCTGTGTGTGTGTGTGTGTCCCTGTGTGTGTGTCCCTGTGTGTGTCCGTGTGTCCCGGCTGTCTGCTGCCTCTGTTCGTGCGTGTCCTTTATCTGTCTGTCCACTTTCTATTTGCGGAGGATCAGCCTTGTTGAGACAGATGTCTCCACTCTGCAGACGGACGACGTCTCTTTCTTTGTTTTAGTGACTCAAATATCTTCACCACAACTTCTGAGGCCGCGACTCAGAACGACATACGAAGACACAACGCCACGAGAAGAGCAAGAGTCATGAGACAACGTCCTGGAGACCTCCACCCGGAGCCAGAGGAACAACAGACACACACACACACACACACACAGAGACACACACACACACACACACAAACAGAGACACACAGAGACACACACACTCACAAACAGAGACACATCCTCACACACACACACACATACACACACACACACACACACAGAGACACACACTCACACACACACACTCACCGTGGTGACCTCATGGAGGCTCCTCCCCTGAAGTGAGTTCCCAGTGAACTGCGATGTCAATATTTCTGTCTGTGAGCATGAAGTTGATTAAGGGGTCAAAGGTCGCGGTGAGCGAAGGGCCAGGGCTCAGGCGGAGGAGCAGGTCTGGGTTAGCATAACAGCGTGGCCGCGGAGACCAGTAATAACAACAGAAGTCACAATAATCTCAGACTAATTGATTGAACCCCGTGGCTTCCTCCTGCACTCGTGTTTGCAGAGCTCAGCGTCTCGTCGTCCTGCAGCCATGGCAACGCCGCTTTGGGGGGCGGCGGCCTCCAGGACGCCCCGACAACGTCACGGACCACGGCCTGCTGCCACGCCCACACCAGGGGCGCCGCCCTGCTGGGGGGCGGCTGCCACTGCAGCCTGGGACGGACCACGGACAACAGATGCTAACGCTAACCCGCTAACCCGCTAACACACGCACACACTCACACACCAACACACCAACTCACACACTCACACACCAACACACACTCACACACTCACACACTCACACACACACCGACTCTCCCTCTCTGTCATGGAGTAAATCCCGTTTGCCGCGTGTCTTTTACTCGGAGGTAAAGCTGCTGCTTTATCGTGTCCACCGTGCAAAGCCCATGTCTTCTCTTTTGTCCCCCCCCCCCCCCCCCCCCGGGCGCTCCTCTTTTGTGTCACTCTCTGTCACAGTGAGGAGGAATGGTCCAGACCTGATCCTCCCGAGGCATGCTGGGAAGTGTAGTCACAGTCCGGGGGTTGTTGGTTCAGTTCTCGGGACTTGCGGCTGATCTGAGGTCTGCTGCAACAAGTTCCTAGAGATGAAAGAAACCAACAACAAGTTGACATGTGACTAGTGGACGATTGTATTGATGGAGGAGGAGGAGAGAGCTCTTAAAGAGACCTCTCCTACCCCCTCCACTCTCCTCTCTCCTCTCTCCTACCCCCTCCTCTCTCCTCCCCTCTCCTCATCTCCTCTCTCCTCTTATCTAGTGAATATCACAATCGTTCTCTAGGACATCAAATATTTAAACAGGCCAAACCAACAGGGGGGGGTGAGACAATGTGCTGAGCATCCCTCCATATGCTGGTGCTGCTCCGTGATCCCGGCACAAAGCGCGAGTGTGAACCCTCTCTCTTAAACTGTAGCAGCATACATTACCAGGCTTAGCGCGCCCACAGAAATAGATTTCCACAATATGAGGATGCATTAAATAAATCTGAGCTCGGCTAATCCGGGGAGCAGTTCACATGTTGGAGAGAGACTCCGGCAGGACAAAAGCTGCTCGCCGTCATCCGGGGACGCACAGAGAGAGACGTTCAGGGGGGGGCTCCTCTAATGTGACAGAGAATGTTCCCCAAATAAATGCAGCGTCCTCATTGTGGGCAGATCCCGTATCTCTGGCGTGTTTCTGGGCGCAGTAACTTAATCTGACGGGGAGCGTGGACACGAGGGCCGAACACGCCGCAGATAAACCGTAATCACATTAGCATTTCCCAGACTTCCCTAAATCTCCATAAATAGCAGCTGAGGTTGATCCTCGTCTTCTTTTTGCCCATTGAGGCAAAATTACAGCTGATGAATTGCTCTTGCCGAGCATGTAGGCTAATGGCGGCTTTGCTCCTGGGCCTCCTCACAAAGGCGGCAGCTCCTCGCTCACAGGGAGACGTTCCACTGTAATTAATAGTCTCTCCCTCTCTGAGTGCGGCATAGTTTCAAATTAATTTTTTTGAGGTGAAGCTTGGTTATTAATACTGAAGAAACAAGTTCTTTTGTGTTGAATAACAGGGAGGTAATGTTAGCCTGCAGGTCTGTGAAGAGTCACATGACACGGCTCATGGCTCAGAGAACTGTGTGTGTGTGTGTGTGTGTGTGTGTGTGTGTGTGTGTGTGTGTGTGTATATTGACATTTATATTTTGAAAATAGCTATATAAACATTTATATAGCTATTTATATGATTTCATGAATATAGAACTATATATATATATATATATATATATAGAAACAGTTAGCTCTGAGGACCACCTCATGTAGTTCCTGTAAACTAGCCCATCAGTGGGGTTTCTAATCAGATTCTGATTGGTCAACCTTTCCTTCCATTGTTATCAGCCCTTTTGTTTACATGTTGCTTCACGATGAGTTAATAAGCTCCATTAGCCTCCATTAGCCCCCATTAGCATGCATTAGCATGCATGCCACACGTAGTGAGTCCTCAGACCAGGAGAGGAGAGGAGAGAAGAGAGAGAGAGAGGAGAGGGAGAGAGAGAGAGAGAGAGATCTACTCACCCAAAGACTCTCATTAAGTCAATCACAGGCTTAGCCTTCTTCTTCTTCTTCTTCTACTTCTTCTTCCTCTCCTTCTCCATGATGAAGAGTGAAATTACGTCATTTGCAAAACATCCTTTATTCCCTGATCTGTATAATTGTAGAATGAGATTATCTCTCCAGTCCTCCACAAGCAGCCATGCAGCTTCATAGAGGGGGGGGGGGACTGATAATTGGCCAGGAGCCGTGGACCATGTCCCCCCCTCCCCCTCCTCCACCCTGGGCCCAGGTTATTTTAAGGGAAGCCAATCTTTGATCAGGCCAGCTGAAGGCTCCGATAGTGGCGCTGCGTCTTCCTCGTCTTCCTCCCCGTCCCCCCGTCCTCGAGAGGTAAACACCCCCCCCACCCCCCCCCCCCCCCCTTATCTGCTGCCCACTTCCTGCTGCAGATCTCTGTCTCTTTAATCCACTGAGTCTGCCGCTGGTTAACAAGGAAATCCTGTGTCAATTATTAGCCGCCACTTCCTGCCTTGGCGGGCGGGGCCTCGAGGCCGAGCCTGCCACGCGCGGCGGAGCGCCGGCTAATTAAGCGGCCCTCGCGTCCCGCTGGCCGCTGCCGGTGACCTCCTCCGGCTGATGGCGGCGATAGAGGAGCCTCGGAGAGGAGGACCGACATGCCAGAGGGACTCAGCCGGAGGAGAGGACGTGTAATCGTGATGTAATGTGGGCGCCAGATGTAACGGCTCACGGGCCGCCGCCGCCGCCGGGGACACGGCGAGGAGGAAAAAAGAAAAAGCTGTTATTAACATTCTGGTTTCATAAAGGTGGCGCCGCTCACCGGAGCATCGGACACGCCGCCATTCATCTGCTCCTCAAGCGCCTGGAGGGAAGGGGGAGGAGCCTCCGAGCCCAAATATGCAACGCTCAAAATCACGATTACCTTTGAAAGCACCACTTAGGTTCAAAGAGCTTCATATCAGTGTGACATCACGAGGCTCGGAGAGTCGCCCTGCAGCCGCTCTCTGATTGGCTGAGGCAGGTGTGAAGAAGAAGAAGAAGACGAAGAGGAGACGGAAAAGAAGTAAAAGCGTGTCGACATGCTAACATGATGCTACGAAATGCTAACATGGTGCTACGACATGCTAACACGATGCTACGAAACGCTAACATGGCGCTACGACATGCTAACACGATGCTACGACACGCTAACATGAAACTACGACATGCTAACACAATGCTACGACACGCTAACCTGACGTGTTGATTCCTTTATGTCTCATCCTCCTCCAGACGTGTTTTGTCCCCCCCCCCCTGTCTCTAATCCAGAGTTGATTGTGGGATGAGTTTAGTAAACAAACATTCTGATTGGCTCAGCAGGCAGCAGCTGGGCGGTGTTTAGCTCCGCCCCCAGCCTGTTATCGGCCGGGCGGCGGCTGTCAGGCTTCATGTGAGCGGAACACGCTTCAAGGTCCTCGATTCCTCTCCAGGAATTACTCTGAGCGGCGGCGGCGGCGGCGGGAGATTTGCTCCCTTCGCTCCCGAGTAAATAGGAGAAGCCGGAGAAGCAATCACACGAGCGCTATCATGGAAACACAGGAGTCTAGATTAAGATGTTGTCATGGCGATTCATTGCTGTTCCATTTCATCTGCAGCAGATAACCCCCCCCCCCTCAGGTTCAAGAGGAACCTCTGAGGAGGGAGACCATCAGAGACCATCAGACCGGAGGGCCGTCATGAGCCAGCTGGACCCACGAGACCCCAGGTAGACCACAAGACCCCAGGTAGACCACAAGACCCCATGTAGACCACAAGACCCCATGCAGACCACGAGACCCCATGCAGACCACGAGACCCCATGCAGACCACGAGACCCCATGCAGACCCCTACAGTTGACCCACGAGACCCTATCCAGACCCGATCCAGGGGAGACCACAACGCGGTGATGCTACTGGGGCGACTGACAACTTCCAACATGCCTGTGACCTCTAGGGAAGTTACCTCGAGGAACCCTTGAGGGACTCTGGAGGGACTCTGGAGGAACACTTGAGGAACCCTTGAGGGACTCTGGAGGGAGGAGGCCCGCTGGAGGAGGAGGAGGAGGAGGAGGAGGAGGGGTGACCTCTCTGGACCACAGCATTAACCCAACAGGCAGGAAACCAGGACCACATGCTGTGGGGGGGTTGCTAAATTAATGGGGGCTTATTGTTAATGAAGGGGGGGGGGGTCGAGGAATGCTGCCCATCAATCCTCTCTGAATACCACAGATGCTCAGTCCACCAGGAGATTACGATCTGTGGAGCTAACCAGGAGCAGACCTGAGAGAGAGGCTCCTCCCCCATGAGACCTGAGAGAGAGGCTCCTCCCCCATGAGACCTGAGAGAGAGGCTCCTCCCCCATGAGACCTGAGAGAGAGGCTCCTCCCCCATGAGACCTGAGAGAGAGGCTCCTCCCCCATGAGACCTGAGAGAGAGGCTCCTCCCCCATGAGACCTGAGAGAGAGGCTCCTCCCCCATGAGACCTGAGAGAGAGGCTCCTCCCCCATGAGACCTGAGCCTGAGAGAGAGGCTCCTCCCCCATGAGACCTGAGAGAGAGGCTCCTCCCCCATGAGACCTGAGAGAGAGGCTTCTCCCCCATGAGACCTGAGCCTGAGAGAGAGGCTCCTCCCCCATGAGACCTGAGCCTGAGAGAGGCTCCTCCCCCATGAGGCTCCTCCCCCATGAGACCTGAGAGAGAGGCTCCTCCCCCATGAGACCTGAGAGAGAGGCTCCTCCCCCATGAGGCCTGAGGGAGAGGCTCCTCCCCCATGAGACCTGAGAGAGAGGCTCCTCCCCCATGAGGCCTGAGAGAGAGAGGCTCCTCCCCCATGAGACCTGAGAGAGAGGCTCCTCCCCCATGAGGCCTGAGAGAGAGGCTCCTCCCCCATGAGACCTGAGAGAGAGGCTCCTCCCCCATGAGGCCTGAGAGAGAGGCTCCTCCCCCATGAGGCCTGAGAGAGAGGCTCCTCCCCCATGAGGCCTGAGAGAGAGAGAGGCTCCTCCCCCATGAGGCCTGAGAGAGAGAGGCTCCTCCCCCATGAGGCCTGAGAGAGAGGCTCCTCCCCCATGAGACCTGAGCCTGAGAGAGGCTCCTCCCCCATGAGGCTCCTCCCCCATGAGGCCTGATAGAGAGGCTGAGAGCAACAGAGGTCACGCTTCTGGTCTGGTCTGGTCTGGTCTGGTGGTGGTTCTCAGCAGCTGTGTGAGATGGCGTCGATGATTTAGGAGAGCGGCGGCGCTTTAGAGAGAACCGGTCCATTACAGCTCCATCACACCGCTGCCTGGCTGTCAGGGGGAGGAGCCTCTTCCTCTTCCTCCCGCTGACAGGCGCCCGGGGCGAACATGGCATTTGCAATTCGTACCCCGTGACCCTTGACCCCGAGCGCTCCGGGGTCACGCCTTCATTTACAACAGTTTGCACTCAGAGAAGCAGCGCCACGCGACGTGGCGGCGGATGATGCTGATCGTCTCCTCGCAGCATAATTGGATCAACGGGACTCGGAGCTTAGGGAACAAGGTGGCGCTTGTTTGGGAGCAGATGGATTAACAATTAAATGTGTTGTCTAATTCCGTGGAACACCTTGAAGCGACAATAAGACGCGTCAGCGTGAAGAGACGCGCCTCTTCCCTCTGAATGGCGTCGTGGTCGCTCCTCTCCCCGCCGTGTTCGCCTCCCGGTAATCTGCCGCACAGTAAACGGCGTGCAGCCGGAACACGCTGATGACATCACAAAGGTCAATCAGAGCCAGCATTAATTCCATAATCCCATCAGTGTGTGTGTGAGTCAAAGCCTCGCTAGACGTCACCTGCTGACGGCCGTGCTCTTCCTCTGCATGATAATAATGTGAATAAGACGTCGGCATGTGAGATATGAATGAAGATAAGAGAATAATATAAAAACATAAGGAACGCTCTCCAAGATCACGGAGACGATTGTTCAGATGTTTACACTCTGACGTCGTTGTTTAATGGATTCTAGCCCCGGGTTTACAGATGAAGCTCCAAATGCTGCTGCTTCTTGTTCTCCTTCTTGTTCTTGTTCTTGTTCTTCTCCTTGTTCTTCTTCTCCTTCTTGTTCTTGTTCTTCTTCTCCTTCTTGTTCTTCTTCTCCTTGTTCTTGTTCTTGTTCTCCTTCTTGTTCTTCTTCTCCTTGTTCTTGTTCTTGTTCTTGTTCTCCTTCTTGTTCTTCTTATTGTTCTTGTTCTTCTTCTCCTTGTTCTTGTTCTCCTTCTTGTTCTTGTTCTTCTTATTGTTCTTGTTCTCCTCCTCCTCCTCCTCCTCCCAGCTCTGACAGACTCACAGCTGCAGAGATAAGCCCTCCTTAGCCGTTAGCATATTAGCTTGACAGGAGAATAATTAGAGCTGATGCTGGTCGCGGCGCTGTGCTGCCGCCCTGATGAAGACGAGGGGCGCTCGGGGTGTCGGCAGACGGCTTTATGTGACCACACCTGGTTGACGTTAGCATCCTGCTCACTGTATACTTTACATTCCTCACGCCACTTTGAGTTTGATTTATCAGAGAGAGGTTAGCGCGAGATGACTCGCATCAGGTTTTATGTTGCAGCTCTTCTCCGGATCTGATGAGACGCTAGAGAGAGAGAGAGAGAGAGAGAGAGAGAGAGAGAGAGAGAGAGAGAGAGAGAGAGAGAGAGAGAGAGAGAGAGAGAGAGAGAGAGAGAGAGAGAGAGAGAGAGAGGCTCCACAAACAGAGAGAGAGAGAGAGAGAGAGAGAGAGGCTCCACACACACAGAGAGAGAGAGAGAGAGAGAGAGAGAGAGAGAGAGAGAGAGAGAGAGAGAGAGAGAGAGAGAGGCTCCACACACAGAGAGGCTCCACAAACAGAGAGAGAGAGAGAGGCTCCAAACAGAGAGAGAGAGAGAGGCTCCAAACAGAGAGAGAGAGAGGCTCCAAACGGAGAGAGAGAGAGAGGCAGGTCGTCTCTGAGACGACCGAGCCGCATCAATACTGGGAGGAGGGTCGTTTCCAGCCACGAGAGGTGGGTCATCTGGGAAGGATTCATCCAATAAGTCCTCTCATGTGGCGTTCAGGGGCCGCCGTTCAGAGGGCCGCCGTTCAGAGGGCCGTCGTTCAGAGGGCCGTCGTTCAGCTGGGCCGCCGTCTCATCTTCAGCTCCTCTAAAGTGGTTTTATTAGTATTTACCACCTCTGAATATCTGAGATCTTAAATGTGTCCCTTTGAGTCTTCTTCTGGTTGGAGATGTCCTCAACAACTTTATTATGACTTATCCTTATGTACTCAAACTAAGCGTTGTTTGAGTACCCCCCCCCCCCCCCGGCTCCTGAACCCTCTGGTACATTTCAGGCCTCGATGATAAACCAACATCTGCAGAACTTACAAGTGCTTTAGCCAAGTTAATTGAGTAAATTGAAGCAAGCTGCGGCGCGGCGCTGATCTGTGGAGGGAGACAACAGATTTACGGCGAGGACGGTGGGCGGCCTCCGGTCCGCCGGTTCACGGGGAGTTTGAGGTCAGCCGGGATTAAAATATCTGGGGGAACAAATGGAGTAATTT